>CP141143.1:26484591-26848537 GCA_035235625.1 Saururus chinensis | reverse complement strand
GCCCAAAGCGAAAAAGGGTGCAGCTATTATTCTTGACTCCACTGGCAAAAACAAGCCAGCCACACTGTAATGTAAATGAGAAAAAAAAATGGAAGTCAAAACACCTAGCCACAATGTCAATAACTAATTAAGCATCACCCAATGAAAGTAGACAAATCATTTCAACAGATAGCCCAAATTGGAAACCCACCTTTGTAAACCCCACAAATTCTCAAACAGCAAAGGAGGAAGAAACTGGAGAGAGAGAGAGAGAGAGAGAGAGAGAGAGACCGCAATAAGGAGTAGCCGAGCCGAAAATCCGGTCTTGAACGAAACCCGAAGTCACGTCCACTAAGAAGGAAGACAAGCAACCGACCAGGAAGAAGAGATTAGTTGCAGCGGGTGTGGAGCGTAGGGTTTGCGGGAAAATACGAAATTGGGAAATGAAGCGGTCGCCTCGCGGTCAGTTACGGCCTACGGGGAAAAGTGGCAAATTGGAGTAAGTCCTTCCACACGGAGATGATGGCACAACATGAAAAATCGGTTGTATGTTATATAATCTAATAAGTTACTCGTTGTTATGGAAGGGTTTTCTATGCTCCCCTTTCACTACGAGCCTGTATAAAAAATGATTAGGGAACTGTTTATTTTTAACATTTACAGTATCACTAATTCGTGTTAACATCAATGATATTGATATTGATATTAATATTTATGCCATAGATCTTATAGTCGCTCACGGTGAGTGAAGAGCATTAAAAACATTTCTCGCTTGTATATTTGTTAGGGCCTAAGACCCAAAGAAAGAGTAACTTCTCATGAATATGGAGTCTATTACCCCTTATTTTTGGTAAAAATTTTAAGTGTACATCATACACTACGCTAGATGTGTATTTTACTAGTTACCAAATGACCGATCAGCATAGTGTGAGACACTAGGGTACCAACAGTAATAACATGCTGATGAGTCATAACTTGAGTCATAAAATACACCGCCAATACTATGTATGATACACACTAAAAATTTCTCCCTACCAATACAACAATAGTAGGGAAATATTCTTCATGCTCCCCACCAACAATGAGCCTAAGGTAAGCCGGGCGTGAGAGCCCTTGATATTTAAGATTGAAGGCACATGAAAGTGTATGTTAGTGTCGGTAATGCTAGTATGTGCATCGTTAATCTCATGGATGATGGGCTCTTATATGCAACTTATGATAGACTTATTATCACTAGGGAGTATAAAAATACTTCCTGATGGTAGATATCCGCTGACTGTGTTCAGAGGGTAGGCTAGTTTAAACAAGGGGAGGGAAACTTTTCACCTAATTCTCACTTAACTTTTCATAAATAATACATACATATAGTTTTTAACATTTTAAATATTATACATATATTATTTAGTGTTAATAAAATATTTATTACTATATTTTCAAATAACAAAAATACTTGTATCCATTTAATTGCTAAAGGGGTCATAGGGTGGCGAGACCGATGGAGAATGTAACAATTGCGTCCTCTCTTTCACTTAATTCTCCACTATGCTCTCATTGGTCGTGACCTCTTAGAGATTAAGTAGATAAAGATATTTTATTATCCAAAACTAAATACTATCACGACCCAGCTCTTCGAATAATTTTTAAAAAAAAATACAAAAAATTTGTGATAAAATTATTACATATAAATAACTAATTTTGAGGAACTGCGACAGTGAGTTTCATGGGATCACTAAATAGTAAGGAATCCTATGCATCTATCTTCAATTGCCTTTGTGCATACTTGTGTATATAAAATATGTACAATGATAAAACACCCATGAGACAAAGCTCAGAATGCTTGCATACATCTATTTTAAGTCATGATAAACATGCAAGTTAAGTCATGCACATGTAACTATATGCATCATACATTCATAAATGCAATTCATTTTCAACCTCAATTTAGATGTTCATATAACATGTCATGCCATGAAGTACTAACTTATCTTCATGACATATAAACGCACTCAAATTCATCCATAAAATATCAAATATATCTTTATCAAGATTCTCTTAAACTAGCAAAATTATTATTTTTAGATAAATCAAGATAATCATTAGATTGATCTAAAAAGGCATATCACACAGCCTAGTTAGAGTAAACAACAAAAATAGATGTGAAGCATTCCACCCTTATTTAAGTAAATTGAATGACTATGATTTACATAAATATAAACTATCATCTTCCACTTTACCTAGTAATGTTTGCTGAAGTGGCCAATAGTTCGTCTACAACCTATACCAATCTTGATGGCATTTGTACATGCCACCAAAAGTCTTTGGGAACCCACTTAGACTATTTTAATAATTTTTCAGTTATGCACTCGACACAAAATTATTTATCTATGAGATGTCACTGCATCCCGTTTATAGCCATTATCTTGCCTACAACAAAAATCATTCCCGCTTGTTATCTTGTTTATATATTAGGATATTTCTCATACCTAACACATTTGTCATATAACAAGCTCTTTAACTAAATTTATATGTATCAGAACAACTAAGTCAGCATCACAACCTCACTAACTCTGCTAAACTGATTTTACTAAATAATGAACCTAACCAACACATAGGGAAAACATCAACCCTCCGATCCCCACCAGTACTTATGTCCCATACCATAGACCCTAATGGCTCTTTAAAGATGTGTTATTATTCTCCATGGATGTGTAAATTGGAATAGATATGAATTAGAACTCAAATAGAGGTGTGATGTTAGTGTCAATACCAGTATGTCAATGGATGTATCAATGAGTTAAAGATGAAGGATGAAGATATTGTGGATGTAGGCATCAATGTGTCAACAACCCTAAAGTTGAGTTGGGTACCTACTACCGATATGGTGTGGCATATCGATTAAGACATCGATGGTCACTGAAGCCTAAACTATACTAGAAACATTGATGTATGCAAGGCTTATAATTTTGAAATATATTTTTTACCCTTTAATAATGAAGGTTGTTAGAGGGAAATGATGTACAATCTATCTACTAATGGGTAGGATAATGAAGGAAAAGTTAAGTTATGAATATACTGCATAAGAAAAGAAACATGACAATCCCTAGACCTAAGGTAAACCTAAGAGAGGTTGGGCTCTATGAGAGAATTCCTTAGTGAGTAGTCAAAAGTACTAATGAGTGATAGACTTGAAAGAAGGAGTTAACCTCCATTGTATAGTTCTCTTAAATATAAGATGAAATGCATGGGAGTAAGGTCTTCAATGGACCATGCATTAGACACTACAAGGTAATATTTGATCTTTAGATGGACATTACCTTTGCCTCCCTTGCAAAGAGACTTCAAAGTTACTCATTGTGTATAGTTCTCATAAAATATGGGATAAAATGCATGAAAGTCCAATCTTCAAAGGACCATAGCACAATGCTACTATATGGGGTTCTTGCTAATCATGGTAGGTCGATAATTACTACCACTTACATCTATAAGCCCTTGTGGGACTTTAACTTTGCTTTGTAGATGGAGTAGCTCTAGAACATTCAGTTATATTTTGCATTTGCCATGGTAATGAAAGAGTATTCGAAGATCAAAAGGGGCAACCATATCCTTGTTTGATTATAACTATGATAATGATTTCCTACACCACTTTTTGTCCAACAAAACATTAAAATCACTAGGATGAAGTGCAAGTCTTAGAAAGAACTTGTGAGGTTATTTGTGCTTACCTATGTATAAGGTATAGTTAGTATTAATGAGCCTAATGAATAAATTGCAATTGAGCTATTATAGTTATCATTTTAAATCAGGAATTAACATGTACTTATGTTTCTTATTTTAGTATCTAACTTAGTATACTTCGTTATATTGTTGTATTATGGCGGGGAACACAATGGTATGACGGCCAGGGAAAGGGAAGGAAGTAACACAAGATGGTCGGGAAAGTGGGGAGAGGGCAGCATGGCCGCCAAAAAGGAGGGAGAGTCCGGGAGGAAGGAAAAGAGAGAAGGCAAAGACTGATTAATTCATTCACTCAACTGGATTAGGGTATAGCCTATACGTTATATAGACAATCCTAACGGGGCTACTAACAAAAACCTAAAAGCCCACTAATAAACTAATAGTTAAAATAACAATTGACTCCTTGATAAATAAGAAATAACTAATAAGCTCCCTTAGGCTGGCCCATCTCTGGTACACAACATTCCACCATGCTTCGCTTGCGCATCACCTTGTTCTCAAGGTGGCCCAAAACTCCTAGCATCGGGCCCACCATAGCTCCACTATGAATAGCGAGTCATGAACTATCGATGAGACACCCAGAAAGATGCAAGGCAGTGTAGCCAGTGCTCGAAACTAGACATGAAGTAGCTAGTTAAAACATTTAGGAAGTCAAGTCGGTAGATAGTGTCTCCTTAGATAGAAAACCTTGTGAGGCGGGGAACACCATAGACACAAAATCCAAGGGTAGGGCATCTCCACTTTCGGCAGGGATAACTATAGATAATGAAGGCAACAAAGCAATGGAGAAGGCATATCTTGTTGGGTGTGGGACAATAGTTGATTGTCTGCGAAGGTCCCAACAAGCCACGCATTATCAGAGGAACATCATGGTATCCTAAAACAACCTATGTAGGGCATCAGATATCATCAGCAACATAGGTCTAACGAAAGCTCTAGCTAAAGAAAGGCGAAGAATAGCTAGTTGAGAATGGAGAGGGTCCATAAAAGACTTGTTTGTTATCTCCTTCAGGCACAAGGCGGATATGGCACGAGCCAATAACATGCATAAACAACTTGTGCAGCATATGGACCCATGGCTAGCAAAGAGCTCCCAATCAAAGACCTGCCTCCTAGCAATGACCCATATGTAATTGAAGTCAAATATACATATTTATGAGTTTGTATATAACCCACATAAAGTTCACACTTTGTGTCTGCTTTTGTGAGAACATCCTCTAGAAACATCCTACACCAACTGGGAATGGTTTCTTTGGGAACCAGACAAACCAGGAGAAGTTGTGCTAACAATATAAAATCTTTTACGAAATTTCTTACCTGTTGGGGAAGGGAGAATGACATATCCCCACAAATTTTCTTTCCAAAAAAGGAGGAGAAAGATCTAGCTTAGACCATGTAAGGTGATCCAACAATTACCATAGCAGTGGTCTCCTGTTAGGCGAGGAATTGACTGAGCAAGTGGCAGCCTAAGGCAAATAAGGTAGCTAGGTAAATCCAAAATTTGACATGTTGGATAGGACAACAGAATGACAATATTAGAGGATGGGATTTCAAGGGAGACCAGAAATGGAATTGGGCAAAAGCTAGCAAGAGATCGTAGATTAATTTCGGCAGCTAACAGAAGGTGAATCAGTGTTTGAATCATAGAGATCACGAAATCTTCAAAAGAAGGATTGGCGATGGTTGGGAGAGTTGGAGCATGGAGATTCGGCACTAGTATGAGCCGGCCAGTGGTTGGTGTACGTCTGAGCAAAGCAGGTGAGGGTGGAGTAGTAAGTGGAGCTGGGTTGTCCACCTACCCAGTGGAACCACCGCTTGGGCCTGATGTTAACATGTAAAATTGGTTTGTCATCGACAAGGCAGAAAGTGGAGTCACCACCAGAGAAAGACTATCGCCAATGAAGTCGTTTGCTACCATTGAGCAGCTGGTGATAGCTTAATAGACAACCGAATGAGCAGCTGAGTTGTTCACATGGGTGGGGCGGCCAAGCATTTGCTAGTGGGCAAGACTGTTGCTCAGAGAACAACTGATTGATGATGCGCCAGGGGCAACAATGTGCTATTGGATTGTTGGTCACTATGCTCGGAGAATGTTGTACAATATTCCGGTCAGGAATACAATGGCGTGGTGGTTGGGAAAGGAGCGACGCAAGATGGTCGGGAAAGGAGGGAGAGGATGGCATGGCAACCGAAAAGGAGGGAGAGACCGGGAGAAAAAAAAGGAGAATAGAGAAAGCAAAGACTGACTAATTCAGTCATTCAATTGGATTAGAGCATAAGCCCTACATTATAGAGAGAATTCTAATAGGCATATTAACAAAAGCTTAAAAGTTCACTAATAAACTATTAAAAAAATAACAACCAACTCCCTAATAAATAGAAACAACAAATAAGTTCCCTCTGCTACACAACATATACTCAACATCTATTGGCACAATTATTTTGTTTTGCAAAGTAAAGGTTATTGTAGGATGGAACTTTAATGGGAGGATATTGTAGAAATTCAAAAATAGTAGCAGGTTTCCACTTTAAGCTTAATATTAAGTTATAAGCATGTGGTTGTCAGTTTATATTTTGATTAGCAAATGGAAGTAGGTTTGTGTGATATGTGATAGATAAATGGTATGTAGTATCTCTATTTTAAATTAATATGACTATATAACTTATGATGAGATGTGTGTGATTGTAGAAAACTAGTAATTGCACCTAGGATTGGTTTATCATCGTAATTGGATGTGGTTTTGGAAAACAAAAAAATATTATTTTATAATTTTTATTGCATAACTTGCCGAAGAAAATGTTTTAAAAAAACTTGGGGCATGATACTTTCCCACCAAAGCGGCTTTGTTGATTGTTTATAACATCCTCTCTCAATCGTACCACTATTTATCCTTACAGGAATGTTGTATCTAGTTATTATGGGAATTTCACTTTTTTCTACATTAAGTTCGGCAAGAACCACTAGGATTTGTACAACAGTAACCAATTTCATACCCATTTAAGGGATACAACCAAAAAATTCTCATCTCTTAGTCCTCAAAACAAAAGCTGAGAAAACCAGGTCATCTAGCAAGCCAGCCCAAGAAGATACCATAAAGATACTTTATATGCTAGCATCGAATGGACCACGAATTTGGCTCACAATATGTTCTTTGAAAAGTGAGGAGTTGGGTTCTAGTGAGAGAAGCTCTGCCTTCTCACTAGAACCAAAACACAAGGGAGTAATGAGAGGGTGAGTGAATTCTATGGCATGTAAACAAGAGCCAATAGTAAATCAAGTCACTCCTATTCATGTCTCTACTCTCCTGGTTCTGCTTGGTTGAGTTCCGGTTTCAATCCCTAGCAACTGAAGAGTGACAAGTTTAAATGATCAAGCTTTCAACAAGCACAAAGACCAATTGATCCAATCTTCTAGTTAGAATCACCATAGGGAAAATATTTAGGAATTCAAATTCTAACAAGAGTAGCTAGGGTTATGTAAATTTCGAGATAAAATCACATGTTCTCAAAAGAGATTGCCTGCCTGGAAAAGCAAACTTTTAGGGCCTGTTTGGACAGTAAAAAAACTTTAAACCATAACTCTTCTAAGGAAGAGAGTTAAGTTATAAAAGGATATTTTAAAATGTATGTCATTTTACCCAATGATAGCCAAAAGCATTTTCATTTAAAAATTGTAGTGGTACAGACCCAAAAACATTTTCATTAAAAATTACAAAGGTATTGGACAATATTGTAGATGTACGCTCATTATTGCCACATTATCAGCCTAATAAGTATCCATATGTCCAAAAGTGTCACGAAGGACTTCTTATGGGAAGAAGGATCATAAAGAATAGGGGCAAAAAACCCCTTCATACTTAAGATAAGACTTGCAATTATAGGAGTAGTGGGGTACTAAATTTTAAAAGGGGACATGAGTTCCATAAAGCATTGCTACTAAAAAAGTGTGGCAATATACCTAAATCATGAATCACTCTTATGTGAAATGAATGAAGTAGAAGTACTCATGGTTCGCCGTCTCGGTAAGATCTTGCCGAGATCTCTCTCTCGGGATGTCTACAAAGCCGCAAAATTGGGTAGAACTCTGTTTACGCAATTTCAATAAGTCCTTGCGAGATATCAATGGGATAGCCGAGATCTAAAGAGAGGCAGTTTTCGGATTGGGCTAAACCATTCTAGAACAGTCCCTCGTCCCCCATCTTCTCTCATTCATCAGTCAGAGGTGGCACCGCCGGCCAATGGCCTTCGACCGAACTCCATCCGGCCAGCCACTAGTTGGAAACAACAGGGCAGCTGCCCTTGACCGCTTTCTAGCACCTCCCAGCTGATTTTGTCTCTCCCTAAGTCAACCCATCTTCCTTTGTTTTATGACTTTCCGCCGTCATAATAAGCTGACAAGGGCCAAAGGGTCGGTGTGGAGGCCAACGATCTAAATCTGAAAGCTCTACGACATTGCCATCTTAGGAGACTAATCGGTATCTAGTATCCACCGACAGTTGAGGACCTCGTCGAGTGAATCTCCTGCCCAATTTCATATGTTGCTCCTTTCCAAGTTCCAAGTTGGATTGGAACGTCCAACCAACCAAAAGAGGGGAATCAAGGATTCAAGATGTATCCTCACCTCAGTAAAATTGTAATAGTAAGAGTCGAGAATGAATAGGGAAGAGGGAACTACTTAAAAGGTATGTTCAACACTTCAACCTCAACAAGGACTCTTTTCAAATTCCAACCCCATAAAAGATTCATCAATGGACATCAAAATTAGACTATCAAAGTTTAGTGGGGGAAAAGTAGCCACACAAGGGCAGACCCACGAAAGTTGTGTGTTGTCACCGGCAAGCAAGAGGTTTGATTCTTCTTGTTCCTCTGTTCATCTCTGTTTTCAGAATTGCATAATAAAACATTGCAAATGAACTAATTACAGCATACCAATAAGTCAATTTCTAGTTTAGCTTTAAATCAAGGACAATGTTTTTCTATTTTAATATTTATCATAAATCAATCGATTAGTCTATGAAGGTCATCCAACTTCAAAATAGGGACCTAGAATTATGCTATTAGTCTTCTTTTCCAAGCATTTTCATCATTTGGTAGATGCAGGATAGGTTTATATTGTTGCAGCTTGTTTGGGTTTAACCAGGGATGTATATCTAAATGTGAGAAGGAAGCGAATATTGCTTGCGATGTTAACAACACTGATGCATGAATATTTTAGAAACCCAAAAGGAAAAAAAAAGAGGACTTACTTTTGTCCAAGCCTCCTGCAACTATATTTATTGTGCTTTAGTGTTAGACTTCTAATTTTTCTTTCTGATGGTACGACACTTAGCTGATAAAATCTTGTCTACAATTTTGCAATTTCTGATGATCAAGGTGCATGTTTTTACTAAACCATCTTGGAATGGAGATTTGGGTAAAACAATTGTTACTAAATAAATATATATAATATCAGTGTAAGAATTAAGAGACAAATTTATGCATCCATCTTGTTGCCCCCCTGTTTACTAGAATTGTTACTTTTTAGCTTCTCATCTTTTGTTTATATAACTTGGTCTTTTATGCTAGATTTAAACAAAATTGGAGGCCTTATTGTTGTGATTCAAGAGCTTAACAGTTCTGAGTCAAAGTTGCAGACAATGTCTGCTTAGATCCTAGGGCAAGCTAGTCAAAATAATCCACTTGTTCAAAAACAGGTACTCATTGATGAACATCCTATATGTTATCAATAGTACACTGGGAATTAGGAATAATTTATTTTAACATCTTATTCACCACTTTCCATCAGTACTAGTATATTGTATTGTGATCCTAGAGAGTTGTGCAACATTTAGGTTCTGGGGGGTAACTTCAAATTTACAATGTGCACAAATTATCTTCTAATGATTGCTTTATCATCATGCTAATTTGATTTTCCTTATTTTGGGTCTCCTTTGAGAAGCACCTGCAATGATGGCATTCCAAGCATTGTTTAGATCCATGACAATTTTGATGGGAAACCTACCGAAACATGTATACATTGTTTAGAAATTTCTAATTGTGGTAGTAGGAAATTTACCAAATTATGTCATTCTACCTTGAGGAATTATGCAAATAGTTATTTATTAGTAATCAGTTGCTATTTAGTATTTGATTTCTACTTATGTGATGCTTGGAGTTAACCTATTCTGTGGTGGATCCTTCAATTGTCGTGTTTGGATATTTGCACTTCTAAATTTGTAATGATTTATATAGAGCATTTGTTTTCTTGATCGCACCATTTGAATGATGTTCATGTTCTATAGGTGTGGTCCCAAGTGCTCAATACCTATACATTGTTAAAGTCATTGACTTTCTCAGCTTCAAAGTGTTCTTAATAATTTAATGTACTCTAAGCAGAATTCTATTATTTTTAGTTGCTAGTTGTTTTATTTTGTATTCAACTAACAAATAAACTTTTTTGTATGAAAGTTGATTTAATTTTTCAAAATGGTGCTTGTGCTTTATATTCATAAGAATAATATTGAAGACCATGACATCTTAATTTGATTTTTGGTAAATGTAAAAAAGGAACATGCTATTGGTTTAGCAAAAAAGCACCTAACTACAAGACCTTGGAATTTTCCATTTTGTTGCTAGTGCCTAGCAATTCCATTCCTTACCCAGATAAAGAAAAGATGAATAAGTTTGCAGCTTTCCTAGTTTTGAAAGAATATTCACAATTTAATTGCAACCCACCCAACACTTGACATCTCATACTTGTTGTATTTCTTGATCATAATTCTAAGGGCAGTTTTGAGGCATTTTTTGGTATTAGTTGCCTTTAGGTATATGGTTATTATTCCTAAAAATGATGGCAGATGCCTATCTGTAGTTTATTTTTTGATTGTTATTTGTTTTTTTTTCAGTTTTTGTCCCAAGATTTTTAGTATCATAGACTCATAGCTTATTAAGTTAACATATACTCTATTATGACAATTTCAATTGTAGAGAGCTTATTATTTTTATGTATGTTTTATGCAGAAATCATGGCAATAGATAAGGGTTGGGAGCATGAAATGCTATTGGCTGTCAAGGGTCAAGATGTAATTGTTGTGATAAAATTATGAAGGCTGGGGAGTGACAAGATTGAAGGATCATTTGATAGGTGGTAAATATGTTGCAAGGTGAAAAAGGTGTTTTGAGAATGTGCGAAATGAACTAAAAGACCGCAAGGAGGAAATTAAGAAAAAAAGGCTTGATTCGAGGTTCAAATTGACACATCAGATGAGGATGAGCCTGAAGTAGCTAAGGTTGTATCGACTTGCACAGGTGGTTCTAGTAGTGGAGCATGTGCAAAGAGGAAAAAAGTTGGTGTGTCAAACCAACAAACCATTACAGATATAGTCTCACATGGTTTGAGAGTAGGATGATTTTCAAGTTTTTCATCTTTAACCATATTCCTGCTCATGTTGCAGATGACCGTCATTTTCTAAACATGATATATGAAGCACAAGCAGTTGGAAAAAGAATATGTACTCCCACTGCCAAGGATATATTGGGAACATATTTAGACAAATAGGTCAAAGACATAGATAAGAAGATAAAGTATATGGAACCCATTTGGAATGAATATGGATGCTTCATTTTGTATGATGAATGGACAGGCCAACAAAAATGTCCATCATCAACTTCATGGTTTACAGCAACTGAAGAATTTGTTTTTTAGACTCAATTGATGCTTTGGGATAGGAAAAGAATGCTTACTACATCATGAACTTAATTGAAGAACAAATTAAGAGAACCAGAAGAAAAAATGTAGTTCAGATTGTTATAGACAATGCTACCAATTATAAGAAAGCTAGAAAGATGTTGATGCAAAGGTATGCATTATATTGGACATCTTGTACAACTCATTGTATAGACCTCATGTTTGAAGAAGCCGCAAAGCATGGCTTTGTGGAAAATGCAATTAAAAAAGGAAGAATGGTGACAAGATTTATATATAACCATGATACAAACTTATTCACCATATACGACATGCTTGTGGTCATGATTTAGTTCGTCCATGGGCAACACGGTTTGCGACAAACTTCATTGCACTAGAGAGCTTGCACAGGGAGAAGAACGCACTATGATCATTCTTCTCAAAATAGTGGCTAGATTCTGAACTTCAAAGTCATTCATGTGCTACATATGTGAAGAAAATTGTGCTTGATAACAAGTTTTAGGAAGAAGTGAGGGATTCAATTGCGATCATGGATCCAATGCATGAGGTTCTACGAGTCATGGACACCGAAACATTTCCAATTGTGGGATCTATTTATGAGGCTATTGACATGATGAAGGGTCATTGGAGTCTCATCTCCAAGGCCTCATGTATGGGTTAATAAAATTATTGATAAGAGATGAGTAAGATTAATAGATGAACCCATCTACAAGGCCGGTAAGCATCTCTTACAATTGATACTTTTAGGAAATATGTTAAAACTTTTCTTAATTATTATGCAGTGTACTACCTCAATCCCAAGTACCATTATAGTAAAAAACTTGGGCACATACCATATTTAATCAAGGTGGTGCATGATGTATTTACTAAGTTGTTCCCAATGTCAGATGATGCAGGCAATATAGGCAATGAATTACCTACAATATTAAGTGGACACAATTTATCCTTTATTTTCTTCCATTAGGTCATTGACATACAACAACTTGCATAAAGATTGTCAGGTTAAGGGATGCACGCGGCACATTCGGAAGTAGAAGTGTTGTTCAATCAAGGAAAACAATGTGGGTAGGTAACTTGAACATGAAGATAAAAAATTTTACCCATACTTTGATTAATTCATCTATACCAAGATGTTACTTGTTCTCTTTATTTTCCAGGGAAATGGTGGTCATTGTATGAGATCAATTGCCCTACATTAAACAAGTTGGCTATTCTCATAATATCACAAACTGCCTCTGCATCTCCATGTAAGAGAAATTGGAGCACATTTGCCCTCATTCACACGAAGCCTAGGAATAGATTGTTGTACAATAAGTTGAAGAAATTAGCCTTTTGTCATTATAATATGAAATTGATGATGAAGGACATAGAAGATATTTATAAAATCGTGACAAACAAAAGGATGACCCCTTAGACCACTTTGAGTTAGTGGTGGCTGAAGCAAATTTGGATGAGAGTGAAAATCCTTATGCTGAGTGGGTAACAACAAACTCTATGTACTAGGATGACAAACAACCTAATCTCTTAATTGCTGGTGCAACAAAAAAGGTCAGAATTGATGTTGAAAGATTTAGAGAAGAAATTGTAACATCTTCCATAACCAAAGGATCACACATGCATGTAGATGATCCACTTTCCGATGATGATAGTGTTATTGATGATGGAGACAACAACAGTGAAAGAGATTACGATGAAAATAATAGTGGAAGACACTCTCAAAGGAAATGAGGCTAATCAAAATGAAGGATTTAATATGACACCTTTGGCCTTCACTGAAGAAGATAATTTTACTCATGCTATATAAGATTCTGATTACAAGTCACGACCAATTAAGCAATCCAAAGGAGAAGAAAGCGTGAAACAAAGGAGAAATTAATATATCATTAGTTGCTCTACTTAAATCAATTTTTAGTATTATGTCATTAGATTTACTATTTCTTAGATCTTATATCTAAATAAGTTTTGATTTTTCTACATCAACAATATCTCTATTTAATCTCATTTTACATCATTAATAAATATTATATTTTTTTACTTACTTTACATAACTTTTGTTATATTTTTATAAGTTTATAATTATTTAATATTTGTCAATGATACTATATTCCCACATTGAGAATCTCTTTGGCTCACCAAGACAAGACTCAAACGACGAATCATAAAAATACTTTAAACATAGTGACTTCCTTGAAGCCACACCTACTAAGATAGCCTCAAAATGTAAGTAGAAATAACTGAAGAGATGAAGAAAGGAATAGGATGACATATTGGTGCAAACGCTCAAATTCATACATGAAATGACAATTGGTAACACAATAAGAAGAGAAGTGTTAAGGACTAAAAATCAAATTCTGAAAGAAAAAAAAAAGCTCGTGGAACTAATTCAAAGTGATTCAAATAATTGGAACTTGGAAATGTTAAACCAAATTTGGCCTCCTGTAGTGATCAATAAGAGTTGGGTGATTGCCTTTCACAAAGATACAAATGATGAACCATACTGCTTCCTACAGCCAATGGTAAGTTATCAACCGCATACGCATGCAAGTGAATACATGATCAATATGAAACAAATTAACATTGGCAGAGTACTTTCCTCTCAATTTCCGGAGGATGCCTATAGTGCCTAAGGTGAGATGTTACCGGATGGGATCATCGTTGCCGATGTGTTTACTATGAGAATCGGTAGTCCAAATCTAAGTTGTGCATTGTATCACGACGTATTGCACGAATAATAGGCCCATCCTTCTCCAACGCGAATCTGCTATGTATTTGGTTGCTGTTGGGGAGAGTGGGGACAATGACCTGGAGACATGACTGCATTCTGCTCTGAAGAATTTTAACTCAAAAAAGATACTATGTAGACATTGAAATCCCTACTCAGCCACTGAAGCCCTCCCGCCCTCGATTGCATTGCATGAGTGATGAGACAAAAACAACAAGAACACTAGAGAGCTGCTATACAGACAGCATCCAACCTAGTCCACCCCCCAACACACATCAAAACACAACACCAAACTCAAAGCTTTTACACACAAGAAGAACATTTAAGTAGCTGAAGCAGCTACCAGAGGTCAGCTCCACTGTTACGCCTAGCTAGTACTGCGACCATCACCGATCAGCTTGCTGTCGTAGCTAATATAGTTGGTGACGGCCTTGACGCCCTCGGAGATGGCGTGCTTGCTGAGCTCGCCCGGCAGGACGAGGCGGACGGCGTCCTGGATGTCCCTCGACGTCAGGGTCCTCCGGGCCGTGTAGTCGGCCAGCCTCGCTGCCTCCTCAGCCAGCCGCTCAAACATGTCGCACATGAGCCCGTTGAGCACCACCATGGCCTTGGACGAGATGCCCAGCTCCGGGTGCACCTGCTTCAGCACCCTGTACACGTACTTCCTGTATTTCCCCACTTCCTCCTTGCTGCTCCCCCTCCTCCTCCTCCTCCTCCTTCCACCCTTCTTCGCCAATTCTTCCTCCGCAGTCTTCCTCTTCCTCTTCGTGCTGCCCGCCTCTTTCTTCACTTCTCCAGGCTGTGGCTGCGCATCCCCCTCGGCGGCCTTTTCAACTTGTCCTGCATCTTCTGCTACGCTTGGCTTCGCCACCTTATCCTCCTCCTCACCGCTGCCCTCTTCTCCATCTTCTGTGACATCTGACTTAGTCCTTTCCACTATGACTTCTTCAGTTGGCACCACAGGCTCTGTGCTTGTTGCCTGTTTGCTAAGTTCAACATCGGCGGTCTCAGCGCCTTTCTCCACCACCGTGACAGTCTTCACCGTGGTGGCTTCCGGCAGTAGCACCGTCTCTGCCTCCTCCGAGTCCATGGCAGTAACAGTCTCCACGGTCGTCTCCTGCACGAACTTCCTGGTGGTCCTCCTCCTCACCACCGTGCTCACCTTCTCCGGCGTGGTTCCTCTTCCCTGCCTCTTGGGTGCCATTGTCCCCTCCCTTTGTAACTCCCTCTCTGGTACTTCCAACCGAACAAACCTTCTCTGCATGGTTCCAGAGGTTAGTAAGGAGGAGCCTTCTGGGGCTCAGCAACACGTGGGGGGTACGTGGTGATCGAAGCCTTGCCGAAGGATTTCCACATCCATCTGAGTGGCTGCCTCTTCCCTAGGGTCTTAAACCAGTCGAGCCGTTTCCAACTTACATCCTCCCGCAGACAGAAAGCGGACAAACCGGATTACCAACACGTCTCACAAGACACAGATGATCCAAGATAACAACGTGTAAATCCTAGTAACCAAGGCTAAAACCCTACCCTAGTAAACCTATCTTAGAAAGAGCCTCAGCCAACATTAACAGCGGCTAAACAGAACTCAAGCTTTGGCTTCAGCCCTATGTTCCCCAACAACATTGACATGGTAATTACAGTTATTTCAGCTGCAACCCCTATCTGGGCTACCGCACGCAAAGCTTTTCATCAACAGTAAAGTAAAAACAGTGAGCTGTGACCCATTACTCTACATACTATAAAATGGAAGTGAATGGTCCAATCCTTATAACAAACTGCATATTACAACTAACTAAGAGACAATGATCAGAATTTGCCATTAAATAGAGCATATATACGATGTCGCGCAGCGGAAAATGTTCCGAAAGTAATCAAGATCTTGTACAACGGGGTTGTAGTCTGAGAGCTTCGAAGTATGTTTCTGATAACTAAAATAACGCCAGGGCATGAATGGCATGCGGAATCTGCAACGATTTGGCAAATGAGGGGGCAAAGAGAGTGGCTAATCGTACATTCCTTCCTGCTCCCAGATATCAACTAGAAAGTCTACCATTTCCTGCAAACAATGAAGTACCCAGACATAACATATGCCATTCCAGGAAAAGCTGATAATTGTATTAAGAGAAATGCGAAGCCCGCTGACGGCCGTGTCAACCGTGTGAGCGAGTGTGCTAAGCCCACACACAAGCGGGCATAGTATTTCTCGTGTGCCAATAACAAGTACAGTCATCTTACAGGAAGAGGGACAGGCTGCGGAAAACGCTTATTTGTTCCAAGCAAGCTCTCGTAAGTTGCATTCCAGCTGCATACAGAAACCGTTTAACTATCACATATAAAGGCACAAATTTAGACAACAAAAATCGCTATATTACCCAACATATATATCAAGAAAATTGATATTTGACGAATTATGAGAAATAGTGGAAGGCAGATATGCCCAAAGAAATGCAGATAGAAGTAAAAAATTAATGACCAAAAAGGTTTCTTGTTTGAACAAATACTGTTTGTAACATGGTAAAAATCGCATGAAACTGTCCCAAAACAGCGTTATCCCTATTTTCCTCCAGGCGTAAAAGCCACTAACAAAAGCAATCCTATAAAAAGCATCCGTTTTTCATCTCAAAATATGCAGCCACTCCCATGAACTTGTTGCCTCAGCCACAAAGTACAAAAACTAAAAGATGGTAAATTTCTGGGTATGAATCAGACCCATATTCTGCAATTATAATTTTTTTGGCCGATAATACTCTTCAATTATAAAACTAAGACCTCTCTCTCTCTCTCTTTCTCTCTCCCTCTCTCTTTCTCTCTCCCTCTCTCTCGACCTTGGAATCTCTCCCTCAAATTCGAAGAGAATCAACCAGCTCAATTAGACTGGCTTGGCTAAGACTTGGATGATCTTGCAAATGGTGAATAACATTGGTTGTATTTTCCTACAAGAATGTGCCAGCGGTGCACATACAATAGTGATGCCATGAACGTTTTAAACTACATCCACAATTAGTCTTGGATAGCATTATGCAAGAGATTAGACCTAACATCGATGTGCAAACTACTACAAAGCCCCACTTGACATTCAAATGGCATTTTTGGCAATTGCATTCACTCTTATACCGTTCACTCTTATACTACGCATGTCTTATTAAAATTTGTCACTTTTCCTATTAAAATAGACAATTTTGCTCTTAGTTGACATATGAATTCCCAAATTAAAAGATGTACGCAACCTTCTAAAAAAACTAATCCATATTAATCCATTGGCTGCTTCCTAGGTGTACAAAGCACAATTAACAAACCTTAGTCTGGGATCTTGGACCTGCTGCCGCTGGCTATCCACTTTCCGATTCCCAACCCACTGCTGTCTCATTTGATTCCAGAGAAGAAAACCTGTAAATCCCACAATGTAACATTCATATCTATTTCAAAATTGTTAGACAGACAACTAAAAAAGGCAACCCTACAACAAGAGACCTGTACTTGCCATGATTCACAAATTCAGTTTCATTGTTTGTGCTACTAGGACCATTATTAGGATCATGTTGCTGGATTGAGGTGCTTATTGAAGAAATCGTTTTCTGAGACTGAACCGCACTATTTTCCATCTCATATGTACTTGAGCTCCAGAAATCGTCCAACAAAATAGTGACCTGACTTTTCACACTTCTGCCTCGAGTTCTCAATCCTTTTGATGGCTCATCTACGGCAATAATAACAGGAGGCTTAGTAAAGCATCCAAGACAGCCTCTGCTCTGTTGAAAATTATAGTCAATTACATGAAGGATTAGAGCCAGCTGTTACCAGCCAACGAGGTAACAGTCAACCTCATCAATGCCTTGCACAAATTCTACTTCTAAAATTTCCCCCCAAATAATAACCGCTATAGGTCTTCATTCAGTTTGATATGGCCAGAGATTTAATGCTCTTACCTTAAACCTCAAGATGTCAAATTTATTTTGAGATGTGCATGAGAGAGAGAGTAGCAGTATGAAAGAAACAATCATAAAAATCGGTTTCAAAGAATCACTCAAACCTTACAAACCAGAATTTTTTTTGTATGCTGATCAACATTTCACTTCAGTGATAATAGAAAGTAATAAAAAAGTAGGCAAAAAGAAAGATGGATTATTGGCCTGACCTTTTTTTACTTTTCTAAGTTTGATAATGTGAAATAGTGCATCCTATGACCAAAACTTTATGTTATTTATATCCTTCCCATCTTCCAAATTATCAGCTTAAAAAACCAGATAATAAATCTTTAACTTCTTTCCGCTTTAGAATATATATTTTTGAGGTATAAGGTACCAACTACTACCACAAGCCAAAGAGCATCCTTGTGGACACTACTTTCCAAAGCCCTACATAACCCTTCCATCTCATAAAAAATCTAGACTTAAACTTTTGCTTTTTAACAGAAAAATTCAAAAGAGTGCCAGAGCTAATCACATTCATCAAATTCAGCTTCCCAATGTGTGCTTCCCTATTTTCCAGTGTTTTGTCATTCTTGCCTCGATAACCGCCTCATGTACAGATTAATCTAATTACATTTTAACAAGTCTCTCCTGAGCATAATTGATATCCCTCCAAATTAACAATAAAAAAAGAATTCTTCGTTCACATAAGAAGTGGTTCCACTACATTATAAGTAATACTCAGGAGGGATATTACTACCAGAGCCTGGCTCAAATTCTCTCGAAGTAACACAGAAAATTGGGCCCAGGAATGATAAAACCAACAACTTCAGCTCAGAGAGATATGATCCTTAATTCCACCTAAGAATTAAACAAATCTCCCTGAGAATAGCCTTTCTCACAAGTCACAACCGAGGAAAAAAAATAGCCTTCCTCACAGCTCATGAAATATGGTTTCCAAATGAAACCTGAATAGGTGAAACTTCCAAATAGTTCCTTACCTAGAAATAGAAAAGAAAGAAACAGAACTGGAAGAATATCACCAAAATTAACATACATAACCTATCAAAACGGACACTCCATCAGAAATCGTAAAAACATAATTGTACAATTCCTGTGCCTCAGCTTTCATGGACGATAAATAAGAACACAGAAAACAAAGAACACACTCCTTGAATAATTGCAAGAGAAAATTTTCCTCAACCTCACATATTAACAATCAACCGCGTTTCAACTATTTAGAACTTTTTTCCTTTACACATATACAATCTAATTACATGACTTTTTCAAGTGATTAATCCGATACCCTAAACGACAGGACAGAAGCCCATTATCTCTGCATACAGTGAGAAAAAATCCATCTCTTCCTTATCAATTCCATAAAAAATATAAAAATAACGCTCAAGATACTGATTCTAGATGTACCTCCAAAACCTCCCAGCTAAAAACAATAACATCTTAATTTTCACGAAAGGTGCAAACTTTAAGAGCAAGGCCAAGAAAACTGCACATCTTGCCTTATAACTAAACACAAAAAACCCTAGATTCTGACTTGATGCTTACGGCATATCAACCATAGACAAGAAACATGAACAAAATCCGAGCCAAAAGGCAAATGCGACCAAAATCAGAGCTAAAATCTTTACCTCTTCATAAAAATAAAAATAAAAAACAACAAAAACAAAAACAAAAATTAGAAGACCTACCCCATGCATGCAAGAATCTCGTGGACAGAAGACAAGCAGCACAAGATCTTCCCTCCGGAAGGAACTTATCCGAAAATCGCCCGAAGTCCACGCCGACGCATTCGGAAGCTGGAGAGAGGATTCATTAATTTTGACGACTGACAAATCGAATCCCAGGACGTCACATCGGGAAGAGGAGGAGGGGTCCGGTCCAGTCACCGGTAAAGCCCACAGTAAAGCACACATGGGAGTGGGCTATGACGTTTGGCTTGACCCCACCCATGACCGAACCGGTTCGGGTCAACAGGCCCAGATACACAAAGCGGTGCAACTGCAAAGGGCAACGTATTGCTCCCCACTCTCCCACGGGGTTTTGGGGTTTTGCGGTCGTTTCCACCGCCGGCCACTGTCGCCACCGGGCGGCCGCCGCCGCCGCCTCCGTCTATCATCAGCTCGAGGTCTGTTGAGCATGAGTATGACTCTTTCTCTCTCTCTGTAGTGTGTACTTTGGTTTTTAATTTTTTGACTGAGTTTAGCAAAATAAGTGTAAATCAGTATTATAAAATGACATTTTCGAAATATGGGGTCTGCATCTGCTTTTGAAAATCTGCTCTGGGATAATCCCTTTTTTATGGCTGTCTAAATTTTGACTAATAAATTCGCTGAGAAAATGCTGTTGATTGTTTGTATTTGTTCTGAAAATGCTTTTGAATATCTCTCTAGTTTTTTGAGAGGTGTATGTTTTACTAGTTCTATCTTAAGTTTGGTCTTCTCGTGCCCTTGCTTCTGTTTGTTAGCTTCCTGTAACATGACTGAATAATTTAGGATATAAGCAGGTTGGTAATATTTGATTAGTCTAGCAATGTGATATTGTGTTTTTTTGCTTTTATTCTGTGCCTGTAACCTCAAAGATTTATTCAAATATTCTTTTGTCAGAGAATTCGGATGATACCTCAACGGTGTATCAAACCTTTGTTTTGTGAGAGTAATTTGAGGATCTCTTCTTTCTCACATGGGTTTATTCGGTATTTTCAGGTACTCAATAGAGTCATCTTTCACATATTGTGTATGCCTACAGGCTTGTCTGTGTTGTCCATTACATATCCATGTCTGCCTGTTGTAAATTTGTAATGTGCTTGGTTTTCATGCTCATAGTTCTTGAGTTAGTGAACTCCAAGGGGAAATGAAAAGCCTCCTCAATAAGCGTACTCCCTTTCTCTATCCCCCAACCCAACTCGCTGATTTGGCAGTTTCACGACCTAGAATTATCCCAAAGACTGCCTCTGGTCAAATTGCTGATTCCCAGCCCCAGCCCAATCGTGTTGTCCTCTACCTCCGCCGTGCCAAGCTCATCGATGCCATACGACTTCATCTCCGGATTAATCCATTCACTGCCCCAACCCACCTCATCCCTTCCCTAGACTCCTTTGTTGCTGTCCACACCATCCGCTCTTGTCCCACACCAGAATCTGCCCTTTTTCTCTTCCAAACTCTAAAATCCATTTCAGCATCCGTCCCGGCAACCCAAAATTCTCAAACTACTGTCCTCTCCAAAGAGGTGGTCCATGCCATTGCTAAGCGCCTCTCCCTCGCGAGTCGCTGTTCTGACCTCCAGGAACTCATAGACTCCATGGAATCAGGTGAATTCCCTGGTGTCCTTCCACCAGCCCCTACGGATCTCCTCAGGTGGCATGCCACTGCAGGTGACCTCCGCTCTTCTGTTGCTATCTTTGATCGTATTTGCATGGACGCCACTGGAAAAAATCTCCAACATCCTTGTACAGAGTCATACAACCTCATGATGGATCTTTATGCGAAGACTGGCCAGGATTCATCAGCTGTTTCTCTTTTCTTACGAATGATTGATGAAGGCGCAATTCCTAATTCGAGAACCTACACCATTGTGATTGAACATCTAATAAACAGGGGAAAACTAGATGCTGCAATGGCAGTTTTTGCCAAATTACCATACATGCGGATTCGCCGAACCTCTCGGCAGTACATGGTTCTAATTGATGCATTTTCGTCCATCCAGTGCATTGACATTGTTAAAAAACTTCTTTCTGAGATGCAAAATGATGGAATTCTCCCTGGTCGTAGTCTCCACTTGGCGATCTTGAAGCTGCAAGAAGCTGGATTTGTTATAGAGACAGAGGATTTGCTTCTGGAGTTTGAGCCAGATGGGAGAATTGGAAATGTGGGAGGGTTTTTAATCTCAAATGGTGACGATGAGGATGATCAAGACGAAAAAGAGGAGATGGAAGATGAGGAAAATGAAAGTGCAGGGAGAAAGGGAACAAGTAGCGAAATTCGATTGAAGCCATGGTTGGATCCTAGTGCTCTTGCGAGCTCATTGAAAAGTTGGGGACCAGATGATGTTTCGGTGCTGGAGGATGCAGGCTTTATTTGGACACGACGATTGGTTTGCAAGCTTCTTCGGGCATTTCGGAATTCAGATGCAGCATGGCAGTTCTTTTGTTGGGTGGCTAGGCAGCCTGGTGGGTTTGTTCATGATGTCTACACCATTTCAAGGATGATTGCACTCCTCGCCCGTGATGGCTGTGTAGAGCATGTCAACCGCCTGATTTCAAAAATAAAGCTAGAGGGGATACATCTGTCGTTCTCTACGCTGTCTCTGGTAATTGATTTGTATGGATTGTCCAAGGATGCTAATGCTGCTATTGGGATATTCCAGCAGGCAGAGGGTATTTGTGGGAAATTGTCAAAATTCCATCTAACTTTGTTGTATTCTTCACTCTTGCGAACTTTAGTGAAGTGCGGAAGGAGTTCAGATGCCATGAACTACCTCAATGAGATGGTTTTATTAGGGATTGTGCCCGATAATCAGACATTTTGTGGGTTGATGCAGTTCTTTGCACTAGAGGGGGATCCAAGAGTAGTTCAGCAGTTGTTTGCTATGGTTAGGCAATGCAGGATAGAGCCAGATGCCTATATGTATCAGATTCTCATTCGGGCTTACTGCAAGAAGAAAAGGCCAGCTCTTGCTCTGCGAGTGTTTGATGATATGTGGATCAGGGGGCTCAAGCCAGATGTTGTCTCAAAGGAACTACTTGTGAAGAGTTTGTGGAAAGACGGGAGGCTGAGAGAGGCTGCACGGATAGAAGAGTTGTGCGAAGAAGTTGATGGTGATCTTCCCATTGCGGTGCCGGGGCATGTGTGGACTGTGAGCTTTAATGACTTAAAACAAATTCGTAGAATATACTCTTGTTGCTTCTTGGCAGATGGCAATGATGATTTGCAAGTTGTTCCAAATCATGCCTTATGAAATCTGAGGAGTTGGTAAGTCATCTAGTTCTGAATGCTATATAAAAGTAAATGTGAAGTGGGTTCTACATGTAGATTGTGGTTTAATGACAAATTATGCATTATGTATTTATGCAATCCCTGTTGGGTTGCCATTGTGATTTCTCTTTATGAAGAACATTTGAGTTTCAACAAGTAAATCAAAGTAGACTTTAAACTTAGAGTGTTGCTTAATAACAAATTATGTATTATGTATTTGCAGAAATTTCATTGGATTCATTCCCATTATGATTTCTATTTAGGAGGAAGATATGAGTTTATCTTTCTGATTGACTTTAATACGCCCTGAAGTTTGGTTGGGACAGAATGTGATATTTTTGCCCTTGCAAACATATTCATGATCGAATTTTAAAAGAGACTTGGTTGCTTTTTCTTGGAAGAAAAGGGATGACAGAATAATAAATAATGGACACAAAAATTTGAACTATGTCTGTGATTGCATAAACTAACTTATGAAAGTCTGCATTCTGGGAAAAATAAGTTGATGCAGGGTGACATCAATGCTTGCATTCATATACAATATATTATCATTTGAAGCATCAAACTTTGTGCCAGAGGATTCTGCGAGTGAATTCAATACAGAATTGATTTTTTTGTATTCCTGTGAATAGTTTGTAATATTAGTGAAATAAAGAAGTTAAAAATGGTTATCTCTTCAAATGTGTTTTCATCCTTGAATTGGATATTAGAACTGTTGGTTGGGAAAATATATTGCATTGTTTATGTGGAAGGTAAAAAACGAATAGCCAGCTCATTAATCTGGTTGTCTGTTTCTAATTCTTTTTATTCTTGTATTGAAATCTGTTTCTTATATGTGCCACTCTTGTTGTACGGCAGCTGATTGCTTTAGAAAAATATTGAAACTTATGGCACGAATACCTTTTGCTATTGAGATGAGCTATTTTTAACTACATTTTTGTATATGACAGGAAGACATGTCCCTCTTCTTTGGTCTATCGTAATTGTTGTATGATGCCATCCATTAGCAGCTTTTTCTTTCCTTCTTTCATTTTTCCTGCTATGTTGTCTGTCAATGGAAGATATCTTTCTTTTTTCTTCTTTTTTTTTCCACTTGTTATGCCAGATGTTATAAAATAAGTCTTGGTCGCAAGGAAACTTTGGCCCTGTCATTTTGTGACTGTTTAAAAAAAATATATAATTTTGCTAGAAGTTTCACCTTTATGATATTCCTTTGCTCTTTGCTAGTAGTATTTATAAAATATTGATGCAGTAGTTTGGTTGTTTGGTATATGAAAATGAATGTACGTCTATTGCAACACTTTTATTGTTTGTTGTCAGAGAATTAATGCATGAGTTCATGAATTTCAATGTTTTGAGTGACTTACATGTTGATAGTTGAACCTTCAATAGTCAATAATTTTCTTGAATTTTTATGTACAATTTGAGGTCTGTGCTTCAACAGTCAATAATTTTCTTGAAGTTTTATGCTTTCTGGATTATCTTTTCTTTAAGCATATTCTTTTAAGCACATATTGCTTATGGCATGTTTAGTGACATATTCAAGTGATTTTCTAAGACGTTTAGTAGATGAGTTTCAAGTAAAATTATCGGATTTCATGCTCTCCCAAGTGTATTTAAAATTATGGAATTGGTAATGACAATTTCTTGGGTTATGGACATGACATCCCACGGGGACAGCAATATGGAGACATGAGAAGACATGCATCTAAATTTTCCTCCTAATCTGGAAGGACGGTATTTCTTTTCCATACTCTCTTTGTATATCCCCTATGGAATGCTTTAGAAATTTATAATTTTGTTACTATAACTTTCTAATTTGATTATTTTTTGTAAGAAAAAGTGTATGGCTTGATTGAGATTGAGAGACGATATTGACTATGCTGTTGCACTTGCTTTTTCAGAAGAAGAGCGGCAAGAGTATGTGGTGAGAAATGCATGAATGATAGCTAAGTGTTTATTTTGTCTAGTTTATTACGTAATTATTCATTTGCTACAGTAATGCCTGAGAAGTAACTTATGTACAATCTATCTTTTGAGTTTTGCTTTGTTTTTGTTTTTTTATAGTGATCCATTTGGCTTGAGTGTTGAGCCCCTGCCAGTTTGTGTTACTTATGTGCTGATTCAATTATACACTTGGGAATTTAGCTTCTTAACATTTTTTACTAAATTGTGCTTCATTTTTACTAAGTGAGTGCATTTGATTTTGAGGAAGATGAACCTTTCGTGCCTCACGGAGCTGTGCAGGAGAGTTTAAACATTGATTATTCTCCATTTGAAGCCCCTTGTGCTATTGGTACTCCAGTTTTGTGATAGGAATTTTTATTTCAACTCACTCTGACATACCAATTAATGTCACTGTCAGAATAGGGAGGCTCATGCTAAATTCAGTCGATGGTCCTACTTTCATGCGCTTGGGAACAAAATTTACACTATGTTATAGTGTATTATTTGAGTGGTGCACCATAGATCCATCTCCATGGTCGTCCTTGTGCCTCCTGCTCTTAATCGCTTGTCTCATTTGGCCTTCCAAACCAGAAAGTCCTATCAAGCCATGTCAAATTCACATCTGGATGGCACAACAAAGTACTGGGTTGGAGGACCAGTAGCTTTTTCAATGTGCACACACGTCTCTTTTCTATTTGTGCATGTTTTATGTTGTGTACTATGGTGACTTATAGGCTGTAATGAAAATTCTGCTCGCAATCAGTGTCCTGAGTTGGAATGTACACACCCACTTTGGTGGATGACGCAAAGAAGGATTGGGTTGGACTGTTGCCACCATTTGTTGAAGCTTTCTTCCTGCCATGGCTGCGATTAGTGACCTGAGTGGTTGTGTTGCGGCTGCTGCCCAACTTGTAGTTTTTGCAATGCTCATGGGGAAGCTTGAGGACTGCCCTTACAGTAAGTTAAACTTATGCAAATTAATTTGAGGTCATTATGTATATCGATGGCAACAATGGTTGAGTAATAATCTTGATTACGAATCCACTCTTGAAATGGACGGATTTTTATTGGGATAGAATGCTACACTAGTTTGATTCATCGAGAAATTATTGGTTATGTTGTCTCTGCACAAGTGTGAGAAGTGTTATGTGCACTTTGTAGTTTTGCTCAGTAGGCAGATAGTGGAAGGCCATTAATTTGACTAGTTGTTTATGAGTTCAGCTCTTTGCTAGCATCTATATCAACGAAGAAACTTAATGAATTCATGCTGACTGATGAACCTTGACAAACCCAGCTGTACAAGATGATGGTTGCAAACCCGGCTGTACAAGATGATGGTGTACTCAGCTTTCACTAAGTGCCTTGGCCACATTGTTTTCGTAAAGTCAGAGAATTATTTCAGTCAAGCAGGTAAAAAGAGCTAATATTTGCTGAAATAATCAAACAAAGGTGGCATCTTTTATTATATGATGTACGAACCAGCTATTTTCCATCAAATTAATATACTATCACATCCATCTTGAAAAGCATTTTCAGATGATATGACAAACAGAAGGAAACGGCGCTGAGCGCTGAGTTTGTCAGTCACTAGTACAAGATGCAAATTGTTAGCTCTTCCGTTGATTTGAAAGAAAATTATTATCATCTCATAGAGTGATTTTTGTCATACAATCAACCTTCCGATTCTTTAAATTTTGAAATGACACCTATTCATTTAGCTTTTTTAACTTCATTGGATTCTTCTACTGACTATTTTCGAGACCAACCTATTTAGATGACCTAAGCCAACTTTAAGTACTCCTTTTGTCCCATGTTAAGTATCTTATCAAGTTTTTTTAAAATAATCTAAAATTAGGAAATTTTGAATTATTTTGAAAAGATGTTGATAACTTTATACCGCTTTCTATGGAACATAACTTTAGAAAAGTGGGTCTCACATGACAAGGTGTAAAGTTTTGTTGACTAGAAAGTGGTGTATGAAAATCATTATCCTTTTAAGAACAATTAATACGAGACAACGAGTAGTTAATGAAGAGGATAAGAATTGCAGCAATGTGACCTTTACTTCCCATGCCTAAATATGGAGAGGATGGAATCACAGAAGAGACGAAAGGGGTACAGGGGTATATTTTTTGGAGGAGAATTTTCAATTCTAGATTAATTAAGAGTTTATTTGAATGGGTAATATAGGCATAGGAATTATATAAAAACTTTAGGTCTCTTGAATTCTTAATTTGAAAGGGCAATATGGGCATAGTATGGTAAAAATCTCTACCCCCTTCTCACTTTGATAATAGAGAATTATATATATATTCTTGTAAATTTATTAAGAGTTTCTTTGAAAGGGCAATATGGACATAGTATGATAAAAAATGATTAAGTCTCTTGAATTCTTAATTAATTAAGAGTTTCTTTTAAAGAGTAATATGGGCATATAAATTATTATAATATTTTAAGTCTTTTGAATTTTTAATTAATTAAGAGTTTTTTTGAAAGGGCAATATGAGCATAGCATGACAAAAAATATTTTAAGTTTTTTTAATTCTTAATTATTTGGTAATATGGGCATAGCATGGCAAAAATATCCGTGCTATTGAATTCTTAATTAATTAAAAGTTTCTTTGAAAGGACAATATGGGCATAGCATGTCAAAAAATATTTTAAGTTCTAAATTAATTAAAAGTTTTTTTGAAAGAGTAATATAGGCATAAAAATTATTGTAATATTTTAAGTCTCTTGAAGTTTTAATTAATTTAGAGTTTCTTTCAAAATGTAATATGAGCATAGTATGGCAAATATTATTTTAAGTCTTTTTAATTCTTAATTAATTAAGAATTTCTTTAAGAGGGCATTATGGGCATAGCATAACAAAAATATCTGCATATGGGCATAGTATGGTAAAAAAATATTTTAAGTCTTTTGAATTATTAATTAATTAATTTTTTATTCAAAAGGGCAATATGGACATATCATGGTAAAAATTATTTTAAGTCTCTTAAATTCTTAATTAATTAAGAATTTCTTTAAAAGGTCAATATAGGCCTAGCATGATAAAAATTTTAGCTTCCCTTCTCACTTTAATAATAATATAGATATGTAGATAGGATACTTGCATATGATGCAATATCTTCACCAAAGCAACTTTTTTCTCAAAATAATGCATAAATCTAATTAATTATCTGAATGTACTCCATTAAGTCAAATGTTTTATGACAATTCATTATATCTGAAGTATATGACATTTTGATCTATAAACATATCTAGTTCATTCTAAGATCTCACAACTACTCTTTTCCTTTTTTTTTTTTTCTCGGAAACTAATCTATTACTTGCATTCCAACATTTTGTTAGATGCAACAGTATAAAAAAAGTAATTGGATTGGATACATCATTTTAATAGACTATTGCGTTCAATTTTATTTGAGGAGTGTGATAAATTTTAGTTTAAAAAATTATATCAGTATGATAAAGTATTGCATTTTGTTCTAGTTTAAGATATTGTTTAGTGCAACATATTTGTTAAACTTTATGGTTGAATTCATGGTTCTGACATATTGTTGCATTCACTTTTGAACCTCAAAGATAATTGGCCTTAACAACGAGTAGGATGGAAGCTA
Organism: Saururus chinensis; assembly: GCA_035235625.1. NCBI lineage: Eukaryota > Viridiplantae > Streptophyta > Magnoliopsida > Piperales > Saururaceae > Saururus > Saururus chinensis. The sequence continues at coordinate 26,819,957 of CP141143.1, read as the reverse complement.
GAGAAGAGAGTGCAAGATATTAATTTTATCAAACTCAAAGCCATATGTGTTGTTATTATCTTTGTTTAGTCTTCCTGTAGGAACATTCTTTGGAGCTGACAGAGGGTTTGGACCTACTTTACCTAATCCACTTATGTATTCAATTAGTGCATTCACCCAGCTAGGTGCGTTATGGTCCCAAAGATTAAAGAATGCAAATGTGGTGCCATTTTGGAAGATTTAAACTTGGGGTAATTTGTGAGGAATGATAGTGCCAATCGCTGGAGTGGGCTACAATTTTCTAATTGTCATGATGCTGCACCTGCAGTGACCGCTGGTTGCAGTTGCAGACTTGCAGCTGATTTCCAACTGCAGAGACGGCTGCTCTGGGGGGTGGCTCCCTAGTGACCATTTTCTTCACGCGCATGGCCTCTTTTACTCCATAGATTTCCTCCTCCATAGACACCATCCCAAATCCCCAATCTCCAGCCGTCATCCACGTTGAACGTTGTTCATCTCCTTCTCTGGCCACATTCTTTCCTTACATTGACCAGAGCTTCTATTGGAGCCCAGAGTATCCTCTACTCGACTAATTTCTGGATCTGAATGGCGCCATCGCCTCCCACTTCAAGAGTAGCACCTCAGTACTTGGACTGTGAGATCATGGCGTCCTAAACAGGGAAGTGTTTTTCATATTGCTTACTCACCGCTAAACTGAGCCTAAGGAACATATGCGAAGATTATTTTTGAGATGGACGACATACACACTAGTGCACATTAGCAAGTGGTTAGAGTAAAGCACGAAAAACCCAATGCTTAAAGAGATGTGTTTTAAAAAAATAGAAAGTAAAATAAATAACAATAGAATATTGCTATTCAGACCTTAGAAAACTCCTACGTCCCCCAAAGCTTAAAAATTCTAATAGATTTTCTTCTCTCCTTACCCCGCCTACCCTAATTGCTTTACCCGCTCTCATGCTACTTCCCTCTTCTCCAGTAACGGTAACAGCAGCAAGATCACTACAATGCCTCCCTCATATCCTCCCTATCTATATGCTAATATTTTTGGTTGGGGAGAAGGAAAAATCCCTCTTCCCCGCTTTGCCATGGCATAACACCATGACAGCCAGTCGGACACCATGACAGCCAGTTGGACAGATTTGGCAGTGGCTGCTCAAGGGTTTAGTGCAGCATTTTAAAATCCAAACTAGGTTCAAGTAGACCCAGCTTAGAAAATGGGCCGGTTTATCCAACTTGCTGGGCCAGTTTGACCAGGCTGGATCCGACTGGTGACCTGGGCCTAGCCGGTTCAAGTATCGTTGGCCATCAAAATATTTTTTGAGAAGAAGAGGGGAAGGGGATTCAAAAGTGAGCCCTCATGCATGGGTCTTTGACCAACTAGGCTATAACATTTATGTTCTAACTGGTAAGTCAATTATATATATATATATATATCCGACGGTCCATGGAGCCTAGGCTCACGTAAGCATATATGAGCCCGGGCTTATATAAACAGGACTCTATATATATAGAGAGAGAGAGAGTCTTGTTTATATAAGTCCGGGCTCATATATGCTTACGTGAGCCCGGGCTTCATGGACTGTCGGATTTACATCTAGCGGCTTATAATTTTTATAGGTAATACTCATGGGTTTAAACCCATGAATATTATGGGCTGCCGGATTGAAATCCGATAGCCCATAGAGCCCAGGCTCATGTAGGCATATATGAGCCCGGGCTCATATAAAAGATGGGTCCATAAGGATGGCACACAACAAAATCTCCGTACTCAAAAGGAATCAAACTTACATATATTGAATCATATCTAACATATTGGCCAAATATATCTAGCATCTTGTTTTTTGTGCTATACTTGCCATTTAATTATATATAAACTACTAAAATTATGAGAAAGAGAGAGATGATTTATTTGATTGATGATGTCGTCAATGGGCCAATTATAGGTTGACCCACAATTGACTTGGTTCGCCAAGCCCGTCAATTAATCTAGGTCGGTCTCTAGGTCAGGTTTTATAACATTAGTTCAAAGTGGCTATAGCTGCTTAGGCTCTGGATAAAGCCGCATGGCAAGAGCGGCCATGGCTGCTCTAGCGTGGCCATGATGGCTATGATGGCTTGCAGGCCAAAGCCACCATGGCGGCCACAACCAGAGCTGCCATTGGTCATGGCAACTTTGGACTGTAGAATTTGGCCATAGGATTGGTAGTTATTAAGGGTTTGCTTGGATTGGTGGAAAACGGGGGAAAGGAAAAGAATCTTTTTAAAATTTCATAATTTTCATTATTTGGTGCAACAGGGAAAAAGAAACTAAAGTGAAAAGTGAGAGAAAATAGATGAAAATTTGGCTAAAATTTTTTTCACCTATCAACCCATGGATTTTGGGAGAAAATTATTGTACTAAACACTTATGTCTTACTGCTACTACCACCACCACTACTGTCATCACTGCCGCCACTACCGTCACTATCTCCACTACAGCACCCGCCGCTGCCACCACCACCGATGTCACCGCCACTACCACCACCATCACCACTACTACCGCCGCCACTACCATCTCTGCCACCACCTCTGCCACTGCCACCACCACTATCACTGCCACCACCACCACTGCTACCAGTGGTGGATCTACATTGAAAGGTGGGTGGTCAATTGACCACCCTAAAATTTGACATTTTTTTATAATCCCCTATAAAATTAGCTAGTGGATGGACCTACGGCTACAATTATTGACCATCATCTTAAACTTTCTTTAAGCAATCTATATATAGTTACTCGTAAAAAAATTAATTATCTTTTGACCACCATGACTAAAAATCCTGGATCTGCTACTGACCGCCACCATCACCCCCACTGCCACCACTACCATCGTTGCCACCGCCACCACCACCACCTATGTCACCGCCGCCACCATCTCTATCACTACCTCTACTACCGCCACCGCCACCTCCACCATCGCTGCCACTACTACTACCATCGCCACAGCCGCCACTACCGCTGCAGCTACCACCACTACCACCGCTGTCGCTACTATCGCCATCATCACTAATGTTACCGCCGCCGCCACCACCGCCGCTACCACAATCACCACAACCGTCACCACTACCACCACCACTACTATCACTATCAATTTTCTCTATTATCATTTGTGGAACCAAACAGTAGAAAATTTATAGGAATCTCCTTGTTTCTCTTTCACTTGGATTCACTTTCTCTTTCTTTTTCTCCCCATTTCCACCAATCCAAATAGACTTTAAGAGTGTCGTGGCTATAACCAAGGTGGGGGAGAGGAGATGAAATATAGATCTACTGGAGTCAAGCGCTAGCAAGCCATTGTCATCATGGAGGAAGAATGAAGAGATATGAGTGTGGGTGTGGCTACAGATTCGACAAGTCCTGAGGAGTGCTACTCAAAGTCAGACGCCAGTCTATAGTTGGTCTCAGGTAAGGGGGGAGGGAAAGCATGAGGGGGGTAAGAAAATTATTTTTTCTTGGTGCAAATTGGAGATAATTATGAAAATTTGTTAGGGGTAAATGAGACGTGGGGTACATAAGAGTTTATTAGGGTTTAAATAACGTTGTTTATAACAACAACAACAACAATAATAATAATAATAATAATAGTAATAGTAGTAGTAATAATAATAATAGATGAGAATCTTGTTTACCCTCTTATCTAATGCGAGCCATCAAATCACAATCCGAGAACGTGTCGAGCACATATTGCATATTATTATTTTTTATTATTTATTTTATAATATAAAGTAAATTTGTGTATTATAAAATTTTTAAATTTTAACTGTTTGACCCATGTTTCATACCATTAATCCCTATTTGTTTCATCCTAATCCCCAAAAAGTCAAAGATATTAGAATCATAATCCTTATTTTTTATATTATGTTGATTTTAACTTTATAATATTTATTTTGTATTCTTGAATTTGAATTTGCACGTTCTTTCTATCATTAAAAAACTATCAACATGCCTTATCAAATGAGATTCTACGTAACTTTGTTTCTCAAAACTTTTTATAGACCTCACATATATAACACACTATTTAATAATAATTTTTCATATTTTTTACATATTATATATAAATTCAAACTTATATTTTTTTAACGCCCTTGAAAAATCCCTAAAAGTTTTATTAAATGAGACCTGTTGCCAAATTGGTAATGAATATTAATAATGCACTTCACAACACAAATTCTTTCGACACATTGTCTTTACCCACCTATGACATAATATTTAGCCAATAAATTTTAAATTTATAATTACTTACTACAAGTATATGGGTTAATAAAAATTTTATGTATAATTAATGATCATTTTAATTCTCAAAGCAATATATTGCAACTATAGAATGCAAAGTAGACCTTTATTTACTATATATTTATATGCATAATATATGTATATTTTTTCTAGTAATAATAAGTTAATTAGCCGATAGCTGCATGTGCCCACTGCCTCACACGGTTCGAAGTCATTCAACATTTTATGCAGGAAGCATAAGCTTTGGATCCATTGCAACCGGGGAATTTTCATAATACTATTATTGATCTGTATTGGCTTTTGCTTTTGCATAAGGAACAATAGAAGAAGAGAGGTCGAGGGGGTGCATAATGATCTCGAGGTGGACTTTGTTAGCCGTCATAAAAAAAGGAGTGAGTAGGGTAAGAGATGAAAGGAAGAGTTAAAAGGAAAAGCGATTCAATTGTTCATATAATTGCATAATCTTTTACTAGGCTTAAAGATCTGTTTGTTTGGTCTGAAATCCACTGAACACTGAAAAGCCGCATGAACAATGAACACTCGGTCGGTAACCATTCAGCACTTATTCCATTCAGGGGTCAGATGTATCAAACAAGTCGAACCTGAGCACAACGTTTTGGGGACGAGGGTGCAGTAGTAGAGTTTGCACTTGGTTCAAGTTTGGTACAGTACTAGAGGTTGTACTTGGTTCAAGTTTGTCGTTAGGCTGAATGGGTGTCCATTGGGCAATCCAGCCTAGGATGCTAAAGCAGCATCTTCTATATTAGGCTGACGAAACATGATCCTTTAACAGTTTACTATCATTTTTGTCTTAAACATGCCAACAATTACGTCATTGTACGTTGCAAGCAAGAGGGTATTGGGCCTGTATGGACTTTTGGTGATGCAAGCAAGGATTTTTTATGTGCAAGGTCATCATCACCTTCTTAATCAAATAGTGATTTTGTTAAGAAAAGGCTTAATCTTCTGTTACATCAGCAAACAAAACTGAACTATGATTAGTCAACTAGAGCTCCAGCCTTATCTCCCTAACTTGTCCTGCTGCCTCTCACCACCCATCCAGGCCATTGGTTCAGTTTCCATTTCCCTCTATATTACTTAAAAAAATGTATCACTATACAAAGGATGATATTTTATTGGTTTGTTATCAATAAACTAATGAAGATGCCTTCTTAATGAGGATCTCAACTAAGTATATTCTTTAGGTTGATTGTGCACATCCAAAAGCCAAAAGTTCAAAGGCCTTTTTTTTTATATAAGCAAAATCTTTTCCACCTTATTGACCCTCTCATGCTGACAAAAGAAATGCAGTAGCGTTCTACAGGTAAGCCAGTACCTTGAAAATTAATTATGTAATGTCAATTACCTAAACATAACACGCTACCTCTGTCTCGTAATAAGTGTTTGGATTAAAAAATAAAAATGAACTAAATTCAGTTCATTCTGATTTTCTAACTCAGACACTTATTATAAGATAGAGGGAATATTTATAAATACCAAAGATGCCCCTCTGTCAACATGTGTCACGTGATTTAGATGGCACACACATAACTCATGGGGCATGCGGGTTCTAATGACTCGCCCTCCCCCTAATCCTATCGTTCACGATGTGTCGGGTATATATTTTTTAATATCTAACCCCATGTATATTAGCTTTTTTTTAATGGGGGAAAATTGAAAACTTTTAAAATTCAATCAGCCAAAGTAGGAGACGATGATTCTCCATGATGAGATTGGATGATTTTTTCACTAAGCATGATTGCATGAAGCATGGTAGAGTACTAAAATTTGTTCAAGTTTGTCATATAAACTTGATTTTGCTGCAAAGAAAATGCGGCATATAATCTTGAAATTACCCTTTTATTTTTATTAAAAATGTAAAAATTACTCTGCCCGAGAGTCACCTGGGAAGATAATAGAATCTATTATCCATGAGGGTGACCACAAATAAAAAAATCAGTAATTAAATAAAAAAATTATAATATAATTATTAATATGGGACATAAGAAATATTATTTTAGTCAATATTTTTAAAAATGACCTTAATTGGTGACCAGGTCCAATTTTAAGGTTATACATTATGCTAACCCATTTTGACTGGAAGAAAATAAATAAAAAAATCAGCCCAAAAAGTCGATCCGGTCTGGCCTGACCATTTTCTATGGGCCTGATCAATATTCTATGTCGTATTTGAAAAAAAATACTGGTGTCACATTGTGTTCTATTTCTCGTTCTTCTAGAAAGCCTCCAATAATTAGCAAGAGGAACATAAATATCTAAGTGAAAAAATTATGAATATTTTTGTCTTTTTATATCTTAAAAAGGTAATAATTTAGTTAATTCTTGTATTTTTTGTTTAAAATATTTGCACATTTTATAAAATTTATATTTTTTCTAAATAAATATTCATTCTATCTTATAGTAATGATTATATTTAAAAAAATAATAATTTTTATTAAATAATAAAATTTATATATATAAAAAATAAATAAACTTATGATATTTTTTTAAGTACTTAATTACTTCAATTAAATAAAATATAATTATTAATATAAAATATTTTTTTACCAAATAGAGCTATTAATTTAAGGCAAAAAAAATATTTAAAAAAGGATAGCCAAGTTCAAAGTACATATGTCTTCTATCCTTAAATTAATAATTTTATTTAGTTAAAAAAATTGTTCTATTTTAATAGCTCCTTGAATTTAAGTGATTGTATACTTAAAAAAATATATTATAAGTTTATTTTTTCTTCTCTTAAAAATAAATTTTACATTCAATAAAAATTATTAATTTTTTAAATCTAATAATTAATATTATATATATATATATATATATATATATATATATATATATATATATATATATATATATATATTTATGGGGTTAAATTTAACTTAAATTATACACCAGGTAAAATTATGAGCCCAAAAAAACCAGTTGCCCCTAAGCCTCTTTTTTTACTACATTGCCCATAAGTCATTCTTCCACTAAAATATAGGGCAGAGATTTGAGGTCCATTTTAATTGGTATGCTTCTAGACGCTAGGGTTAGTTGGCCGCTTGACTTGGACCAGCTCATGTCCACATGCACTCGCCCGTGACCGTTGCCCACATCCTCCTTTTTCCCACTCGCTTACCTGTCTGTCTTCCATTGGCTAGCCGGTAGTGGCCCCAGCTTTAACTGGCTTGTGTTATCCTTTCTAGGTTGATCCAGTAGGTTTTGGCATTTGTCTTTATGAATGACCCATCTCGTGCTGTCTAGAGACTCCGAGTCTGCAAGTGAGTTGGGGGTTTTTGACTTGTTTGAAGGCTCTAGTACTACCAAATCCAGTAACATCCAATAAATTTTTATTAATTTTTTTGGTAAGCTTGGATGCATCACAAAAGGATAATGTTATATCTACACCTACTTTTTTACACCACTTTCCTATACCATTTATAATTTAACAGAGAAAAATAAACCCTGCATTGTCGTCAGGTAGAATTTATTTTTTCTATCCAATTAAAAATATGTCAAAGCCTAAAATAAAGTACGAATATTATTTTCTCACAAAATGGCATTAAGACCTAAGTCTCTTGCAAAGCTTGCCCAAGATTAAAAATAAAATAAACAAATTCACCAAGGATCTAGTATATCCATTTCAAGTTCGTCAATATATATTCTTTTTGTCTTACATTAATACTATTTTTATCCAATATTAATAGTTATATTTAAAAAATAATAATTTTTATTAAGTAGTGAAATTTACATCTAAAAAGAGGGAACATAAGCTTATACTACACTTTTTTAATTACCTAGGCAACAAAATAAATTTACTAATACAAAATAAATTTTTTATCAAATAAAGCTAAGGAGCAAAAAGTAGTTTTATTTATTTTTTAAAATGAATTAAAATAAAATCTTCCCCCATTGCTACATAATAAAAAATCATCCCCTCGCCCAAAAAATATGAAATCATCCTAAGAATGCATCTCAAAACTTAAATTGAATAAGTGGTAATCATGACTCGCACTCAATTTGGGAATTCTTTCTGGTTGGCTCGAGTGAGTGAACTCGGCCAGAACCCAACCATCCAACTCAGAGCTGGTCCCATCTGGACACTGCCAAACACCATGTCTCCAACTGCCACACAGAGTCGCCACACTCAATTTCGGCCGGCCGCCCCAACCAACTCCCATCATTGAACAGTCAACTAATCACCTAATTAACAATCCTCCAAATCATCTTTAATTCTATCACAATTATTGGAATCTTTGTTCACCAAACCCGAAATTGCAAGCATTATCCGTGTGATTTTTGTACAATTAAATAGACTATTTTTCTTGATTCAATTAAGCGGTTAATTACAAGGGTAAGGATTAGTGGCCCAAATTACATATTAGCAGCCTTCTCTTTGTCTGCCCAGATGAGATTAGTAGGAGCAGGCCATCCTGTGCATCCGATCCCGGAGGATTCCATTGTACAGGGCCGCCCGGTTCGCCGGCAATCCTCTGACATCCCGGTTGTCCTGCGAGTCGACTCGCCTGGGGTCAAAAATCGAATTTTCCTCCTCCTCGTCCTCCTCAAACTCCTCTTCGCTTGTTTCGTCGTCAGAGCCGATCACCTCCACGGCCTCGACCAAATGGTCAGCAAAATGCACCCTTTTCTTCTTCTTCATCCTCCAGAGCTTCTTGTCCCCTGTTTCAGCCAAAAACCCATGTCATAAACCAGATACAATGGCAAAAGGAATCGTAAGTAAGCTTTCAAAGGGGAGACGAGGGAAACGGAAGACCACATACCGGAAGCGAAGCAGGAGCGTAGATTCTCGGCCGGGGATGCGGAATTCCGTAGGACGGCGAGGTGGGTCATCGGGAAGGGCCTCTGCCGGCGCAGTGCGAAGAGTATGACGGAGCCGGAGACGGCCATGGCGGTGGCCAGTACCACAGCTTGAGAGCTCAAAAGAGGAGACATGACAGGCAGATAGACCGAAAGAAAGACAAAAAGAATAAAAGAAGAAGAGAGAGAGAGAGATGGGTGGAAGGGGCTGGAGTTCCTGTGGAAGAAATGACTTGAGGCTTGAAGAAGTTGTGTGTGGGGGAGATGAGACGGAAAGAATGACAATTGAGAATAAATAAGGTGGGGTTGAAAGAGTCAGGAAATGGAGACTGATTATTTTTATAGTTATTGTTTTTGTTGGGCATTGCAATCAGCAACATGGAGGGAGGTTTTGCAGAGCAATTGGCTTGTTGGGGGGAAAGGAATTGAATAATGCATTGTTGAATAAAGGGAAGATCGGGGAAGTAAATTAATGGCGTAAGCATTGCATCTACATTTCTTGGCTGGGGTGGTGCTTTTGCTGGTGCCCCGCACGGAAGCTCAACGGGGTCAGCCTCAGGCCTCACGGAAGCTAGAAAGGTGGTGACATGTGATAACCATGGCGTGGGCATAGGTGCGTCCAGACATTGTTCTAACTGCAAAACTAAGAAAAGTAAAGTCTAAAGTCTAAAGTCCATGCAGGAGTCTGGCTGTCGACAACGACCGGACCGGGCCGAACTAGATTTTGACTTGGCCAATGCTTGGATTTATCGGGAAATAATTTTATTTTTTTAGTTTAACCCAACTAAATAATGTTATATATATATATATATATATATATATATATATATATATATATATATATATATATATATATATAGAGACCCGTTTATATGAGCCCGGGCTCATATAAACTTACGTGAGCCCGGGCTCTATGGGCCGTCGGATTTACATCCGGCGGCTCATAATACTCATGGGTTAAACTCATTGATTAAACCCATGAATATTATGGGCCGCCGGATGTAAATCCGATGGCCCATAGAGCCCGGGCTCACTTAGGTTTATATGAGCCCGGGCTCATATAAACTTTTTCCATATATATATATATATATATATATATATATATATATATATATTATACTTTAATAAAATTTGACCTGACCTTATCTTAATGGGTTGAGTTTGGGTTTCTAAATTTAACCCAAATAGTTGTTCGGGTTGAATTTAAGTTTATTATTTTTTAAATAATATTGGGTTCAAGTTTGACAAAACCTAACTCGGTGGCATTTTAACTTAGATATCTTCCGTTTTAGGTCAAGCTTGACAATTTTTTAAATTTTTAAATTTTTAATTTTTTTTACAAATTATATGTTTGTATAAAATATCACATCAAAAAAGTATAGCATTTAGAAAACAACTAAAGGAGAGTTGGAAAAGAGCCATCCATCATCAAAATTAATATTACTTGTGATTGCATACTTACGACAATTCAACGGTAAAGTTATAAAGATTAATTTAAGTGGAAGGACTAAGACCATCTTTAATTGGAGTCTTCAAAAAAACAGATAAAAATGTTCAAGTGACATCTCCATACAAAATAATGACCCATAAAATTTAACTATGGATGCCAAATATAACTAAAGAGAGGCTAAAAAATTATGACTAAAATATAAAAATAATGTTGGACCAGGGTATGGGCTCGGGCCCATTTTGGACCACATTATTCGCAGTTTGGGTGAGCCGGTATGGGCCACAAGGTCCAAGGTTGGTGGGGGCGGTCACGCCAACCCCACATGAACTATCGTGATACTAATTATATTAGGACCCACATACGTCACATACATACACTAGGCATGTAACTAGGATGTGCATTAACACATTGTGGGGCCCAACTCACAAATTATGTGTCGATGGTTTGACCCGTGCATAGTGAGGGGTCAACCTTGTCGTGAGCTTAGCCTTGTTCAGAGGGTTCAGCTCCCTGTAGACTCTGAGAGATAGAACATGTTCCAGTTGTGTCTGATTCTCTAATAATAAGCCAAAAATTTCAGCAGGGAAGCCCAACTTGTTAAGTCCATTCTTAAGCCCAGTTAGAGAGGGTTTAAGAGGGGTATTTAAGGGAGAAGAGGGGGAGGAGAAGCCCTAATCATTTGGTGCATCCCCCTCTCCTCTCTCTCACCTAATCCACCCCTCCTCTCTCCCTTGGTGCGGCCTCCCTCAAGATTTGAGGAAAATCTTGCTGGCTGCCCCCTCTAATCTTCTCTCTTCCTTCTCTTGACGACGCAAATGAAGGGGATTGTGTTCCTTACTAATTTGGGTGTCAACAGAGAGGCTTGGGGGCGTCAATTGCTGTGTTTTTCATCCAAGAACAAGGTGGTAGAGGGATCAACACATACTACGTAAAATCCTCTTCTCTTCTTGATTCTATTATAGTCTATTGCAACCAGATGATGGTGTGAAGATTTGATGGCATGCTAGAGGCTGATTATCCCAAGTTCAATATATCCTTGTTCCCAAATTTTATTTTTATTAATTGCATGTTTTGATTTGGATAGTATATGGCTTATTGAATTGCAATTGTATGCGTGTTTGTGTAAGTTAATCGAATAAAGATCTGATTTTTATGCTCTGTGCCATCCCTAAGGCCCTAGCATTGCCACGCTTCTACTGGTTAGCCACTATAAATAAAATATTTAAAGTCTCAACATGGGGCTTTAAATTTGAAGTCTAACATCGTTTCATATGTGGAAATTCCCGAGTTGGAGTATGTAGTATCTTCATTTTTATCCATTGCTTTTGGAGATGCTCTAAAAATTCTTCCGCGTTGGAGATGCCCAACTCGAGCTAAATCGATTATTGAAGTAGAATGGGTATCAAGCTAGGGAGCTTACTCGGCTCGAGCAGGAAGCTTGATACTCTTACCTCATGCTCATGCTCAAATGTTCCTATAGAAGTTAACCTGATGCGAAACTTTCGTACACTTCACCTCCTTGTCAATGGGCATTGGAAATTTGGAGCTAAAAGTCTGCTAGTCTTTCATTTGTGTATATATATTTCTTTACTATAGAATTGAAAGCCTATTGTGATGCAAATCCAATGCCTTCCTCACGGATGAGGATGATAACCATTGATTCTTCCCTTGGGTCATTTTGGGGTCCTCCCTCTTGTCAAGGGTCACTGCTTTGTATTTTGGAGCCATCTTTTGATTTATCCATTGATGCTTTTGGAAAGAAGGGTAGAGGGTTTGTGTGGGAAAGAAGAGTGATGGTTAGACAGGTCTGATAATTAATTAGGTAAAATAGGGAAGGATAATAACTAGAAAAGGAAAGGGTTAAGAGGATGAGGATTCTATTAGCCAAGACGAGCATATATTTGGCTTTTAGGAAGAAAGGTGGAGAGGGTGCAAGCAAGAAGCTCCCCCACTCTTATAAAAGGGTCCTCTCTTCAATCCGGCCATGGAGGGAAATGTACAATAAAGCTCAAGTTTTGAGTCAAGTTCGAACTAAGTCAAATCTAAATGAAATTGAGCTACACAATCTTTGAACTCTTGTTGTTTTTTTTTTTTAATTTTTGAGTTCATGTCAAGCTGGCTAGTTTTCAAGTTGACTTTTCGAGTTGGGCCTTTCAATTAGTAGTGTTGGGACCAAAAACCCCTTTTTGGAGAGGTGCACAACAAGTCAATAATGACCTTTAACGTGAAAAATAAATGTGTTAAAGGAAAGATTTAAGATTTAATGTGGTCTATCGAGATGCTAACCCTTACCACGCACATAAATTCACTATATTTAAGAAGAATTACAAAAAACAAAATATTACAAAGGTTACAACCCTCAAATCCTTTCAACTCTCACAAGTCAAATCTTTTACAATACTTATATAACACCCCGGTTTGAATCGGGGTTTAGAAATCTCGAATTAATTTTTTTTTCTTTAAACAAGGAAACATCATCTGTGTGCGAGAGGTATAATATTCATATACTTATTACGAAGCTTTAAAGCTTCCCCATATGTAGACTAGAATAAAACATATATTTATAATTAATTTTGATTGGACCAATATTGTCTTACTGTTGGTTGTCTACGTATATATTGGATAACATTTATAATATTATTCTAATATGACTGGATCCTAACTGTCACGCCCCGACTTTTTTAAGTACTTTAACGGTCGGAGCGTCGGCAACTCGTAGTAGTAAACGGGCCAAGATCAACCGTGCACAAAAAAGTAACCATCCATTAATTTAGGTAATTACAATTTTTTTACAAAATAAGGCCTATTGTGCCTCAATAAAATCAAAGTCGCGCACAACAAAATTAATACATAATAAAAGAACGTGATAAAACATAGGTCCTTTGAAGTCTACGAGCAATCGTCGAGAATGTTATCTTCGTCATCCAAACCTGCGGCGTCTAGGGGTGGGTGAGTATAATTATACTCAGTAGATAGGATTAAAATCTATTAGCATGCTAAAACATAAAGCATAAATAAAGATGTATAAAATATTCTCATAATACAACGTCGAATCAAAACAACATTGTCGACTATCAGAATCCCACACATTTCTTAGATAAAAAGTAGACAAAAATAGTTCTTTGCAGAATCCGTTAAATTCGGATAATTCATTCGTAGCCATAATCCGATAAATAAATCAAAATCGGATAAATCATCATTAATAGAATGTCGCCGATACCCGAGCGACATACACCCGTGCTCGTGGGGCGACGGGATCAAAATGAAGAGAATCTTCCCATGATATCTAACTTCATGGGCGCGCCATATGCCATAATCGGCGGTACCTCGGAGTCATAACTCCGATAGCTTTTGGGCTTTATACCAAACAATTACCCTTCAAAACCGATCATAGTTTTTGGGCTTTATACCAAATAACTACCCTTGAAATCCTGTCAAAACGTTCGTAAACAATATTATCATTAAAGCTCGTGTCATGATAAATTCCATCGTAGAGGTGTATGATACGCTATTATCTTAGCGTTCGCCTGACCCCTAATAAATATCGTCTCTTTTCAAAATCACATTTATTATAAATGAATTGAAAAATACGACGCCTAGTCGTAGCACAAAAGTAGAGTTTAAAACCACCTACACTCGTTAGGCCTACGTTTGCAGTCACCTTAAAAGTGGTGGGTGGCACCTCCCCTTGCGCAGGGGTAGTTTCCTTGTCCGGCTCGGGTGAGGCGGGCAAAACCTCCCCTAGCGTCGGGATAGTCTCTTTGTCCGGCTCGGGTGCGTTGGACAGGGCCTCCTCTTGCCTCAGGTCATTTCAACCTTTTAGAGGGGTTATCTCGAAAAACGGACCTTCTCACGACATCGGGCACCCTTGAATTAGGTAGGAATGGTTTTTGAACGGGTAAAAACGGGTGAGAAACGAAGAAGAAACATGCGTTTAAATTTACAAACGCACGTTTGCACAAAGGAAGGAGAGGAAGAAATGGGTTAAGGGTCAAATGGGAACCCTCTCCCCCTTAAATAGCCAACGTCCCCCATTAGATGCACACCACGTGGCGCGCATCCAATGTGGGACAAAAAGGTAGCCCGGCAGCTAACCTGTAGTTAGCCTACAGCTAACCGCAGGGCTGGTCTGCAGGCCAGTAGGGCTAGCCGCAGGGCTTGCCCAGCCCTGCTGGCTAGCAAAACAGGCTAGCCGCAGGGCTAGCCTGGAGCTGCCGCAAAGCTAGCCGCCAGGCTAGCCTCATGCTAGCTTGGTGCTGCCGCAAAGCGGCAAGTCTCCCTGCCGTTTTGCGGCAGTGAGCTGATGTGCTAGCGTCAGCTTCCAGCTGACGCCAGCATCATTGCCGGCTGACCTCAATTTTTTTTATTTTTTATTTTATTTTTCGTTTTTAAATTTAAAACAAAAATAAAACTTTAAACGTGCGTAACTCCTTACCTCAAACATGGAATTACACGTTCTTAGAACCATTGGACTCGTATCAACGAGCCCTTCGAAACAAGACTAGACAAGGGTATGTTTTCTCACAAACTTAAGGTGGGTCCCGCCTATGGCACACTTCCCAATGCCATAGCCCACTAACCCGGTGTCCATTTGACACGTTCTTAGACTTGATACGTTCATCTTGTCAAGCCCTAACAAATATTTTAAGGCTTCTCTTGATGAATAAAGATCAAAATAATCTAATTTTAAGAAAATCATTAATGGGCCTTAAACCCCGCTAATGGGCCCAAACGCCCGAATTTCAAAACATAGAAATTTCAGGGTGTTATACTAATGTAGTTCTGCCTAACAGCTATTACATGCATCAAACATCACAAAATCATATATGTTAAAATACATATTCCAAATATATGATTCAGAGTCATACTGAAATTACATAACTCATCAGAGTCAGACAGAAATCTCATAGTTTATCATAATTACACGAAAATTTCATAAATCATTAGAGTTAAATGGAAGCTAACAAATCAAGAGAATTACACATCTTATTTAACACAACAAAGCAGATTGAATCACATCAGATCCCATCAATTCATATTAGATTTTGGCCGATCATTTCAGATTATATCAAATTAGATAGGAGCATATCAGAACAAAATAGAGTATTTCAAAGTTTATTAGATCATATTAGATCAAAGCAAGACATATTATAACACATCTGATCAGAGTATAGTATATATCTTAAGTAGCACCTGCAATCAGATAATCATATGTCTTGAGTAGCACATACATTCGTATAATCATATATTAAAGTAGAAGATCAATAATGCTTACTCCCCTAAAATTCTAGAAGTAGCGATGTTCGAAGTTACTCATTCCTTTAGGGAGTCCTCTCCTTCAGGTTCAGAGATTATAGACATAGTCCCTTCTTGTTCCAGAAACGCTTCTCACTTTCTGCACTCGTAGGCGACAGACAAAACATTCCCTTACTTGGAGATGTTTCTCACTTTCCATGCCCGTAGGTGATGAATATAACATCCCCTTACTCAGAGATTCTTTCATTCTTTTTGTGCTTGTGAGCAACGAACAAAACATCCCCTTAATTCGAGGATGCTTATCTCATTGTGGCCCGACAATAAAGGACGGAGCCTCCCTCTTGCTCCGGGCTACTTCTCTTCTTTTGGTGCTCGAGAGCGATAGACAGAGCCTCTTCTTGCCTCAGGATGTTTCCCCCTTATACAATCGCTAATGAAAGAATGGACCCCTCTATTACGTAGAACATGCTCGATTTAGTTAAGAATACCTCTTGAACGGATTAAATTGGACTCAAAATGACCAAAAATAGAGAAAATGAGGTTCGACTGAAAGAAAACCCTCGAAATGACTTAAATAGGCTTCAGTGCACCGAAAACCGCGGCGCCGCATTGCCATTTTCGGTGGCAGCACCCACCTAATTGATGTGGCGTGTGCCGCCATTTTTGCGGCAGCACTTGCAAAATTGGCACCCTGACGCTCGTGCATTATGTGCGTCACATTCATGTGTAACGCACACACGTTTGTCACGCGTTGCACAAATTTCTTTTTATTTTTTTATTTTTAAACCTTTATATTTAAACGTCCGTATCTTTTTACCCCGGACTTGGATTCGCACGTTCTTAGTACTGTTGGGCTCGTATTGACGAACCCTTCAATATAAAACTGCTTAAAGTAGTTTATCCTACTTTTTTCAAATGGGTTCCACATATAAGATATGTTTCCCGATGTTATAATTTTTAATCCTAACTTCTATTTTGTGTATTTTTCGATTTATTACGCTCATTTTTCGAGCTCTACTCATATATGGAAATTTTATTTCTTTAAACCTCCTTAAAAATTATCCAAAATTTTATAATTATCTCTTACTTGTCATCCCATATTGAGGGTTTTAGAGTCTTTATATATCCCATGGTCATACAAAGAAATATAAGTCTATTTGAAGAAAAAAATCCCTTAATAATTAGTTACAAAGAGTCCAAAACAAAGGGAAAATGCGTGCCAAGTCGAAGTAACTAATTATTTTACTTATTTCATAACTACAACCCATGCCCAAGTATTGGGCTTGATCGGTTCTCCTAGGCACAGATTCTAATACTGAATAGCGTTTGATCACATTGTGCCTGCAATCAATTGTCTTTGAGATCGTGTTCCACTTTTCTACAATTAGGAAACTATTCGTGTGTCGTAACTTTAAAGTCATTACTAGCTAAAAAAATAGGGGTAATTCTTTGACTTCTTAGTGTTATTTTTTAGACGTTTAAATAATAATTATAATGAATTTGACTGGAATGTTAATTTTGGCTTGCTCTTGGGCCTAATTGCCCAACTAAAACCCATTTTGTGTTCGCAATTAGTTAATTATGTCTATGGAAACTTTCAAAGGCAGCTTGGCCCTACTACTTAAAGTCGGGCTTACAAAATTTATATCTACCTTAAATAAGGTTAGGCTACAGCCCAGGGCCAAAAAGTCCTTTTAGCCTGTTTAACCATAATCTAAAGATAAAAAAATATTATTTTAATTTTTTTAATAATTTATATAAATAGAAAAGGAAAAAAAAGTAAAGATGTATAATTTATAAAGATTTAAGAAATTTTAAGCTTGATTCATTACACTTAAATAAGATCCAATTAAAAATTATAAACTTTTTTAATCCTAATAATATAAAATATTTATTTAATAAAAATATATATAAAAAAAAACTTGTGACCCGGTGGACCGGGATAGGGCTGACCCGACCCTGAACCGTTTCAGCCCAGACCATGTCTGAACGCATACGAGTTGAAGTCTGAATGTCTGATATGTCCCATTAAGATCAAGAAGAAAAGAAAAAGGGCTGACATGCGTGGATCTAGAACTAGGACTTGAAAAGACAGAAGAAAATGAAGTTTCCACGAACTGGAAGCCTTTAGGCTGGGACCCACAGGAAGTTTCGTCGTGAACCGTGAACGTGCAGGTCTCAGGGTCGTCTAATCAACAAAAAGTGGGCCCCATCGCGGTTCTGATTGGCTGGTCCTCTTTTCGCAGGCGGAGAAAGCCAAAGCTGTCTGACCAGTTGACGCACTTCTCCTTCCTTGTCGGCCAGTAATTACAAATATGTTCACATCGGAAATGACTAAAACAACCCCTATAAATATAGATTTTTATACGCCATACAAAATAAAATTTTTTCACAAACCTCCCTTAATTAACCCTATTTTTTCACGTAATTCAACTCTAGTTTTTTTTTTACCAAATCTTTTTTTTATCAAGCCTAATACTTCTATTGTAAAAAACAAAATCTAAGGATTCACTCATCTCCTAGGTTTAAAAAAAACAATTAGTTTTGCTATGAAAATAAGATTCACTTATTTCTTACTAGGTTTAGTTTAAGACTTTTTAAAAAATAATTAGTTTGTCACTTGGCCGTGGCCATTTGAGGGGGTGGCATAAAAAAATCAAAAAATTTAAAATTTGAAATGAAAAGTATTTTTATCCTTGTGGCCAATTTTGATGGATAAATTCATAGTTGGAGTAAGTTAATTTTGAAATTAAATATTCTTTCTATCCCAAATTAATAGTTATATTTAATTTTTTTTAAAATAAAATATTTTAAAAAAATTAATATAACTATTAATATAAAATAAATAAAGTATATATTTATTTGATATTATCCCTTTGATTACTACCCTATGGCGAATATCATGTCGGCTCCTTCCCCTTCAGCAAATAAAAGAAAAAGAAAAAAAGTGACTCCTTCCCTTTAATATATTTTTACAAAAAAGTCTAATTAAAAATTTAGTTGTGGATGTCATTGTAATTAGAATTATCATTGGACACATGCCCGGTGCATATTTTGACATGTGTGGGGCCCGTTGTAACAGGATCAAACGATGTGCATAATAAAGGGTTATAAAAAACTCACCTGCCTTTGGAATTACATGTGCACAATCAATATTGCATGACCCCAAGGTACTTCGCACAGGTATCACATTAATATCTCTATTTTTTTTAAATGAACTAAAATTAATTTATTTTAAACCAAATGTAACTACATAAATATAGGATAAATGGAGTATTGAACATAAAATAAATAAAATTATAATTTATAATAAATTATTTTAATTAACAAAACTTTAAATTATTTCATTAGAACTTCTACTTCAAGCTGCGCTAATACAGAAGCACTTTCTTCGCTGAGTGTGATACCGGAACCATTTAAGGAGCAGCTTGGTACATCTTCAATGGCGACAAGAGAACATAAAGAAGTACTTAGTTCTGCTCAAAATGGAAAAGGCCGTACCAGCATGGGTATTATGGGTGGCCAAGTCTGCTATGAACTCTGATGATAAACAAGTAGAATGTCATGTTGTGTGGTACCAGCCGCCCAGCATGGGGGCTAACGCACTGCGACACCGGCATTGCCATGTGAGGTGGCGTTTACTTGGGGGAGTTGGCCAGGCTGGGTCTTCCCCAGTTGGGGCCGAAAACTGCTACGCAAGAAGGCAGTCCCCCACATGCCACCCTCCTCTGGGGAGAAGAGTCGGCATCATGTCATGTGAGTTTGATTATTGGAGCTGAGATGTCGACCTTTCAGAAACCATTACAATGATTATCACAACATACATATCACGTATCACTGCCAATTCCCAAGCCATTAGCAAAGTATTTAGCCGAAAAAAACTGTTAACAAAGGAAAACTGTGGATTGATTTCCACAATCAGGGGGCGGGAGAAATGAATTCCCACCCTCTGGGCATCCCCCTTCAAAATAAAACTAGCTCAACACAATTCTCATCCTAAGCCATTATGTAAATATTTAGAGGTTGTTTAGAAAGTTAAAATTTTTATAGACGTAAGTGAAATTTTTTAAAATTATAATTTTAAAAATTTACTACAGAATGTGAATTACGGTCTATAATAAATTTTTAGAATAAATTTGGATATTATGTCAAATTTAATTTTAAAATTTCAAACTAATATAATTCTCTCTCCTGAACTCGTATATGTATGTTCTTAATACTATTACGCTCTTTAATTCGAGCTCTATCAAATAAGAACCCACAAGGGTAGGTAAATTAAACTTTTAAAGTAGGCCTCACTTATATAGTATAATTTTTTAGGCTTAAATCGATATGAGAAGTAATCATTGAAAATAATGAAATCTGTAATTTTCAAAATGGGGGCTATGAGCCGGAATTGACGGAATCACCTCATGAGGTGATTCAGTGATTCAAGCCAATTCCGGCTCGAAAAGACTTAGAATCAACTTTGGGGCTAAATTTTTAATTCTGCTCACCTTCAACACACAAACATGATTCCTATAATTCAAGTGGGAATTAGAGCGGAATCAACACAATCTTACACAAATTTACACAAACAACCCCTTACTCTCCCCAACACAACTATGCATGAAATTCAGCCCCTTCCCAAGTGATGGAGATAGGAGAATCACTTTTTACAAGAAAACAACCAAATACTTTGTCTCATATTAATAGCTTAAACCAACTAATTTAAATTAAATGAAGCTATTAATGTGGGATGGAGGGGGTAGTACTGTTTTTCAATCAAAACGTTCTTTCCAAAAACCCTACTGTGCACATAATGAGTAATTTGGCACACATTAGCTATTATATGCTTTAGGTATTTCAATCAAGTCCTGTTTATATGTGCTTTCCACAGGCCTGTGTTATTCATAGTGCAAGTGGGTCTGTGGGTTTTGATCCACCCACTTGTCCCATAATTAATGCACGATTCATGATGCGCTGGTACACACCAATGTGTACACTACCCGAAGCAAATTAACTTATCCTATTCTAATACTCCCTTTGTTCCATATTAAATATCTAGATTGGAGATCAGAAATGAGCTAATTTTACCCACAACCTAAGCAAACCTACATGTATTATATGTGTAGTTTGCCATGGTTGTAAATTGGATTATACTCCACTTTATAAAATCTCATGTATAAAGCACAAATCCTACGTTAAACTATATAATAATTTGGAAAATAGCCTACTTTTTGTTTTTTGCATACTCTGGTTCACAAGGGGAATAGGGCATCATCATCGTAAGATATTCCTAAAGAAAGGGTAGAAGAGCAAGGAAGAAAGATAAATTAACTAAGTAATACTGAATTCTCATTGCATAATCCTTTGAAGTAGTGTCATAATTAATTTATAGGCTTCAAGTCTTTCCCTAATGAGAGGGAAACCTAAACTAGAAATTAAAGTACTATTAGGAATTTACCATAATTTTAAACTAGGAAAATAATAGATAATAAGAATCCTACTTTTAATAAAACATAACATTAATTGAATTCTACCTAAACTACGAAATACTATAAAATGAAAGTTTTAATTTTAACTCATAACAATCCAAACCTACTTCACTTGTGCATCACCTCATCCTTGAGATGGACTAAAAATTCTAGCATTGGGCCTACCATAGCTCCATTGTGATTAACTGATCTGGAACTGCACTTGAGATGGTTGTGATGATGCAGGGTATGTGGCCAAAGCTCGAAATAAAACATGAACAAGCCAACAGAAATACATAGGAAATTTAGTTAGCAGACAATTGTGAAGAAGGGATCCTTGTGAGGAGAAGAACATAATTGACACAAAATTTGAAGGCAAGGCATCTCTATTATTGGCAAGGATGATTGTTGAGGACGGTGGTGAAGGTTCACAAGAAGAGGCATGTCTTGTTGGTTGCAGGACAACAATGGTGAAAGTCTCCAACGAGCAACGAATCACCAAAGGAACATTAGAGTAGCCAAAGACATTCCACAAAGGTCATCGGATATCACCAATAATAAGGTCAGATTGGCGCTAAAGATGACAATCATCACAAGCAGTAGTGGTGTAGAGGTAGCTTTGAACATAGGCGATGCAGATGGACCCATGTGGCCAGAACTAGACCCAAGCCTTCGATGATCAACAAAATTGGGTTGTTGTTCATGAAATAGTTGGACCCAAGGTTGTGCATACCCATGGTGGACCTGTCAACAAAAAGTGTATGGAGTTTTTGAAAGCTGTGGTGACAAGTATTACGGGTTTGATTTAGGCCTACATCACTCATCCATATGCAAAGAGCTCCAAGTGAGAGATTCGTAGTGCCATGTCATGGATGTGCCCATTGGACAGCCTACCTTGTGGCACTTGTAGGCTTGAAGCCCAACAAGCAAGCCATTGTTTGGGATAATCGGCTTGCTTTGCATGGATGCGTTGCACAAATCACTTTTGGGTGCTCATGCAAAGCAAATGGTAGTGGGCAAAAGAGAATCACATTGCAAGGAAATGGATGAACATAAGCACAAAATCTAATTGCGTTCACTATCAATGTGTTTACAAGCAATGAGTGTTACAACACTACAGCTAATAACACTAACAACTCACTCCCCTTATATAACATAAGAGATTTATTGCATGTGGCTAGAGTGGCAGCCAAAGTGGTTGTACCAGCATGGTAGCACCTGAAAACATAAATGAAGGAAATACAAGAAAAGAAAGAAAAATATATGTATGTAAAGCAAAATGGTAATTGGTAGTGTGCCTAGAACACAACTCGGACATGCTCTCCTACTCAATTCTGTTGACATCCTCATTAATGCTGCTTTAGTGACTTGATTAGCATGGTGGTAGAGAAGCCGTTCTTTGGGCTCCCAACTATGTAGAAGGTCCCTCCATTTGGTGAAGAATTTGTGGACTTTCTCCTTGACACATTCAACTTTATGATCGGCGATGATCTCCTCCAAAACTATGACATCAGTGGTGTCTTTGGGATTGCTGCGAGCAAGGTGGTTTCTTGAGAGGTCTTTAGCATTGACATTGTATGTCTTCAGATAGCTTGCATGGAAGACATGATGGATCTGCATCCACGGTGGTAATGGAACTTTGTATGAGACCTTCCCGACCCATTGGAGGATGGGTACAAGGTCTTCATACTTGTGAATGAGGCCTTTATGAAGTTGGATGAAGAGCTTGAGTTGGGCAGGAATGAGTTTGACGAGCATGAGATCCCCCACACTAAAGGTGGAAGGTTGGCTACCTTGGTCAGCCCACTTCTTCACTTGAGCACTGCCTTCTCAAGATATGCACAAACAATATCAGAGGTGATGTTCCAATGTGCAAGGAAGGCAAGTGGGCTTTTGCCAATATAGCCCAAAGCTAGGGTGTGGAGAGTGGCTGGTTAGCGGTCTGTGGCTAACTCGAATGGGCTATGGTTGGTGGCAGAGATCTTTTGTAAATTTCAGGAGAACTGGGCAATGTTGACGAGATTGAACAAATTCTTCTAGTTGGAGCTAAAGAAGTGATGTAGATATTCTTCAAGGATAGCATTAACACCCTATGCTTGGCTGTCTATTTGAGGATGCATGCTCGAAGAGAAACTCAACTTTGAACCAGATAGTTTAAATAGTTCTATCTAGAACTGGCTTGTGAAATGCGCATCTCGATCTCTCACAATTGTTTGGGGCCCACCTCTTTAGAAAGAGGTGGGCGAATTCCTCAATTGTACAATGCTTGGAACAATGTGTCATATTTAGTGTAATGTTCAATGACTAGCAAGAACAATCTATATTTGTTAACTTTAGGTAACACTGAGATGAAGCTGAGGGAGACACATTCTCAAGGTCCTTGTGGCACTAGCAGTGGTTCAAGGAGGCCCCGTGGTCTGACACATTCTACTTTATCTTGTTGGAAGGTAAGACAAGTTCGAACATATGCCTTGATGTTATCGCCCATATGAGGCCAAAAATATGCTTGCTCTAGAAGGGCCATTGTGCGATGGATACCTAGATAACTAGCCCATGGAGTGTTATGACACTCGTAAAAGATTTTTTTCATAAGTGTTCAACTTTTGGAACATAGATTTGTTATTAAATTTTAATTATTTACTCACAAGCGTACGAATTTATAGTAGTTAAGTGGCTAAATCGAGTGTCGATCCCATCGAGATATGAAATCGGAAAGCCAAATTTAATCTAACTCAAAGTAAACTCTAATCTAGTTAACAACTTATAATAGTAACTAATCTAACTAAGAAGAATAAAAAAAAATAAACAAGAATAAACTTAAATTACTAAAGCTAACTAAATCACAAAAGAAAGAAAAATTCAAATAAAATATAAAACCTGAAATTTAAGTAAACTAAGAAAACAATTAAAAGTATGGAAAATATTAAATAAAAATTAACTAAGGTTTCAGAATCCCTTCTAATTAACTTGTACATTATCACATCTATGTTCATCAATTTATTTCCCAAATATAACACAATAAATTAGAATTTAATTCTATTTATCATGAAAAATTTTATCTTTTAAACCTTCAATCAAAATACTAAAGTTATGCTCTACCTCACTTCAAAGGAATAAAATTAAGTCATAAGTTATATCTATATGAATAAATCACAACTCATACAATTCTATTAATAATCAATCTTAAACCAAATATTTAATTAATGAAAACTAATTCAAATCATGAGAAAAGCATAACTAGACTCATATCCAAATTAATCCGCTAATTAAATTGAGATAAGAACAATTTACATAAAATCCTTTTTAATTTAACCAAATCACATAGATTGGATATCTCTACAAAATTAATAAAAGGTTCTTCTTAACCTTAATTAAGAAAACTAACCACTAATTAACATAATATCTACTAAAAATTAAATAAACTTACATGTATTGAAGGAAAAATAAAAAGAAAATAACTTGGATTGCTCCCTCCACTTTAGCCTTGAGTAACTTGAATTATGGAATTTCTCTTCACAGCCCAATAGCCTAGCATGGAGCCCTCTGTGATTTCTTTATTTATGTTTGTGTTTTTTTTGCCTTGAGGTTTATATAGACTTTAATTAGTATAGTCCTAAGTTGAATAGGAATTCCAAATAAAACACTACACTTTGCTCTACTTTCTATTTTTAACATAGGGCGTTTGCTTCTATATTTGTCTTCACATCTTGGCCTTCCCATTTATGCAATTCTTCCAACATGAAACTTCCTCTTCACTTCAAAGTTCCATCTTCAGCATGCTTATTCAACTCCCAGTTTCAACTTCTCCTAGACTTCGTGATCTCTGCAACTCCAGCAATGTCCATTAATGGCAGACTAATCTTCTTCTCTTTCCTTCATTCTTCTTCATAGTTCCATCAAACTCTGCTTTACAATATGTATAAAAAAACTTGATCATACATCAACAAACACTATGCATTCTGACCAATTTCAAGTAGATGCATGAAAATTTTCTCTCTGAAATTTTTGGTTCGAGTTGGATAGTAACATCAGAAAAAAAAATGATTTATTCTACTAAATCAGTCCCTATTCTTAAAACTATAGTTTAAATCAAGTTTTTCACTATAAAAACTAAAATGGATTTTAGTTTCACATCAATCCAAGCTCTCTTCAGTACTATGAAAGCTTCATAATTTCATTAATGGCCACTGCTATAGTATCCCGAATTAACTCTTCGCTGTGCAATCACTAATTCAACCTTCTTTGACCCAAAAATCCAAATTTGAGATCACCTACTTCTTTATCTTTGAGTTAAAATTAAAAAACCCAACTTAATTGATGTGATTTGGTGTTTTAAGCTTTTGGGCACGTTTTTTGCAATATGGAGAGTTCTATCTAATTAACTGTCCAAATTTGTGATCGGGCAGGTGACTTCTATTCACTGGATAGTCCATTTTCCTGTTCAGTTTTCTTCTTTGTTCATTAAGTTTTTCTAGTCATGTCCATATATATTTCTAACATGTCCGCAACTCCAGAAAGTTGTCCAAATCACTTGTAAACAACATGTCAAAAATATTATGATTTTTTTTAACATCATCCACATACCTCAAGAAGTGCGCATTACCTAAAACTCATAAATAGTCATATTTCAAGCGTGTAAGACATGTAAAACACTAATTTTATTTAAATATACTCCTAAACAATTAACATTACCCAAATTAACTAATAATTAAATCACACCACTAATATCTATCTTAATATAAATAAACTCTAATTAACTCTTAATTAACCTAATCATACACTAGAAAATAAGGTAAATAGGCGTATAAAATGTATAAAAATCATGCATATCAAGATTCTTTGTCACTTGATCATTAGTAACCCATTGTCAAGCAAAAACTTATGAGTCTTGTCTTCTTTCACTTGCTTAAAGAGGCACACCAATGGATCTTTCTCTATCGCTACTCAAATACGATGTTGTTGATCACTAGAGCAAGAACATATTCTAACAAGATGGAGTGAAGCCAATTTGATTAATTTAGCCTTCCGACTAAGTGTATTAGCAATGACATTGTTCGTCCAGGTTTGTACTCCAATATGTAGTCAAATTTAGCCAAAAAATCTTGCCACCGAGCCTGTTCGGAAGATAGTTTGGGTTGAGACTGAACTAGTCACAATGTTGTCTGTTTTGACAACAAAGTGAAAAGCTAATAAGTAATGGTGCCAGGTGCGCAAGCAATAGATTACAATTGTCACCTCCTTCTCTTGTATAGTGTAGCATTGTTTTGTTTCATTGAGTTTGCGACTTTCAAAGACAATAGGGTAGTCTTCTTTTGAGAGAACACCCCTGATGGCATAATTAGAGGCATTCGTCTGAACTTTGAATGACTTGGAGTGGTTCAGGAGTCGAAGTACATGTTCTTGTGTGATTGCGACCTTCAGTTATGCAAAGGCTATCTGACAATGTTCTAACTAACACCAAGGTCAATCTTTATTTAACAAGTCGGTTAAAGGGGCAACTTTTTTAGAATATCTCCCTTAGATAAAATGCATATAATAGTTGGAGAGATCCAAGAAAGCCCACAATTGTTTTACTTTGGTGGGGGCTAGCCAATCATCAATGGCATTGACCTTCTCTTGGTCCATTTGAACTCGTCCACTGCCAATATGATGCCTTAATAAGAGGATTTCATGTTGTGCAAAGGAGCACTTCTTCAACTTGGCATATAGATAGTTTTGCAGTAGAACATCAAACTTGGCTCTCAAGTGAGTAATATGTTTGGCAAGTGTATTGCTATAGATTATAGTGTTATCGAGATAGATGACAACAAAGCGATCAAGAAAGCCATGGAAAATATTATTTATGAGTGTGCAGAAGGTGGTTGGGGAGTTGATAAGACCGAAAGGCATGACTAAGAACTCGAAGGCACCATAGCTTGTAACACAAGTAGTCTTAGCTTCATCATCATGGGCAATCCACACCTAGTACTAACTTAACCGGAGATCCAATCTAGAGAAGTAACGAGCACTACCAAATTGGTAAAAAAATCCATGATTAGCGGGAAGGGATATTTGTTTTTCATTGTCAATTTATTTAGTGCTCAATAGTCGATGCAAAGGCATAAGCTCCCATAGTGTTTCTTTTGGAACATAATTGGAGCTCCAAAGGGGGGCTTTGGAGGAGAGGAAACTTGCTTCAAGTAATTCATCTAGTTGCCTTCGCAATTTTGCAAGTTCGAGGTCTGCCATCCTGTAAGGAGCGTAGGTTGGTAGTTTCACACTAGGCTCCAATGCAGTTTGGTGGTCAATGGTTCTTCGCAGAGGGAAGCACTTTAGTAAGGCTTTGGGCATTACATCAACATAGTCAGCCAGGACAACTTTGACTTCTTTCAGCATGGGTTGATCCCCCTATGGTTGGTCTTCCATGCGGAGGGCCACAAGGTATGTTGGATCACCTTTCTTTAACTCGTTGTCTAGTTGGAGTACGGATAAATTGTAATTTTAGGCATGCTCTTTTGAACAACAGGCACGATGCAGGGATTTTTAGTTTTAAACATGCATACTAAACCTAGATGTGGCATTAGGACAATATTCACTTTCTACAAGAATTTCATCCCAAGGATAACTTGGAAGTCATCCAAGGGGACTGCCATGAGATTCGTTGTGCCAGCCCAATTGTCTATCCGAATGGGAACATCCTTCGCCAAGCCGATGATAGGACAAACTTTGAAGTTCACCGCATTCTTTTGACTTGAATCTTTTATGAACCTTATCCCTATGCGTCCTGCTTCATTGTTTGAGATAAAGGTATGGGTGGCTCCCATGTCAACCATTGCTTTTTTTTAGGATGTCATTCAAGTAGATCTCAATGTACACCAAACCATTTCCTCGAGATGATTGTTTCTTTTAAGTACCCTCAATGGTGTTGAATAGTCTTAACACTCCCATCTTAGGTGTTTCTTCTTCGTCACTGGAGGCTTCATCATTTCCCTTAAGTTCGGCTGACTCCTTTACAACGAGGGCATTGAGTGCTTTATTTTGTGGACATTGCCAAGTAAGATGGGGTTCTATATATAATAAGCATGATAATGGGCCCCTTACCATATTAAAGGGTTGGAATAGCTATGTTGCAGATGTAGAACTATTGACTTTTGTTCTGAAGTCTTTGTAAAAAGGTTTCTTTTTGCTAACTTTGTCCTTGCCTTTGTCTTAGGCATCAATAGGGTTGTTTTGATCTTGTTGACCTTGTCGTAGACCTTAGCCCTTCTAGAAATATCTTAATTTTCTTATGTTGTCATGGGTGGTAAAACAAGTTAGACAGTTGGCCTCTATAACGCCCTTGATTTTTCGTACATTTTCCTCAAAATTCACAAGTTTTTTTTGAAATATAACTACTATAAATCGGGAAAAATGATGAATATGAAACATGTGAAAACAGTTTTATTATTTAAAACATAATACATCAGTTTTCCCATACAAATTTTTACACATTCAATCAAACATCGTACGGCCAAACCAAACATCCACATGCACTACTTGAAAACAACCGTACGGATAA
Source organism: Saururus chinensis (assembly GCA_035235625.1). Classification (NCBI taxonomy): domain Eukaryota; kingdom Viridiplantae; phylum Streptophyta; class Magnoliopsida; order Piperales; family Saururaceae; genus Saururus; species Saururus chinensis. The sequence continues at coordinate 26,791,171 of CP141143.1, read as the reverse complement.
ATTTCTATGATCATAGATTTTAAATACAAACCCCTCCCAGGCATCCCTGAGTGCAAGTCCCATAACAGTCCACAGTCTAATTTAAACGAAAGTCCAAAATATATAAACACCTAACTTCTCATCTCACCTAATACAACAGATTGTGGCACAAATAAACTCGCAGTGAGTCAAGCATATACCTGAGTCAACGAGAATCAATCCACCGCTGAAATGAGCATCCATCTCCAAGAGCTCTCCGCACAAACCTGCAAAAACCTCCCGTACAACTAGGCTAAAAAGTAGGGTAATGAGTATTTTCATACTCAGTAGGAAAATACCCAGTAGGGGAGTTCTAAACAATGAACTCAGTAAATCCATACATAGATGAGCCATGCAACTCAAACATGAAGCAAACAGGCATATCATAATCATGCGCATATGATACAGTCATACCAAATTCACCATTGTGCCAAAATCATACCATCAAATTAAACTTACACAAACACCTTTATTCATGGTCTTACAAACTTACTTGTACCACCATACGCTTACTCATACAACATACACATACTTGTACGACCTTACTCGAACAATCATATGCTTACTCATACAGCTTACACATACTTGTACAACCTTACTTGTACAGTCTTACTCAAAATCATACACTTACTGTCTTACTCAGAAACATACTCTTACAATCGTACTTATACTCTTACAGTCTTACTCATACTCATACTCTTATAGCCGTATACATACTCTTACAATCGTACACATACTCATACTCTTACAGTTGTGCTCATATTCATACTCTTACAGTCATGCTCATACTCATATTCTTACAGTCGTGCTCATAATCATACAATCATACTCATACTATCGACCACTGAAGCTCATTACAACTAATAAGCTCCAACGTCGAAATAGAAAAGAATGCCACTAGGGCATCACCTTAACCTCCGGGGAATGACTAGATGTTATGGACTTTTTCGAATGTAAGGCACACTAATGCTCATGGGGCAATGGATCAAACAGGTAAGAGTAGATTCATGATACTACTTACCTGAGTGCGCAAACATAAACACCCACACATAAGGGGTCATACAGTTGCCTACCATAATGGGTGTCACGCCCTGGCGATGCCCGACCTGGGCCGAACCCGGTCCAAGGGCCGGTCAAGCTCGCGGGGGCGACGAGGGAAAATTGAGAAACGGTTTAGCGGAAGACTTAACCCTAAATACGAGCGATCTAACAAAGTTACGGAGTACGCAAATTCCTTTGAGCAAGAGTAAATGAGTAAAAAAGAAAGAGAGTCGCTTAATTCAAAATAAACGACTAGTCTCAAACCCACATACTTAGTCAACCATAGCCCACTCTGGCTCAAAAATAGATCTTAGACAACACAACTGTGAAAAGTAACATAAATCCAACAGAGAACCATACACAAAGGTTCTAAACATAAAACATAAACCAAGGAAAATAAGTCACATAAGAGTCTCCACGATGACATCCAAGTCGTCTCCGATCTTTCCTCAAAGAGGAGATCCTATCCGTCTGCGTGTCGCACCACATAGCCCCAAAGCAAAAACACAAGAAAGAGGGGTGAGTTTAACAAACTCAGCAATGGTTTTTAATATAACTAACATCATTGAAAACACGATAGCATAGCAATATACTCATTCAAATCAAAGATTGACAAGATGTATCATTTTCTGTTCACACATACACATCACCTAAACCTGCATGATAGTGTATAATCCACATAGTGCCATTCACATCATATCCACCTGCATGAAATGTATCTCTAACATACATATCCAATCATGCATGACATCATATCAACCTGCATTAAATGTATCTCTAACATATATATCCAATCATGCATCACATCATATAAAGAATGTCTCCATCAGGGAGTAATCACAAATAGCGTCACAAAAATGGAAACACAAACAAGGCCACGTAGGCGTGTCATGGTCCAAATTCTACACAAGAATTTAAGAAGATCACATCATATAAAGAATGCCTCCATCAAGGAGTAATCACAAATAGCGTCACGAAGACGGGAACACAGACAAGGCCACGTAGGAGTGTCGTGGTCCAAATTCTACGCAAGAATTTAAGAAGATCACATCATATAAAGAATGCCTCCATCAAGGAGTAATCACAAATAGTGTCACGAAGATGGGAACATAGACAAGGCCACGTAGGCGTGTCGTGGTCCAAATTCTAAGCAAGAATTTAAAAGTTCGGGGTTGTCAATCCCTAATTGCTGCTCACCCCAGACGATCCTAGCTAGGGATGTCACATTCTCACGAAGAGAACCTAGAGCAGGGGTGTTCGTTTTGGGACATCTCCTGTGATGCGAGAAGTCCCGGGTTCCCACGTAGGAAACCCACGAACACATGGTAGCTGGTGCAAAGAGCATACCATACTGGATTCTCAGGGTCCAGGTTCGACTGTCTGAATAAATAAATCTCAACCGCATTAACAATTCAGAACAACTAAACTTGACTCGACTCAACCCGGGGAGTGCACTCATTCCATGAAGGAGCTCAAATCAAAACATGTCCTTTCAGACCAATCAAGTTTTGATTAAGCCATGACCGATTAAACCGGCACGCAAGTTCACCACATTGCATCCAATCGATCAAATTCGATTAATCTTGATAAAGCCTCAATTGGAAATACATTTGCATCCACTTAACTACACTCAACCAGCCTCGGAGTGTGCACGTAAAAATACTTCTATGTTGACTCTAGTCCTCACGTCCCATACCATGAGTATTCGTGATGCCATAGAAGCAAATTTAACTAAGAACTAGCGCAACGAACCTTAGAGCTATCTATCGACATAATGCGTCCCATACCGCAAGTGTCTAATGGTTTCTCTTCGGCTGTTCCACACAACCGATCAATTCCGATTAACCAACGGTAAAACCTCAATTGGAAATACATTTTCATGATGCATGCAACATGGTACATACGTGGGCAAAGCATACATGAATTCTAATTCATTATAGGTGCTCTCATAAGCCCTTCATGCATCATTTATAATCATAATAGCAAACCTCATCATCATCATTAAACCCCACATGTGTGTGTGTGTGCACATAGTAGAAGCACTTCACTCAATGCATATCAACATGCTTGTAATTCACTCACTATAACACTACACATGAGCATTAACATCTAATCATAAATTCCAGCAGAAATTATAGGAGAAGAATCATTGAAAATCATAACTCAAATCAAAACTTAACCACAAGCTAAACACATATAAGTTCATTCACTTTATCCTTGAGCCATGACATTAACTAACATTCACACATCAATTAACCACATCTTATCATGACATATTAGTCCATTAATATGTTGTAGCTCTACTGAAAATATACTCAACCATAGAGAATCAACCACTCATAACTTCAAGATGGCAATTCCAACATCATATATCCAACCACAAGCCATTCCACATAACTCTAAATATATATACCACAACTTCAAAACATCAATGGTATACCCTTCCAGTAGCATACTATAGCTCAAAATACTCCACATGCATATGAAATTGGCATATTAAAGTAGAATCACCGAAATAAACAACATACACATAATACAAAAAAATCTGCTGTGTAGCCGTTTGATCGGCTAAATAGGAAATTTGTCGAACTGACAGTGTTTCCATTCGAACACCCAGGAGGGCCGTTTGAACGCCAAAAAGGCAGAATCGATCTTCTTCTTCCTTTCGCATTTTCAAACCGAAACTCCATTAATAAAACTCAAAATCACCATCTAACAACCTAAATGCCATTAAAAGTCCACCATAACTTCCAGAATGCTAATCCACATCATAACAAGATAAAACCCTATGAAATCGGGATTAAAGATTATCATTTACTAATCATGTCATTAAAGCCTTAAATCAAGTAAAACCATTCAAAATAAACCACAAAATCAAGAGTTTTACCATAGGAAGACTGAAATTTCGAAAGTCCATTACTTTATCCCTTGATTAGGTTTGGATTTGATGTTCACCCTTCTTGAAAACTTTACAAAGACATAGAGTTTGAATTAAACTCCATTAAAACCGATTTAACATAGAAAACCCTAATAAAAAACTTAGATCTAGGGCTTGTTGAACATAAAAATCGGATTTTTAGAGCTAGGGTTTGAAGTAAAAATGCAAATAAGTAGTTTTGATATTTAAAAATGAATTAAAACAAAGGGAAAATGGTAGATCTAGAAGAGATTAAGAGAAAAGCTAGGATTTGATGCTTAATTAGAATGGACTTACCTTAAACACCTTCTAATCCGGGCCTAATTGGGGATTAGGCCTGACCTCTCCTTCTCAGCTTATTCCCAAAATAGAAATGGCTCAGGTCTAGCCTTTTATAGTAGGGTTTGGGTTGCACTAACTAAAATAATGGGGTGTAAGTAGAATTTTGGGCTAAAAATGGGTATTTTACAAATTTAAGCACTAATTAAATCTGAGAAAATTTTGAAAATTTTTTGTATGAGCTTAAGTTGATGTCTGAGTTCATTTGGTCTAAAAACCCAAATTTCAATGGTGGGGCCCACAGGGGGTCCTGCCAAACCATAATTTTTTGGAAAAATAGTAAAAATTCAAAAAAATCCCAAAAATTTACATTTGATTTAGAATCACTAAAAACCACTAATTAAAAAGTTAATTTTGATTAAAACCATCATAAATATCATTTATTTACGAAACCACCGAATAAATCAGAAAATGTGTTAACCTCACGATAACCAATAATTAAAGTGAAACGAAAACCGGTTTAAGATCAGAGATCTTACAATGGGTCTTATAGTGCCATAGAATTGCCCACCATAATGGGTCTTATAGTGCCAGTGCCACTTTTGGGCAGAAACATACAGTGCCACTTGGGCAGAAACATACATTGCCACTTGGGCAGAAACATACATTGCCACTCTTGGGCGGAATCATACTATGCCACTCTTGGGCAGAAATCATGCAACACTCTCAACAGAGCATCAACGTCTGGGCTTATACAGCACATACACCCAATTAGAACCATACCTCGCTCTCAACAGAGCATCAGACATCTGGGCTTCATACAACACACAGACAAAGTCGGAAACAAACATCGCTCTCAACAGAGCATCAGACGTCTGGTGCTCTATACAGCCCACATACAATATCCCACAAGATAAACACCATGACAAGACATGAAAAATGCTCAGCCGACTCATTATCGATTAGCTCAAACATGGAACTTAATCCGTTGAAACCCTCAGGTCTCAAACTCACAATGCTATCATTAGCTGTGCTTATAATTCAAGTTTGAATTAAGTAATTTATGCGGTACAATTTGCCACGCAAGCACTCAAGCATACCGTGCTCCACTGATGAAACTGAAGATAAGCCCTATCCAAAACCCAAGTTCGTCAGGGCAGCAGACTTATGGCCAAAATATCTTACTTAGAAGTCCTTAAATTGAGCTCCTTAGAGGCAACCCCAGTTATCACCCTCTTACTTATACCTCACTTATTATGCTTACTTTTTACTTCATAATCTGTACGTTATGCCTGTACAATTATGCACACTCTTACTGTCTAACAATCCCCCAACATGTGCTCTGATCCAAAACAATTCATTCCAATCCTCGCCTGTCATACTCATATCCTCTGTCATCCATCATATGCTTACACATCCATATCCAAATCCATATCAAACACGGACACTTCTTACCATCCATAGCCCATACCTCTGCCCACATGCACATACGCATATCCATAGCATAGGCAAATAGCCATCATACATACGTTGTCTATCACACATATGTATAACATACACATACTGTCATACATATGTAGCTTACAAATATGCTCACTAGCCATCACTAGCGCATACACACACATTTATACATACTTCAAACATACACGCTAGCCATCACTAGCACATACATACACATTCATACATACTTCAAACATGCATGCTAGCCATCACTAGCATATGCATAATCCATACATACTTCAAACATACACGCTAGCCATCATTAGCCCATACATACACATTCATGCATAGTTCAAACATGCACGCTAGCCATCACTAGCACATGCATAATCCATACATACTTCAAACATACATGCTAGTCATCACTTGCCCATACATACACATTCATACATACTTCAAACATGCACGCTAGCCATCACTAGCACATGCATAATCAATACACACTTCAAACATACACGCTAGTCATCACTAGCACATGCATTCACATACAAAGCTTACCAACAAACACGCTAGCCATCACTAGCACATACTCGATCAACATACAAAACTTACCAATAAACACGCTAGCCATCACTAGCACATACAGACTTCCACACGCATCAAACATACTTACAGCTCACGTGCATGTCATATGCATTTCAACATACCATATAATCATGCTTACATGCAAATCATGCAATCGAATCATTATTTAACATCCAAAGCATGGAATCATACAACCCTAGCATGCTGCTACTCATTCAAAGCATGCTATCATGAAATTATGAGTTCAAAGCTCCCCTACCTCATAATCATGACGTTTGATGGCGAGCATACGACGGCGGCGGCGGTGGCAGTGGAGTTGGCTGCCAAAAGCTTTGCCAAGTGGGAAAGAGTTGTTGTCTCGAGGACTTTAGGAAGTGCTGGAAACAATCACGGCCAAACACGGTGTCAGAAGTCAATGCGGCAAAATCCGTGATCCACGGCAGCACACTAGGGCTAGAGGGAGAAATGTCGTGCCAATATAAGTGGTGGTGCGACCCGATGTCGAGGGTGTACTCAGTGAAGGTCGGCTGGTGGCTAAGACGTACTCAGCCGGCCGCAAGACGTCGAAATTAGCTGTGGACAGCACCGAACGGCGACGATTTGGTATCAACAAGGGCCCACATACGGGCGGAGAGCGTGGGACGATGCTCGAGGATAGAGGAGAAGTGTGGACAGCTCTTGTGTCAACTCTATTCGGTGACAAAGTCATCCGATGATCGGGCGGCGCAAAAGCGGCGCCTAAGCTGTAAATCGCAAGCGCGGCTACTTGCACGCGCGGCCAAAGGGGAGGGGGAGAGAGCTGGACGATGGCAGCCCAAGGCCCACAAAGGGGCAATAGAGCTATGGCCAGGAGGTGGTGGCCGATCGGAGCTGCGACATCACCGATCGCCACCCACAACCAATACACGTGGTGCGGGCGGCTGTACATCTCGCATGGTATAGGGCAAAGGTAAGCAGCCCATTCCGAACGGAGGTATAATCGGGCCAAGTAAGGCTGACCCTCATTGTTGCCGAGCCAGGGCAGAGCCCACGATGGCCAAATGGCCCACAGCTTGCCGATGGCAACGACCCGAGACGCACCCAAAGCATCTAATCGGGCAGAGCAAGTCAATAGGACGAAGCGGGGTCAGAAACAGTAACCCCCTACTGACACTAGGTCGAGGTAGGATGGACGGAGTCTGTCCGGTGGCCAGACGATGACCGGAAATACACTGGCGTCTAAAAAAAAGCCATGGACAGTGATAGGAAAATGTGACCAAAACCTGACCAAAGTACCAGTAGCTCACAGCAAAGCAAAGAAAGCATAGCGGCAACTCTAGCCAATGCCTATGGGTTCCTAGCGGCCAACTAAATATAAGTCTGGTTGAGGGCGGCTACAAACAACATCAAAATCGCACCCCCATGGCTCAAAAACGGGATTTGAATGAGAGAAAAACCAAAGAAAAGTTTGGTACCTCGTAGAGGAGCGAAGAGGCCATGGCGGCGGTAATAGCCGGTACCTACAAACTCATAGCGGTGAGGCAAAGAGGATCCTGACAAGAATCGGCGGAATTCGATGACAAAGGAGGGAGAACGGAGCGACCAGAAATGGGCTCAGGTTTTCTCATCTTACTGGACGTGAAAAAACTTCTGGAAGTCGAAAACTTCCTGGAATCCGATCTTTGGATTTCATATATATAATCTTTTTAATTTTTATATTTACACCCCAACACGCGTTAACCTCTCAGTTATGCGTCGTAGCTCCAAAATTTGTGCCGTAAGTGCGCAGCGAGGCCTATGGCTTGCGACTAAGCCCCACACCCGACTCTACGGGTATAAAAAATGGGTAAAATATAAAAATATGAATACACTGAAGCGTCACATTTTCTCGTCGAAAATGACCAAAAAAATAACAGGAAAATCCTAAAAAATCATAGAAAAATCAAGGACCTTACAACCTCTAGGATAGATGTAGATAAGTCTCACAGCTTTTCCCGATTCGCTATGTTTGGGCTTATAGCATGAGGCCTTTACAAAAGTAGAACAAATTGTCATTTTTAGCTATATTTTGAATGTCTAACATCAAGACTGAAAATTATTTGGCATATTCCTGAATGTTTCTGTATGTTGGAGGTGACAAAGATTCCACACAACAATGAATTCCAAATTTTTAGGCAAAAATTGGGTCTTCAGTTGACCATTCAGGTCTTTCCAAGTGTTTACTTTGAGATGAGCATTCAAAATTTCTTAATACTTCATCCTCTGCCAGAGTTTGGCATCGCTAGATAAGTACATAGTAGCCATCATGACCTTAGCTTTTTCAGATTCTCGATGAACAACCAGAAAGTACCATTCCATATCGAACAAAAAAATTTCTAATTCTCTGACATCTTGCTCTCCTTGATAGGCCTTGGGATTTGACACTTTGGGGCGCTTGATGGTGTCAACAAACTTCTGTTGGCCTATTGTGTGGAGGAGAAGGCTCAATTATGCAGCCAAGTTTTGCATCTCTTCTCGCAATTTTTAATTGCCGCTTGTGATTCTACGATCATCATGCAGTTTTCTATATGGACATCGCAGTTGTGCGATCCTGTCTCAGTGTTCACTTCTCTACTTTTTCAAGAGACTTCATTTTCTCTTCCAACACTGAAAACCCACTTACCAAGGGGGCAACTTGCTCCTCCAAAGCTTCAACACGGTCTTGCCATTTGGATGACTCTTTATGTTGTTTGTTTAGGGCACTTGCTCGACCCCACTAGCTTCGCTTGCCGCAGACTTCAACATAGTAGCTTGATGGATGATCTTTTCTGGGGCTCTAATACCAACTATCATGATGTGCTTGTTGGGCAGCCGACTGTGCAACACTGGTGGGCTTGAAGCCCAACAAGTATGCCTTTGTTTGGGTCAATCAACTTGCCTTGTATGGATACGTTGCACAAATCACTTGTAAGCACTCATGCAAAGCAAAAGGTAGGGGGCAAAAGAGAGTCACATTGGAAGGAAATAAATGAACACAAGCACAAAATATGGTTGCATTCACTATCAACGTGTTTACAAGCAATGTGTGCAACAATATTGCAACTAACAACATTAACAACTCACTCCCCCTTATATATAGGGGTATTCACGAATGGAAACAGACACGAACAAAGAGTTGTCCGTGTTTATCTGCCACAAACACAGACACGAACGGACATGGACAAATATTTTAACACCTAAATTTTTATCCCAATTCAAATTTTTTAGCACTTTTATAGCATGTAAAAGTTGTCTTAACATGTTACATAGGTACTAGATCTATGTTTTCAAGTAATCTAATACTTATGTAGTATATTAAGATTATCGTAACATGCTATATAAGTTATAGATTTATATTTTCAAACTGTATAGTACCTATGTAGCATGTTAGGACTATCCTAAGATCCTACATAGGAACTAAATTCTATTTTTTTTTCTAATAGTTAGTAATAATTACTACTATATTTAAGGGAATGTTAGGTAAGAGTGGCAGACGTAGACATCCTTGGATACAGACAAGGGTATGTTTGTGTCTGTAGCTCCCTATTAGTGCAGACAAAAAACTTTGTCTGTGTCCATGCTTGACCCGGACAAAATAAAGTCCATTTTGTATAAAAACGGATGCAGACACAGACAGATATTGGATGTCCATGAACACCCCTACTTATATAGCACAAGAGATTTTTTGCATGTGGCTGGAGCCAAAGTGGCTGTATCAGCATGGTAGTACCTTAAAACATAAATGAAGGAAATACAAGGAAATAAAGAAAAGTACATGTAAGTAAAGAATAAAGGGGAATTGGTAGGGTGCCAAGAACGTAGTTCGTGACAACCATCACTCCTTATTGCAGCTTGAGGCCAAGGCAGTGAAAAATGACCCGATGTGGTAGGGCCAGTATCGATAATGGCTCGGTTGGCACAGGTGGCAGCTTTGTCCTAGGTTTCAGAATGAGACCACAATCCTTTGAAGCAAATCCCATGGCAAGTCCCTCCACAACTCCATTGTCTAGATGGGTGTCCGAACCAGCATTGTTTGTAGAACCACTAGAGGAAGTATATAGGAGTGGAGCAGTTGGGGTGGATCGGATTGTGTAGCCCAAAGCTCAACTTGGCCTTTTCCAAAAAGATGGGAGGTAGTGGGGATTCCTAGATTGTGCCATAGGTGATAGTGTAGTAATGGCGACGCATTAGTGGTTTCTGGCCGGAGAAAAGGACAAGGAATGACGACAGATCAAGGAATGGTCATACATCATGCAATGGCAGTGGCCTGCATGCTATTCTAGCAATGTGGCTCTGAGACCAATGTTGTGAACTTGAATAGTGCATCATCATTGTAAAGTATTCTTTAAAAAAGGGAAAAGGAGCAAGGAAGATAGAAAAATTAATTAAATACTATAGAATTCTCATTGCATAATCCTTAGTAGTAGTGTCATAATCAATTTATAGGCTTCAAGCCTTTCCCTAACGAGAAGGAGACCTAAACTATAAATTAAAAAACTATTAGGAATCTACCATAATTCTAAACTAAGAAAACAATAGATAATAAGAATCCCACTTTTAATAAAACATAACATTAATTAAATGATACCTAAACTAGGAAATACTATAAAAGAGAAGTCCTAATTTTGAGTTATAACATTTGCTTGTTGAAATAAAAACATATTTTTTATGAGGAATACCTAAATCATATACTCCCTCTGTTCCACATTCATTGTTTGGATTTGAAATCCAAAATAAATACATGTAGCTTTATCTAGGCTGCATGTAAAACTAATTTTTCCATTCAAAATATCAATGAAGATCATAGAAATTTTTTGAAACATAGAGTATCAAATGTATGATGAAAAAAGAAAAAGAAAAAGAACAAAATCTAAAAAAATACAAATTTCATGCTTTAATGTATCTACACGATTTGGCCATCTCTACTTAGCCATATCTGCCTAAAGTTCATTTTTTTAATAAAAAAACTTTTGGCATGTTTATTTACCTAAAGTTGAACTCCTGAATATTCATAGGGCTTGATCAATGGGTTCGCTAGTTAAAATGGAACCATATGTTGTGTTCTAGATTGGACACAAGTGGTATCTAGCTTCAGATCATAAGAAAGAGAAAAAGATGACGAAGAAGGAAGGAAGGAAATTCTATTCTCTTTTCATAAAAACAAAACAAAGAAGATGGCTTAGAAGGGGGGGGGGTAACTCCCAAGGGGAGGACATGCTAGCTATGGGACGCCAGCCAACTAGGCTGGCCCACATCCAATCATTATAATCCCCTTTCAATTATCCTCCTATCTTAATACTTATCAAAATATAAATGAAAGTACTGCAAAGAAAAGTCCTAGATATGTAAGTCTTATACATGGAAACTAGCATAATCAAGGGTGGGCAAAGCTGTCTCGGAGTGGTCTATGTAAAGTGTACACAACACTCCACCATACTTTGCTTTCGCCTTGTCCTCAAGGCAACCATGTAAGAAAGTAAGTCAAGAACTCATCCTCAAACGTCCATGATGCATCCTCGCGAGGCTGGCCTGGCCAAGAAACAAGTACCCCGTAAAAATATGGCCTGAGTGATGCACACTCCACTTAACAATAATAGAGGTAGGCATAGGAGAAACCAGCTCAGGGGAGCCCATGAGTGGCATAGGAGGAACCTTAAACACTTGGGCTGGGTTAGCAATGAAGTGACTTAAGCAAGAGACATGGAACACGAGATGCGACTTTTGAGATAAGCCACTAGTCCAACCTACTCCAAAATAGGGTAGGGCCCATGATAATGTGGGGCCAACATAGAATGTTCCACCTGAAATAAACTAGTTTGGAGATGGGGTAGGACCGATACATAAACCAAATCACCCACCTGAAACTCCTTGTCACAATGCCTCTTGTCATACATTTGCTTCATGCTGTTATGAGTGGCAACAAGATTACTTTTGAGATGGTAGAGGACTTCATCCCGAGTTTGAAGCATATAATCAACATCTTCCATAGTGGAACATTGAGGCACATATGACAAAGTTGTAGGAGGGTGGTGGCCATAGACTACATCAAATGGAGAGAATCCAGTGCGAGTGTAATAGGTTGTATTATATGACTACTTTGCCCAAGGAAGAAGCTAAAGATGTAAGATCCCTAAGCTTAAACCGGCTTATTTTATTCTATTTAATTGCTTTTATATGGTTTAATGCTAATTTTGATCGATTTTGAACTATTTTTGAAATTTAAGTGGTTAACAAAGGTTCTAACCAAAATATTCTTCACATTTCAAGTTTTTAAGTTAATTTAAGTTATTTGGAATTATTTTAAAAATTTTAAAATTTTTACTATTTTCCCAAAAAATTAGGGTTTGCGGGACCTACCGTGGGTCCCACGACCAAAATTTAAAATTTTAATCCAAAATGTTCCTAACATTAAACTAATATATTAAAAAATTATTTCAGAATTTTTTAGATTTTAATTTGGGTTGTAATAGCGAATTTATCTATTTTTAGTTGTAGATTCTATTTGTACCCCATTATTTAATTTCGTCTAACCCAACCGTCACTATGTAAGGAAAGACACAACCACTTTTCCAATTGGGAAATGGCCAAGACTTAGAGAATTAGAGCCTAATCCCCATTTTCCTAAAGGAGAAAGGAGATTAAGGTAAGATTTTGCTTAATACTTCATTAATTTTTTGGAGTTTTGCCTAAATCTTTCAAATCTCTTCATTTGCTTTAAATCAATTTTGATTTTCACTCAAAAACTATTGATTTGAGTTTCTATTTCAAGACCTAATATTTGAAAATTCGTTTTTAAGCTTCTTGAACCCTAGATCTACTTGTTCTTGAAGGTTTTAAGTGTTTTAAAATCGGATTTGAGAAGTATTAATGAAAAATCATGTTTCGGGTAGGTTTTGAAGGAGTTTGAGGAACCATTTTGAATCAGGAACTTGTTGGAAGGTAAGGGTTTTTGCGTCTTAAACTTGTTGTGATTTCGGATTTAATATTTGAGGTGTTTTGAAATCGGTTACATGAATGTGTGTTTTAATGGTGATTTGATAAAAACTTAATCTTTAGTGTTATTTTCTTAGGGCTTTGCTTAATAATGATTAGATTTAATGTTCTAGAAGCTTTGATTGGATTATGATGGAGTTTGTTGCTTGGATTTGATGTATTAAGTTGGTTTGATGGAGGTTCGGTTTGGTTTTCAAAGTGGGGGAGACGACCCAAAATCTATTGTTATGCTGATCGAATGGCCTTGCAGGATGATCGAACAGACAGATGGCATTTCAGGCCGATGTTAACGCCAGCTGTTCGAACAACCATGCAAGCCGATCGAACGGCTATGTCACGCCCCGGCGATGCCCCGACCCGAGCCGAACCCGGTCCAAGGGCCGGTCAAGTGCGCGGGGGTGACAAAGGGAAATTGAAAAACGATTTGCGGAAGACTTAACCCTAACCACGGGCGATTTAACAAAATTACGGAGTACGCACAATCCTTTGAGCAAGAGTAAATAAGAAGAAAAGAAAGAGAGTTGCTTATCACAAGGTAAACAACTAATCTCATACCCACATGCTTAATTAAATAAAGCCCACGCCGGCTCAAAATAAGTCATAAGCAACACAACTGTAAAATGTGACATAAATCCAAAACAAAGAACCCTACACAAAGGTTCTAAACATAAAGCATAAAACCAAAGGAAAACAAGTCACACAATGATCTCCACGATCACATCCAAGTCATCTCCGACCTTTCCTCAAAGAGGAGATCCTGTCCGTCTGTGTGTCGCACCACGCAGCCCCAAAACAAAACACAAGAAAGAGGGGTGAGTTTAACAAACTCAGCAATGGTTTTTAATATCACTGTCAACATCAAAAATATGATAGCATAGCAATATAATCATTCAGATCAAAGATTGGCAAGGTGCATCATTTTCTGATCATACATACACATTACCTAAAACTCATCATAGTACATAATCCACATAATGTCATTCTCATCATAACACCCTACATGAAATGTATCTCTAACATACATATTCCATCATGCATCATATCGAAACAACCTACATGAATGTATCTCTAACATACATATTCTATCATGCATCATATCATAATTAACCTGCATGGATGTATCTCTAACATACATATTCCCACATGCATCATATCATAACAACTTGCATGAATGTATCTCTAACATACATATTCCATCATGCATCATATCATAATCAATCTGTATGAATGTATCTCTAACATACATATTCCATCATGCATTATATCATAACAACCTCCATCAAGGAGAAATCACAATTTAGTGTCACACAGATGGGGACATAGACGAGGCCACGAAGGCGTGTTATGGTCTAAAATTCTACACAAGAATTCAAGAAAGATTGGGGTTGTCAATCCCTAAAGACTGCTCGGCCTGGACGATCCTGGCCAAGGATTCCCATTCTCACACAGAGAATCTAGAGCATGGGTGTTCGCCTAGGGACATCTCCTGCGGTAGGAAGAGCCCGAGTTTCCACACAAGAAACCCTATAACATGTGGTAGTGGGTGCACACGGCATACCACACTGGATTCTCAGGGTCCAGATGACACTCATAATAACATTCTAACAATCCGCAAGATAAGTACACAACTCGTCCCCACATAATTTCATTTAACTAGACTCAACCCGGGGAGTGCACTTGTTCCACACAGGAAATCAAATCAAAACATGTCCTTTCGGACCAATCAACTTTCGATTAATCCATGACCGATCAATCCAGCACACAATTTTACCACATTGGATCCAATCGGTCAAATTCGATTAACCACGATGAAGCCTTAATTGGAAATCCATTTTCATGATGCATGCAGCATGGTACATATGTGGGCAAGACATACATGAATCCTAATCCATGATATGTGCTCTCATCAGCCCTTAATGCATTATTCATAATCATAATATCAAGCTTCAACATCATCATTTAACCCCCCACATGTGTGTGTGCCTAGTAGAAGTACTTCACTCAATGCATTTCAACATGCTTGAAATTAATTCACTACCACACTACACATGTGAATTAACATCTAATCATGAATCCAGCGGAAATCATAGGAAAAGAATCATTGAAATCATAACTCAAATCAAAACTCAACCACAAAGGCTAAACACATATATGATCATTCATTTCATCCTTAAGTCATGGCATTCACCAATATCCACACATCAACTAACCACATTCTATCATGACAAATCAGTCCAATAATAAGTTGTAGTCCTACTAAAAATATACTTAACCATAGGGAATCAACCATTCACAATTTCAAGATGACAATTTCAACATCATGCCACAAACCATAAGTCATTCCACAAATCCCTAATCATATATCCCAACTTTATAACCTCAATAGCATGCCTTTCCAGTAGCATAATATAGCTCAAAACACTCCACATTCATATAAAATTGGCAAGTTAAAGTGGAATCATCGAAATAAACATCATGTAAACAACATAATTTTTCTGCTGTGTAGCCGTTTGAACGCCCCAAAATGCTGTTCGATCAGCTAAACGGAAAAAATTCAAATTCACAGTTTGGCCGTTTGAATGCCCAGCAGGCCATTCAATCGGCTGAACTGGAAAACTGTCGATCCGACAGTGTTGCCGTTCGAACGCCCAAAAGGGCCGTTCGAACGCCAACAAGGCAGAACTGACCATCTTCTTCCTTTCGCAATTTCAAACCGAAACTTCATTGATAACACTTCAAATCATCATCTAACATCCTAAATACCATCAAAAGTCCTCCATGACTTCTAGAATGCTAAACCACATCATAAAAGATAAAAGCCTATGAAATCGGGATTAAAGATTACCATTTTTTAATCATGTCATTAACACACCAAATCAAGTAACTCCATTCAAAATTAGCCAAAAATCTAGAGTTTTACCATGGATAAACTGAAATTTAGAAAGTTCATTACCTTATCCTTTGATTAAGCTTAGATTTGATGGTCACCCTTCTTGAAAACCTTACAAAGACATAGAGTTTGAATTAAACTCCATTAAAATTATTTTACTAAAGAAATCCCTAATTAAAAACTTAGATCTAGGGCTTGTTGAACATACAAATCGAATTTTGAAAGCTCGGGTTTGTAGTAAAATACAAATCAGTAGTTTTTGATGTCCAAAAATGAATTAAAACAAAGGGGAAATGATAGATTTTGAAGAGATTAAGAAGAAAGCTAGGGTTTAGTGCTTAATTAGAGTAGGCTTACCGTAAATACCTTCTAATCCGGGCCTAATTGGGGATTAGGCCTGACCTCTCCTCCTCAGCCTATTCCCAAAAATAGAAATGGCTTAGGTTTGACCTTTTATAGTAAGGGTTGGGGTATGTATGGGTAAGTTATGGGGTGTAAATAGGAAAAGTAGGCAAAAAATGAGTATTTTACAAATTTGAGCACTAATTAAGTCTAAAAAAATTCTAAAAATTTTTGTATGACCTTATGTAGATATCTGGGTTTATTTGACACAAAAACTGAAATTTTGACGGTGGGGCCCACAGGGATCCCGCCAAAACCCTAAGTTTCTAAAAAATAGTAAAAATTCAGAAAAATCCTAAAATTTCATATTTGATTCAAAATCACTTAAAACCACTAATCTTAAAGTTGATTTTGGTTAAAACTATCCTAAATACTATTTATTTACGAAACCACAAAAAAAAATCAGAAAACGCATTAATCTCACGGTAACCGATAATTAAAGAAAACCAAACACTGGTTTAGAGATGAGGGTCCTTACAGGCTATATTGCAGATTTTGACTATCTTGCTTCTTTTGCTTCTTTTCATGTTTTTACTCTTAAATATCATTGCAAATGTAGTAGAATAATTTGAGCTAGAATGAGCCACTAGAAGTGCATGTTATTAATGTAAGAAATTATGAAGAGTATTTAAGTCTTGAGTGAAATTGCATGTTGTTGGCTATGTATGTTAGGATTGCTTGTCTTAAGCCTATGAGTAAATGATTCCTTATGGTTTAAGCATAATTTTAACAAGATTATAACATGCTAATGAACTAGTATGTCATTATATGATGTGGTTAAATTATGGGTGAATGAGAGTGCTATGTCTAGAATCAAGTGTGGTGTGAATATACTTACATATGTTTAGCATGTAGTTATGTTTGCCTTGATTGGTGGTTTTTGATGGTTTTTACCCATGATTTCTGTTGGAATCCATGATTAGATGTTAATGTGCATGTGTAGTATGATGGTGAGTTAATTATAAGGCATGTTCATATGCTTAAAATTAGATGTTTCTACCATGTACACACACATGTAGGGGAATGATTATGATGATGTTTAGTATCGTGATTATAAATGATGCATGAGGGGTTGATGAGAGCACTTATCATGAATTAGGATTCATGTATGTCTTACCCACGTATGTACCATGTTGCATGCATCATGAAATGGATTTTCGATTTAGACTTTATCGAGATTAGCCAGGTTTGATCAATTGAATATAATATTATGAAATTACGTGCCGAATTAATTGATCGTTTGCTTAATTAAAACTTGGTTGGTTTGAAAGGACATGATTTCAATTTGAGTTCTTATGGGAACATGTATACTCCCCATATTGAGTCGATCTGAATTGTTAATGCGGTCGAGATTTATTTATTGAGACAGTCAAACCTGGACCCTGAGAATCCAGAGTAGTATGCCTTCGTGCACCAGCTACCACATGTTCTAGTTAATTTGGACTCTTTCACCGCAGAGATGTCTAGAGTAAACACACCCTAGGTTTTCAGATAGGAAATTGGACTATGTCTAGAGCGGGTGATATGATTGTATTCCTCTCCATGATGAAGACATTCACCATTTGATGAGAAAGCATGTGTATTAGATAATTGATCGTTTATAATTAAACCCTTTGCAAGTGTACAAGGTAATTGTACTAGGATAAATATTTAAGGGTTGTTGAACCTCAGGGACGGATGGATTATCACAAAATCTAAAGAGAAATTTGCTGATTACAAACTAAAAATAACTTAAACTTAAATTAAGCAAAAGAAAGGAATCAACTAGTTTAAAATCAAGAGATTAATATGATGAAAATTACTTAGGAAATCGAATCCACTATAGAACCATGACAATTTCTTAACTTTTAATCTAAATCTAGTGTGAATATAAACAAGTATTCTCAGCTACAAGCTAGAATTACTTCAAAAAGAATCATTAATTAACTTCCATGGCATGAACTATCTTCGACAATAGCACGAATCATCTACACTAAACTAGCTATAGGCATGACCCGTCTAATCTTAGTATAACTCATCTAAGTCATTAATTATCTGAACATTAAAACTATTGTATGACCATCTCATCTAAATCACAGAAATTAGAATCGATGCAAATATCAAAACTACATCAATCTATCATCTACAAGACAATAAATCAACATAGATTTGAATAAACATGAAAAGCTATTCCATTAAAAAGAAAATCCATATTATACAATTATCATCATTCACAACTGAGATCTAAATTAAAGAGAAAAGAAAATTGAAACTTATCTATAGCTTCATCAACTCCTAAGTAAAAGAAAAGTTTAGCCTTCCATTGTAGAAGAAAGCACTTGAATCTGCATTGAAAGCTTTGGCTTCTCTTCCATCTTCTTCTTCCTTTTTCTCTTTATAAAATCTACTGGAATCCTCCAATTTTAAGCCAAATATGTCTTTTTATAGGCATAAGTTCCGTAGGAAGAAGTCCAATATGAAAAGGATTGAAATTTATGTCAAACTAGGAAACTGCACATTATGCCGTTCGATCGCCCTGCATTCCCGATCGATTGCTTGAACTGTATTTTTGTCTGAATTTACGTTATCCCGATCGATCGGTAAGTGACCCCGTTCGATTGGCTACAGTGTTTCTGCAATCTGGACAGTTTTCCTGGACAGTTCATATTCTGTTTATTAAGCTTTCCTTCGTGTCCATATTAATTTTCAACTTGTTTATAACTCCGAAAAGTTGTCCAAATCACTTTAAAGCATGTGAAAACTACTTTGAACTATTCAAAACATCGTCCAAGTACTTCGATAAGCGCACTTTTCCTATAAAATATAAAATATCATACTTTAGACATGTAGAAAGTAACTAAAATTCCATCTTGATTTAAATACATATCTAAATAATTAATAACTACAAAATTATTAATAATTAAACTAAAATACTAATATCTATCTTAATCTAAATAAATCATAATTAACTCTAAATTAACCTAATCTATACTAGCAAATAAGGTAAAAAGACATATAAAATAAATATAAATTTCATACTTATCAATAATATTATGCCTAGATTTACACAGGTTGTGTAGGGATATTTGAGATTATGTGACATATGTGGATGTGATTTATTATTCATAATCTTGATGAAGTGTGCTTTAGACACTTGTTGTGTAGGTGAATGAGCTATGGAGTGTATGAGAATTTATATGAATGCATGATTTGAATTATGTGCTAGATACACTATCATGCAGGTTGATGTGATATGAATACACGATCTGAATCGTGTGACTGAGACTATTATGCAGGTTTATGTGATATGAATGTATGTTATGAATGATGTGAATGAGACAATATTATGTAAGTTTATGTGATTTGGTCGCATGATCAGAAAGTGTGTGAAAGACATTTTTCATGCGATTTATGGTGATATTATGCTTGATTTGATTAGATGAATATCATTACTTATGGAGGATGAATGCTAAGTTATGATATGAGTAGGCTTCTCTTTCATCTTCTTCTTCCTTTTTCTCTTTATAAAATCTACTGGAATCCTCCAATTTTAAGCCAAATATGTCTTTTTATAGGCATAAGTTCCGTAGGAAGAAGTCCAATATGAAAAGGATTGAAATTTATGTCAAACTAGGAAACTGCACATTATGCCGTTCGATCGCCCTGCATTCCCGATCGATTGCTTGAACTGTATTTTTGTCTAAATTTACGTTATCCCGATCGATCGGTAAGTGACCCCGTTCGATTGGCTACAGTGTTTCTGCAATCTGGACAGTTTTCCTGGACAGTTCATATTCTGTTTATTAAGCTTTCCTTCGTGTCCATATTAATTTTCAACTTGTTTATAACTCCGAAAAGTTGTCCAAATCACTTTAAAGCATGTGAAAACTACTTTGAACTATTCAAAACATCGTCCAAGTACTTCGATAAGCGCACTTTTCCTATAAAATATAAAATATCATACTTTAGACATGTAGAAAGTAACTAAAATTCCATCTTGATTTAAATACATGTCTAAACAACTAATAACTATAAAATTATTAATAATTAAACTAAAATATTAATATCTATCTTAATCTAAATAAACCATAATTAACTCTAAATTAACCTAATCTATACTAGCAAATAAGGTAAAAAGGCATATAAAATAGATATAGATTTTATACTTATCAAATACCCCCAAACCTATATTTTGCTAGTCCTCGAGCAAAATAAAAATAAAATAAAACAACTAATCTAAAAAAAATAAATAAAAGCCACTTTCGTAGGGAATCACGATTGCATTTAGCGTATGCAATAAGCCTTTAAAGCCCTAGGTGTCCCTAGTTGGACGAGTTGTGTCTCGTGAGGGTTTGCAGTAATGATACCCACAAACATCTAAACCTAAGAAAAATAAAACAAACAAACAAGAAAACAAAAATTTGAAAAACAATCTTCTCTTAAAAACACAACTATTTTTAAAAAGAACCAACCACAAATACTTGAAACAAGTAAACAATTAAGATCTGATCACTTTCAAGTAAGGAATAATTCATTCTATAACCCCATCTTAGAAATAATTGTGCAACTACATATATACATTTCAAAAACATAAAGTGTAGAAACTTTGTAGGCATACAATTTCATTCTTTATTAACAAGCATATCTTATGTGACCCATTAACCAAGCTCATTAAAGTTCACTAACTCAAAAATATAACAATGACAATCTTTCATCTTTAACATCTCATAATAAACCTTCATGTAATAGCCTTCAAATTAAATTTAGGGAATAAGAGTATAATATTGTTCAAATTATGACTTGTGCAATACTTAGTTCTATTAAGCTTTCTAAATAGTCCATGTAACAAGCGTTAGGCCAGTGTCCCTAATCCAGTTGGCTTAAGGCACCAGGTGTTGAAACACCCCTCAGGCTTAATAACTCGAACTATAAAGGCTACATAACCAAGTAAGTCATAAAAGAATTTATCTCAACTTTTTACCTTTTGACGCGATCCCTTATACTTGCCTAAGCACAAGGTCCGGTTACTCAGTAAAAAGAGAAACAAATCTTTACTCTTTTTTTTCATAATTTTTTTTTCATTCAATCTATTTTTTTCAACTTTTTTTTTCATTCTTTTTTTTTTCTATACACATTTATCCCATTTTTTTTCAAATAAAAGCTAAGCATAAAAATCTATCATAAAATATTAAAAATTACTCAATTGCCAAGTTTTCAAAAATATATGCCCAGTTAAAGATATCCCACTAAGATTACAAGTAATAAATCATAAAATTATATTCTTACAAGTTTCAAGTGTGTGAAATGTGATTTAAAAATATAAGCATAATTATCCAAGATAATGAAAATAAAATAGAAATTACTCAATCATTTTCATCACTTAATTAATTACTTGAACTTTCTTCATGAAATTGATCTCTTTAAAAACAGACATATACTTTTAAAAGAAAATAAGCGATAAAACCCACTTAAAAGTAAACAAAAGAAAAATAAATAAAAAAATATTCTAAAACATCCTAAAAGAAAAATAAGAAATAAAAATATCTTTCTACACCCCCAAACCTAAACTAAACATTGTCCTCAATGTTAAAGAAAATATATACTACAATGACAAGAATAAGTAAGAGAGGGAAAAAAAAGATATCACCTGAAAGCATAACTAATCCACTAATCTAAAAGTGAAGTACATAGGATTGGAGAAAAGAAATAAATATAAGTGATGAACATTCCCCCAAACCTAAAGTATTAGATCTCATAAAAAGAAGAAAAACTATAATGAGAAAAAAAACTGAGAAAATAAGTAAATAAAGCCTAAATGAAGCAAAGAAAATAAATAAAAGGAAAAGAAATATATCAAAAACATGGGTTGCCTCCCAAGAAGCGCTAAGTTTATTGTCTTTAGCCAGACATTGCCAACATTCTCAAATATATCAGGGCGGCTGGTAGATATTAGCATTAGCTCTTCTCTTAAGTCTCCAAAAAGATGGTGTAGAAAAATTAGAAGGCATGACGTGATTATGGGTTGATGCTACAAAAGATGGACCTCTATCATAAGCATCAAATCTAAAATTGTCTACCATAAAACATTCAGCATTAGAAGTTGCAGGCAAATGGTTAGACACATCAAAAATATTTAGTTGCACTTTCATGTTCCCAAAGGTCATCTCCATTACCCCCGTCCTACAATTTATACATGCATTAGCTGTGGCAAGAAAAGGACGACCTAGAATGATTGGAATCTGATATGTGGGGTTGGCACCGGTCTCCATATCTAAGACAATAAAATCAACAGGGAAAATGAACCGGTCAACCTTCACTAAGACATCCTCAATGACTCCTCGAGGCTTACGCACAGAACGGTCAGTTAGCTGCAAGCTTACTAATGTAGGCTGCAAATCACCTAACCCTAGTTTCTCATACACCGAGTAAGGGAGTAGATTGACACTCGCACCAAGGTCAATGAGGGCTCTATGGATGAAGTGATGGCCTATGACACAGGAAATAGTGGGTACTCCAGGGTCCTTATACTTAGGTGGGGTGTCAAACTTCAAAAGAGAGCTAACTTGCTCGGTGAGAAAGACTTTCTTAGACACATGAGTCTTAGATTTACGCTTTTGAGTGCATAGGTCTTTGAGGAACTTAGCATAAGCAGGGACTTGCTTAATGACATCTAAGAGGGGGAGATTAATTTTGACTTGTTTAAAAGTCTCAAGAATATCATCCATCTTAGCTGTGCTTTTCCTAAATGGTGGGGCCATGTCAAGACATTGAGGAAAAGGTGCCCTAGGGATATAAGATCCCTCAGAAGTGGTCTTAGACTGTGGCTCTAAGGAAGGGGAAGGAGAGACTGACTCCTTTGAATTTGGTTCACTCTTTAACTGATAAGGCTCATTAGGGGCTGAATTGTCTAACTCTTCATTTGTGGTACCCAAGGACTCCTCTCCAACCTGATTATCAATGTGTCGACCACTTCTAAGGGTAGTTATGGACTGAACTTGTTCATTAGAGGAATTGACTATCTCTACTCCACATTGACCTTTAGGGTTTTGTTGGGGCTGACTCGGTAATGTTCATGTCTCTCTCTTATTGATAGCAATGGCTAGTTGCCCAATTTGGGCTTCTAACTTTGCTATAGATTGTGTAAGAGTGGAGGAGTTGGGATTGAGATTGAATGCCTTGCAGGGCACTCAAAACCTTTTCTTTAAAACTTGGACTCCTATTGGGTTGGACATATGGAGGTTGCACTTGATGTTGGTGGATATGGGCTGGTGGGACTTGGAATGAGGGCCTAGGGGGTTGTTACCCATAACCCCTTGGTTTTGTGTCTGCCAAGAAAAGTTAGGATGATTCCTCCACCCAGGGTTATATGTGTTTGAAAATGGATTGTTCTCAACCCTAGGGAAGGATTGAGTGGCATTCACATGGTCTTGAACAAGCTCAGGAAATTGAGAGGCAAAGGGGCACTCAATGATAGTATGGGCTGGGCTAAGGCATATTGTGCATGCATCTTGAGTGAAGGGAGGGGGCTGATGGGTTGAAGTCATAAGAAGGTCCAGTTTCCTACTCAAAGTATCAACTTTAGAAGAGAGGTCTAATGGGTTTTTGACTTCATACAAGTCACCCCTAGAGGGGGCATTGTTCAAGGTAAATAATCCACTCTCATTTCTATTCAACGCAGCATGTTGAAGAGAATTTTCACTCAAGTCCTCAAAAAGTTTTCATGCCTCATTTTCATTTTTTAGCAAAAAGGTACCCCCACAACTTGCATCAACAAGATGACGGTTTTGTTCAGTAAGACCCTCATAAAAATATTGCACTAATTGCCACCTAGGGACAGCATGATGAGGACACCTCCTAAGAAGGTCCTTAAGTCTATCCCAACTCTCATGGAACTGTTCAGTGAGAAGTTGGGCAAAAGTGGTTATGGCCTTTCTCATTTGGTTGGTCTTACCTATGGGGAAGTACTTTTTAAGGAATTCTTATTGCATTTGGGCCCATGTTGTGATAGTGTTTGGCTCTAATGAGTGAAGCCATTCTTTAGCCTTATCTTTCAGTGTGAAAGGGAAAAGCCGAAGTTTAACAGCTTCATCGGTTAAATTTGAGAGCTTAAAGTTGTGCATAGTTCTAAAAAGTCATCTAGGTGCCTATACGGGTTTTCATTGTTAAGCCCATAAAAGGATGGAAACATTTGAATAACATTGGGCTTAATCTCATAATTTTGAGCAGCAACTGCTGACAACCTAATGCATGAAGGGGAGGTGTACTCATTTGGGGTGTAATACTCCCTTAGAGCTTTGAGTGGTGCATCTACTAACTGATGTTCAGCCATGATGGGGGTAGAAGAAGTGTGGGAGGAGGAATTAGTAGGTGAGTTTGGGGGTGTAGGGATGTAGGTCGAGGGCAACTCAGCTCTCCTAGATGTCCGCTCAGGCTCAGGGTCAAATGGTACTAATCGGGGGACTAAAGAGCGACGACCACGCATACACCACAAACAGACCACACAATTTTAAATGTAAAAAGGGGAATAATAAGCAAAAATTAACTAAAAATAAATCAAAATAAAGAGAGAAAATGATCTTGCAAACCGAAGAGAAGCACTATGCTTGTCGATGTCCACTTGTGGCCACAAGTGTAAAGAGCATGATCTTCAACTCAGCCTACAAGATCAAATTAAAAGAATGTAAGAAACTAAGAATTAACCTAAAAACTAAAGTAAATTGAATCTAAATTAGATAAAATTATCCTAATACTAATTTAGTAACAAATCAACAACGTCCCCGGCAACGGCGCGAAAAACTTGATCGTTTATAATTAAACCCTTTGCAAGTGTACAAGGTAATTGTACTAGGATAAATATTTAAGGGTTGTTGAACCTCAGGGACGGATGGATTATCACAAAATCTAAAGAGAAATTTGCTGATTACAAACTAAAAATAACTTAAACTTAAATTAAGCAAAAGAAAGGAATCAACTAGTTTAAAATCAAGAGATTAATATGATGAAAATTACTTAGGAAATCGAATCCACTATAGAACCATGACAATTTCTTAACTTTTAATCTAAATCTAGTGTGAATATAAACAAGTATTCTCAGCTACAAGCTAGAATTACTTCAAAAAGAATCATTAATTAACTTCCATGGCATGAACTATCTTCGACAATAGCACGAATCATCTACACTAAACTAGCTATAGGCATGACCCGTCTAATCTTAGTATAACTCATCTAAGTCATTAATTATCTGAACATTAAAACTATTGTATGACCATCTCATCTAAATCACAGAAATTAGAATCGATGCAAATATCAAAACTACATCAATCTATCATCTACAAGACAATAAATCAACATAGATTTGAATAAACATGAAAAGCTATTCCATTAAAAAGAAAATCCATATTATACAATTATCATCATTCACAACTGAGATCTAAATTAAAGAGAAAAGAAAATTGAAACTTATCTATAGCTTCATCAACTCCTAAGTAAAAGAAAAGTTTAGCCTTCCATTGTAGAAGAAAGCACTTGAATCTGCATTGAAAGCTTTGGCTTCTCTTCCATCTTCTTCTTCCTTTTTCTCTTTATAAAATCTACTGGAATCCTCCAATTTTAAGCCAAATATGTCTTTTTATAGGCATAAGTTCCGTAGGAAGAAGTCCAATATGAAAAGGATTGAAATTTATGTCAAACTAGGAAACTGCACATTATGCCGTTCGATCGCCCTGCATTCCCGATCGATTGCTTGAACTGTATTTTTGTCTGAATTTACGTTATCCCGATCGATCGGTAAGTGACCCCGTTCGATTGGCTACAGTGTTTCTGCAATCTGGACAGTTTTCCTGGACAGTTCATATTCTGTTTATTAAGCTTTCCTTCGTGTCCATATTAATTTTCAACTTGTTTATAACTCCGAAAAGTTGTCCAAATCACTTTAAAGCATGTGAAAACTACTTTGAACTATTCAAAACATCGTCCAAGTACTTCGATAAGCGCACTTTTCCTATAAAATATAAAATATCATACTTTAGACATGTAGAAAGTAACTAAAATTCCATCTTGATTTAAATACATATCTAAATAATTAATAACTACAAAATTATTAATAATTAAACTAAAATACTAATATCTATCTTAATCTAAATAAATCATAATTAACTCTAAATTAACCTAATCTATACTAGCAAATAAGGTAAAAAGACATATAAAATAAATATAAATTTCATACTTATCAATAATATTATGCCTAGATTTACACAGGTTGTGTAGGGATATTTGAGATTATGTGACATATGTGGATGTGATTTATTATTCATAATCTTGATGAAGTGTGCTTTAGACACTTGTTGTGTAGGTGAATGAGCTATGGAGTGTATGAGAATTTATATGAATGCATGATTTGAATTATGTGCTAGATACACTATCATGCAGGTTGATGTGATATGAATACACGATCTGAATCGTGTGACTGAGACTATTATGCAGGTTTATGTGATATGAATGTATGTTATGAATGATGTGAATGAGACAATATTATGTAAGTTTATGTGATTTGGTCGCATGATCAGAAAGTGTGTGAAAGACATTTTTCATGCGATTTATGGTGATATTATGCTTGATTTGATTAGATGAATATCATTACTTATGGAGGATGAATGCTAAGTTATGATATGAGTATTTATGCTTTGACTTTGATAAGTATGTCATATGCATGCTAACTCTTATGTTCATGGATAAATAGGAGTTTAGCAAGGGAATGGTTAGAAAATGGTATACCATGTCAATTATGAATTTGAATTGATATATTGCCATGTCCTGATGATTTTTTTATTATTGTCGTTGTATCTCAAACCTTACCAAGTTTTACTCACCCCTCTTTGTGTTTTTGTTTTGGGGTTGCATGGTGCGACATACAGTCAGGCAGAATCCTATGTTTGAGGAATGGTCAAGGAGAGCATGGGAGTAGGCGTGGATGTCTTTAGTCTTTGCTATATTTTTCTGATTTATTCTGTTATGATAATAGAATATCATGTATGGTGGTTCTTGTTTCAGACTTGTGTATGTCTTATGTTTTTAGATTTATTTGAGACTTTTGATTCGAGCCTTGTGTGTTAGCTCAATATTCTAAGTATGTGGTATAAGTCTTGTGGATTAGTTCAGAGTTAAAATCCTCTTTTATTCTACTTTTTACTCTTGCTCAAAGGACGTGTAGTGAGTAACTCCATTAGTTAAACCACCTGTATGAGGGGCTAAGTCTTCCGCTATCTGTTAATCTCTCTTAATTCTATCGCCCCCGCATACTTAACCGGCCCTTGGACTGGGTTCGGCTCGGGTAGGGCAGTGCCAGGGTGTGACAAAAGGCACCGGTGGGGTTGATCCCCTACAAAATAGTGAAAGTATTGCTCCAAGCAACAACTAACAGCCTCGGTCTGGCCATCCGATTGAGGATGATAGTTAGTGCTCATATGGAGGTCAGTTCCCTAAAGCTTGAAGAACTCCTGCCAAAACTAGGATAGAAAGATACGGTCTCTAGGGGCATCCCATACAATTTAGACATCTCCCAAACATAGAGTTCTTGTACTGTTTTGGCAGTAAATGGATGACTAAGAGCACATAAATGTGCGTACTTAGAGAGCTAATCAACAACCACCAAAATCACTAACTTGCCCAGTACAACTGGTAAGTCCTCTACGAAATTTATGGAGACATCCTCCTCGACCTTGTCGAGAATAGGAAGAGGCTGAAGGAGACTTGCCAGGGATATGGTAGCAGCCTTGGCATGTTGACATATGTCACAAGTAGCCACATAATCCTGAATCACCCTCTGAATTCCCTATCATAAGAAGCTCTGAGTCGACCCTCTTGTACATGCTAAAGGAACCCTCATGTCCCACGAAAAGAGTATCATGGAAGTGAGAGACAATGTGGTGGCAGAGATCAAGGACGTCCAACACCCCCTTCCATAAGAGAAGATAATCATGTAAAACAAAGAATGGTAAGGTGGTAGGGTCCTGTTGAACATGAGAAACTAGATCACGCGCAGAAGGGTCATCCATATATGGCTCGTCGTAGATTGGGAGGAAAAAATAAGAGGGCAAGGACAATATCAAATAGGAAATGTCCGAAGGCCAGCGAGACAAAGCATAGGCCACAATGCTCTCTGTGCCCTTCTTATACACCACTTTGTAGTTATATACAAATAGCTTACTGACCTAGAGTTGCTATGCTGGAGAAGACACCCAATCTTCCAAGAAGTACTTTAGGGGCTTGTAATTAGCACAAATGAGGAAACAGTGGCTGAGCCAATATGACCACCACTTGGTAACGAGATGGACGATGTCTAACATCTCCTTGTATGGCAAAAAAATTAAGGACCGGCCAAAAAGCAACTTGTTGAGAAAATCAATAGGTTATTCATTCTGAAGAAGAACTACCCCAATACCACTATCAGACGCATCAGTTTTCACAACAAATGGATGGGCAAAATCTAGTAGAATCAACAACATAGTAGTGGTGGCCATGGCCCATTTCAGCTTGTCAAAGGTTACTTGGGCCGCCTCTGTCCATACAAATTTCTCCTTCTTGAGCAAAGCAGTGAGGGGGCTAACAATAGTTCTATACTAACTGATGAAGTGCTAATAGTATTATGTGAGCCCCAAAAAGCCTCGGAGTTCCAATACACAAGTGGGCATCGGCCTAGATAGCATAGCATCCGCCTTGATTGGTTACTACCCTCGATTAGAAATAATATGGCCAAGGTACTCCACTTGCTTAGTGCCAAAGCAATACTTAGAGCACATAAGAAACAAGGAGTTAATTCGCAAAATAGAGAAAATAGACTTGAGGTACTCTAAGTGGTCCTCTAGTGAGGCACTATAAACTAAAATGTCATCAAAGAAAACCAAGATAAATAGGAGAAGAGGATAGATCCTTCATGAGGCTCTGAAATGTAGTAAGGGCATTCGTCAAATTGAACGACATGACAAAGAACTCAAAATGGCCATCATGAATATGAAAGGCCATCTTATGGACATCCGCGGGGTTCATTTGGATTTGGTGATAACCTAAACCAAGATCCAACTTGTTGAAAGTTGTAGCGTTAGCCAACTCATCAAGTAACTCTTCAATAAGAGGGATGAGATAATTAACTTTGATGGTAATTGCATTGAGGGCTCTGTTGTCTACATAGAAATGCCATGAACCATCTTTCTTCCATACGAGGAGCACATGAAAGGAGTAGGAGCTAGTACTCGTTGGATAATACATGTTTGGAGCATCTTATGCACCAACCGCTCAATCTCAATCTTTTGAATATGAGGGTAACGATAAGGATGGACATTACCAGGCAAAGCTCCGAGAATGATGGGAATCTGAAAGTCATGGCGGCACGAGGAAGCTTTTGTGGTTCAACAAATATTTCCTCATGGTCGGACAAGAGAGCTAGCAGTTCATTCGGTAAGGTAATCTAACTTACCTCCGTCGAGGCACGCTGTTGTAGAAAGAGGCCTTAAGGTGTGAAATAGAAGAGAGATCATTGATTGGGCTGAATGTAACGCCACAGGTTGAGAGCCCTGAATGCATGTTCGCTGGCCACTCACCTCGAAGTCTATAATCATATCTCTACAGCTCTAGATAACGTCCCCAAGTTTTTGTAGTCATTAGACCCCAAGCACCATATCCACCCCTTTTATAGGCAACAAGAATAAGTCAATTACAAAGGTATGCCCCTATATGGATAGGGATGCCTTTGCACACACACTAGCATTCTGGAGGTGTTTGTTGTCCCATATCAAAACATCAAAGGGTTTTGAATCAAAGATGAAGCACCCAAGTTGATGTGTCACCTTATCATTGATAAAGTTGTTAGTGAAGTCATTGTCAATGAGAATAGTGACTTGTTGCCGCATAAGATAGGCCGGAACCCTCATGGTACAGGGAGTGAAGGCTCCAAAAAAGGTGCACACTCAAATCTCTAGAAGAACAATGTCATATGAGAGCAAATCATCAATGGCCAAGAGGTCATTCTTGTCCTCCACCTCCTCGACAAGTGTAAGCTGCCTAGGATTGAGCATCAGTGGCCCGATACATACGGAGCATTGTTCTTCCATTGAGCTGGTGTAAGGCAGCGAACTGGTAGGTTTATAGCAGAGGATGAGCTAGGCTAGCCCACTAAGGGACATACTTTAGATCATCAACTGTCTCCCACTCTGCCTCTGCCTTAACATCAAAGTTACTAGGGACCTCGCTATTTCCGAATTCTTCATGGTCAGACATACTTTTCATGTCAACTATAACATTATCATTCCACTGATTGTCATACCACATTTCTTCAAATTCTTCACCATCGTAATTACAAAGGTTATATGGGGGTTCATAGTTTTCAAATGAAGTCCTTGTTAGGCGACAATTCTTCTAATCCTTTTTTATTGACTTCTATTACAAGTTATGTCGTCATTAGATTGGTGAAAGAAGAATGACATGGATTTGTTGAGGGCAAATTTCCCGGTTCTCCCAATTTTCATTGGCTATTAACGTGTTAATAAAAATACGATATAATTCGACATTGTATATTTGATTAGACACTTACAATTTATATTGTGTTACCGATAACATGATAGGTATACATGTGTTCTTATATCTACGATGCAAATCATTATTAGTATATCACACGTGTATGTCATATCATTACTTATGCGATAGATTATAAATTATGTTTTTGCTTCACACAATATGTTTTGAGCTTAACACGACATATTCGATGTCATGTTCTCAAGTACACGATAAAGTACAATCTTATGTAATCTAAAAATTTATTATTAATAAAATTGCATATATATGTCATATAATTACTAATGCGATATATCATAAATCATGTTTTTTCTTCACAGATATGCATTGAACTTAACACAATATAGTCAATATCGTGTACTCAAGTACACAATAAACTACAATCTCATATAATCTAAAAATTTATTATTACCTGACAATTTTAAAACTAAACTGTGTATCATTAACTCCCATCAGAAATATAAAATTAAAGCTGGGCTGAGCCATTACGATCGGTAATTAAGCTCTATTGAATGTCTGGTTCCTTAAGACTGACGTTGATTTGTCACCGTTGTTAAGCTTTTTCATCTCGGCATACAATGATAACACCTCATTTGTTTTCTTATGAATGAATAACACTATTTATAGGTTTTTATCATCTTATAATTCATATATCATTGATGATTAAAAAAGTAGAATTAAATACTTCAAAGTCACATTACTATAGATAGCAAGTTGTATTTTGACTTGAAGCAGGAGCTCCCCGAACCTCACAGATGGATTAATATTCATCAACTGTACATTTCTACTTATATACACATTATTATTACCTACCTCTTAATTATAATATATACAAATACCAATCCTATCTATAATAGATGTAAAAAGATAATCAAATATGCAAAATGAAGCCTTTAGAGACATGAAACAACTTTTATGGTGTCAAAAAATATTTTTTTAATAAATAATAAATCTTGTCAGGGAGTTACCGCTAATCACCTCCCACCAGCAACTTTCATTAACCACCAATGAATCCTAGTACACCAGAAGAGCGCCACACTATTTTGGTGTTCATTTATAATATTACGTTGGATAGTTAGTTTATTTGAAACCTAAGAGCACTTTTGTCCATTACCAGGTAATATAGTATTTATATTTAAAATCCAAGGAAATATGGAAAAAATTCTATAATTAAACACATAAGCACCTATTGAACGATAAAACATTATATTAATATTCTTACATAGCTCCGTAGAGAAATCCCACTTCATGATAGGATACGAAAAAAGGCGCTACAGTAATGGTTTTGGAGGCCTTTCTAACATTACTGGTCATAATGAACATGCTTCAAATTTTTATTTCACTAAGTCACAACATCTCGCTGCTAGAAGGAAAAGAACAGGAAGAGAAACAGAAGAGAATACGCTACCCTCTTTCCCGAGGTGATCATTTATGTAGTGAGAATTGGTGGCATGTAATCAGATTTGGTACCAAGCACACGGGCCTTAGTGTCTGGGAAATTTTCCGTTCCAGGCAGTTCAGCGACCTCCCCTTCACTTGTGACACCGATGGGATAACTGAGAAGGTGGCCGGGCAGGTCGTTCTCAAGTGTCTCATTTGCATAGAGGTCCCAGTACTTCTCAGCAATCTTGTTAACTTTACGGACACACTCAACACTCTGTGGCTCAACGAATGTGTCGTCCAGCATACCAAGGTGCTCATACCACAAGGCCATCCTGAAGCCATGGATCTGTGCTCTCGCGGGCTCCTGTCTTGTAGCCAAATGGTAAGGCTGGTAGGCCCCCATCGCAATCTCTGAGTCCCTTGCCCCGTCCATTGACCTCTGGTTGATGTTTGCCGATCCCACAATTATGTATTCATCATCAACTGTCAATGCACAAAATCAAGTGCAAACTAATTATTGGAGACCAATTTCAATGTAAATCACATGTAAATGTTTATTAAGCTAGACACAAGTTAATTTGCTTACCAATCATCATCTTGGAATGAACATATATCATGAACCGCCTAGCCTGCTGAGCTCTATGATAATCAGTGTCTGGCTCTGGTCCCTCTTGAGGTTCATATTCCCCACTTTTCTTGACTTCACGATTTGCAAGGCAGAAAAATGTCAAGTATTCCTTGGGATCAGCTGCAATCCCTTTGGCACGAAGCGCCTGAACAATGTCAGTGTACATCATGTCCATTGTCCTCCGTTGCCAGTCCAATATGGCTTGGACAGACCCAGATTCCGGAACACCCTCAGGCCACATGGGAACAACAACATATACCGTAAAGCGCTCACCAGCTTCGATTTTACTTATGATCTTTAAGGAAAGTTCCTTGGGAATAAGATGTAGTGCACCAATGTCCTCAACCGTGATTCCATCTGCTTTCCACCCAAAGGAGCTTCCAAGGAAATATTGGTTTTCAATGTAGATGAAGTCCTTTGCCCGGCGGATGGCATGTATGTAGGCGTCCTGAATGCTTCTGTCAATTATGTTATCCTTCCCGCTAACAAGGCCAGCTCTAGCTGCATCCTCAGGGGTCTCAGGGAAGCCAAAAGCGGCACCTCCATCAATGGATCGGAATAACTGGACATGCCATGTTTCTCTATCATCTGGGAAAGTAACAGGTGAGGGAGGGATGATGACTTCAGACAAATCCCTGAGCTCAAGAAGCAGATCTTTTCCCCCTTGTTTCCTCCATCGTTGCTCAAAGTTATGAAGGACATCCCATGCAACAGGTCCCTCTAGCCTGCTATGAATGTCATGCCATGGCTCCCTGGGACCGCCTTTTGTAATGGCAGCACCGCCAAAGTTTGGCTGGTGGAAATCATCATGGTGGGCTGTGTCCAATGTCCTAAAGAGAGAGTGGAACTGAGTATCATACCTTCCATCACACAGATCAATACCCCCCACAAAGCTGACAATTCTCCTTTGCTGGGATCCTCTGTTTGGCATGTCATGGTCCACCACTACAATTTTCTGGTGATGAGTGAACATAGTTGATATCTGCAAGTCCTGAATTATGCTACCACCATCATCAGGATTTCGAGGGCATAAAACACAGTGCACATCTGAGCCATGGAAGTAGTTTGCAGTTTCCTCATCATGCGTGGCCATCAATCCATCTTTCTTAAGCAAACCCACAGAGGTACGATCATCCCAAACAAGCATAAGAACCCTGACACCTTCACTGGCCTTCCTCTTGAGGAGCTCTCCAAGAGTGACATCACCGCCAGGCTTCTGCCTCTTAGAGTCCCTTATCAAGGAAATTTCAGTGTACACAGACCATCCAGTAATATAAATGAGGTGTCTTGCGTTGGTAATAGCATCAAAAATGTCTTCCCAACATCTGTGTGGTTCATAATACTTTCCATCTGAAAGAGGAATTTTCGGAATAAAGTTATCAGGAACATGAGCATCTTGATATAGAGATACTTTGCAACCTTGTCTCTGTGTGAAGAATGTGTATGGGACACCGGGATATTTACGACTCTTAATGCCTTGCCCCCAGTTCCGGTCCCTAGTAATATCAAAGTACTGCAACTTTACATGGATCTTGGCACCACTTTCAACTGGCTTCCGGTCTTTGTCACAAATCTCCACCCACCGGTCTACTTCCTCGCCATCCAGCAGATCAGTGACAGGTACGTAAGCTCTTCCAACCAGAGTTGCTCCAATTGGGTTATCATCTTTGACAGTGAATATCACATCAGCAGCCATGTGTGCACAGTAGATATGGAAGGACTCATACCAGCGTGGATTTGAAGGCTCATTTTCTAAAATGCGGGTTTTACCAACTCGAGCTTTCTCCAGATCTATAGTTGCATAGATTTTACAAGTTCCTTTGCCAATTCCAACAGTCTCCTCAATATTTTCCACGAGCTGTACCATGAAAAAAATAATAGCATAAAAAGTATAAGCTGACAGAATATCAAGTAAGAAAAACAGGTTTACAAAAAATATTGTAAATCCAATAGAATCCTGTCATAGGTATTGTTTAACAATTCAAATTTAGTCTGAAAACATTCCCAAAGAAAAAGGTGAAGCAAATGCTAAAAAGTCAGAAAGGTACTATTATCGCCATTCACCAGTCTCATATATTTGGGGTTCAATACAAGGGTTATGAATTGGATTCAAGTCTAATTCATGACGCTGTTGCTGAGGCAATTCTCTCTGCCGCCAACAAAAATATTTAACAAAATGAATTTTGGGTGAAGAAAGAATAGCTAAATCATCTTGCAACTCAAAGATACCAATAAAATAACTACATCACCTCATAAACACAGTTCAAGTAACAAGATTCATAGATAAATTGAAAAAAAAAACCCTGCAGAATATGTCAATTTAACTGCATTATAGAAGGTGTAAAGTAAGCCTAGAGATGCTTCACCCTCAGGTGACCCTTAATAAGCCTTTCTGCATCATTTTTTTCTATATATACAAAGCTTCTGAACAAAAAAGTGTACGAAAATAAAAAAACAATAAAAGAGGAAAAGGATATAAACATAAGAACTTTAAATATAATGCTATAAAATTTGCAACGAAATTAATAAAAGAGGAAAAGGATATAAAACATGACCTTTTGAATTTAATCAGAATATAATATTTGCAGAATAAATTAAAAAACAATTGAAAATAGTAATAGAAATTAAAAAAAAAGCATGGCTTGAGGTATTATAGACAGACATGAGTAATTTAGAAAATATGAAATAATAATTGCCGATTAACTTTGAAAAAAGTTGAAAAATGTAACAGAAATTATAAATGCCATCCCTACACCGAAGCATGCCAGAGGCAAACATCTCATATGTCTCACTCCTAAATGGAACCTTGTAGTAGCGTACAAGTCTGAGGGGATTGGTGGTGGGATACCCTGCTCTAAGAGGCCCATTCCCTGCCTATTCTAATGGGGTCCTAAGGACTTGGACACCCCTCATTAAACACAAAAAGAAACAGCATCATCCCAAAAGATGTGTTAAAATCTGGGGACAATCGCAGCATGTACACAGAAGCATCATAATATATACTAGAAAGTAAGATCTTTTTGTGTAAAACCTTCCAAGACTAATTAGTTTTGGGATTCACAAAGCGACATAGAACCAGATCCTCCAAATGAGGTAACAATATCAGCAAGAATAAAAGAATGGAAAAGCGTTTTCTAACATTTTCCAGGGAAACAACATGCATTCGTTCAGATAGAATAGAAGAAAAAAATCAGCCCTTTGCAGCAACTATATCATTTGCACTTGCAACGTACCAGAAAAAATCAAATGATCTACAAAGAGACATCATGGAATTGTTTGTTTGGTTCCAGGAATCAAGGAGAAGCACAATTTTATCATATAAAGTATCCCTCGTACTTGTTGGTGATATTTTTTTTTAAAAAAAGCAACACTTAATAATATAAAACATACATTTTCCAAAAAATACTATTTGTAAGATAATTTTTTAAGATAATTTATAATTATAATTTGATGATGATGATGATAATTTGCAATTATTGAGGCTAAATATAATCTGCCTATTATTTCTCCATGGTAGACTTAAGAAGAAGAAGAAGAAAAGGCACTGCTGGATGCCACTTTAGAAGCAGTATTTTTTATCACTAATGCTATCGATCATCGTTCAATCATACAACGATGGATCATAACTATTACATAAACAGCTAGTGATCTGACATCAATCAGTGACAAAAACACCTACAAGGTCACTAATGCAATCAATCATACAACGATGCATCATTACTATTACATAAATAGCTAGTGATCTGACATCAATCAGTGGCAAAAAAACAAAACGCCTACAAGATTAGAATTTTAACATGAAACTAGAAGAAGAGGAAGGCACTGCCGGATGCCACTTTAGAAGCAGTATTTTTTATCACTAATGCAATTAATCATAAAACAATGCATCATTACTATTACATAAACAGTTAGTGATCTGACATCAATCAGTGGCTAAAAAACAAAACACCTACAAAATTAGAATTTTAACATGAAACTAGAAGGTCAACCCGATCTAAGTATTTTAGTTAGCTCGAAACTTCAAATTATTACTCATTGGAGATCACACTCCTCCAATGGATCGATCACATACAGATGTACTCAAGTGAGGCACACCATATGAAGAAACAAAATCGACCCAGATCAGCATTTCAATTTGAAGAAACAAAATTGTAAACAACTGTTCTGCAAAAATAAAAAACATATTTGAAAGGCAAAACTTCTTTAATTAGTATAATAAACACTTTCTATCACCATAACAAATATTCTCTCAAATCTTAGACCAAAACAATATCAACCAATCAATAATAACGAAAGGGTGTCCAACCCAAATGCCAGTTTTTTTTTCATAAGAAAAAGAAAACGGAAAACAGAAAACTTGTTCCTTTTTTCAGAAAAATAGAACCAAGAGCTTGTGATCCAGAATCCAAGAGTCTAAATTCCTCTGTAATGATCCACATCCTACCGCACTTAAAACTACTTAAATTAGCTAAAAAGGCAGAGCTGCATTTCCAATTCGAACCAAAAAATCAAACAAAAAAATGCAAAGTAACAACAGAAATGCGAAAACTACAAGTTCGAATCAAATCCAGCTCTCCTTCACCTTTCGGAAGAACCCGTGGCCGCCACCACCACCGCCCTGGTGCGTGAGCGAGTTGGCCTCGAAGATGGTGACATGGAGCGTCCCGTGTAGCAGGATCTGCGCCATATTCGCCTGATCTCCCCAAGCTCCTCTCTAAGATCAGATGCAACACCGGAAGAACCTCAACCTGGAGCAAGACGATCGTTCAGCCAAAACAAGCACACACAAATCCCAAAAAAATACAAAAAAACACACTTCGCAGAGCTACGAGCAAGAAGAGGAGCGGAATTCGGATGAAAAATTGGATTTCGAATTACCCGACAGAGAATGGATGGAGAAGGAAGATCTGGGGGATGCGTCGGGCAGAAGAAGAAGAGACTGAGGATTTGTAGGAAGGATTTGACCATTTGCCTATTCTCAGCGTCACCTAGTGCTACCCGCGTTTCGCTGAACCAATGGCGGATCTCGGTCCCCTCCCGCCCACGTAGATAGATGTCTTTTTCAACGGATTAATGGAAGTATTACGCGGCATGGATGCACGGGCCGCACGTGTGGGGCCTAACAGAAGACGTGCGCTCCTCTTGTGAGCGCCTAGTGGGCATGCCCGTGTCGTTGGCTTCCATGATGTAGACATACTAGAGGTCTACTTAGGTAGAGTAAGCTGTGTAAGAGAAATTAAAGTAGAAATATATATTATTAATTTTTTAATAAAACTATATTCTAAGTTTTAATTAAAATTTTATTTTTTTATAAAAATGGTATAATAAAATTATTATTTTTTATATATTATAATTATGGACACATCTAACTTAATTGGGCTCGTAACACATAGTAAATAAGGTACAATATACATGTATCATGTTAGACTAACGTAATGTCCCGATGGCATGTCGGCCAGACATGGTACTAGATAGTGTGTTGTCCTTTATATACCATATTTAGAACATTTGCAGAGTCTCTGAACACGGAGTTGGTCAGAAAGCATTTTCATATTACTTTTCTCGTGTTGACAAAGTTATTAATTTATGTTAAGGTATAAATATTTATTAAACTATAAAAGATAAGTTTAGTTTATAGAATAGATTATTTCAGTTTATCACTTTCAAATTATGCACTCTAAAAGGAGTTTACATTCTTTTTTAAGAAAAAGCGAAGAGGACTTTTTTTATTTTTTGTAAATGCTTTTTAAGTGTTAATGCATAGGAAATGTAGTAGGTGTAAGTCAGTAAGTGTAATTTATATAAAATTTAAGGAGTGCCAATATAATTTCCCCTTCAAATTAAATTGAGAACTTATTATCGTAACTCTATTTTTATTCCTTAAAACTATTTTACCGTATTTTTGAAATCTAATAAAGTAAATAACATCCTCCAACTTTGCCGTCTTTTCTAATTCCACCTTCTATTTTGGTGTTATTGTTGCGCTACTTTTACGAGTACTACTAAAGAGGTGGAATAGGAGAAAGAGAAGAATAAAAAGGAGAGGAGGAGGAGGTCATGATGGTGGTAGCGGTGGATGTAGACAATAACATCAAAGATAATAATGATGGCAAAAGATGATGAAGAACTTAGGTAGAGGGTAGAGGTAAGGAGAAATTAATTGTCTTTTTGAATTTAAAAATATGATAAATTTTACAATGAGTAAAAATCAAGTGATAAAAAACTTACATTCTTCTTCAAGGCATCCTAATCTTCTTTATATCGTTCCAATTTGAAATGTCTCCGAGAACCCCCTATTCTATTAGCAATTGTAAACTTATTTCTTAACCTACTTAAAATATATGATGTGTATGATTACCCAGATATTAAAGGATATGTGACAAGATTTAGTGCTCTAAGAGCCTAGTTGCTATGCTTCTTCTAGTTGGGTTTTAAGGGCTCAAAGACCCCTCCCTTGTTTAGAAAAAAAATTAAATATAATTAAAGTTTTCTCTTCTTTTTATTCATCTTCTTGCTCTCAAAATCCTAAATCACAAATGGAGAGTACACTGGTTCTATTGGTCTAACCAAAAAAGTCATGGAGTTGCTGGCATGTCTCGAGTTAAGTAAGAGGCTATTTGGCAGATATTCGGGTTTGGGGAACTCGTTTTCTCCTCTAACTCTCCTCCTCAGGAGAGTTGGAGGAGAAATCATTTTCCCCCTTGATGTGACATAATACACTCAAGGGAAAAAATCAAGTTCTCCTCCAAAGCGCCTTGCAAACATCCCCTAAGTTGGTAGCGAGAGTTGTCTTGATACAATTAGAAGTCATTTCCCCTTCTTTTAGGTGATAAGATTTAGTGTGCTTTCCTTTCTAAATGGGTCCCAAGGGCTCAAAGATTCTTTCTTTGTTAACAAAAAAAACAAAAAAAAACTATTGAAATATACAATTTTTTTTCTTTATTATTGGTTCCTCTTCTTGCTCTCGAATTCTCGGTTCCCAAATAATCTATATGACTTGTCGAGACTTTCCGGTTGGGTCGGTTCGACCAAGAAAGTCATAAGAGTTGAAGCCTTGGACCAAGTTAAGTAAGCTAGAAACCGATGAAGATCCCTTGTTGCACA
Source organism: Saururus chinensis (assembly GCA_035235625.1). Classification (NCBI taxonomy): domain Eukaryota; kingdom Viridiplantae; phylum Streptophyta; class Magnoliopsida; order Piperales; family Saururaceae; genus Saururus; species Saururus chinensis. Next base: position 26,750,950 of record CP141143.1, on the reverse strand, counting down.
CTTTATGGTCTACACAATGTTTTTAAAATTGATCCAGTAATAGAATAACAATTTCTACCAATGGTTGAGAATGCAATTTTCCTCTTTTGTAGGGCTATAATATAAGCTTTAGTTAAGACAAATATGATGATAGAATAAAAGTTTCTAATGATGTCTAAGAATGTAATTTTTCACTTTTGTAGGGCTATAGTGTAAGCTTTAGTTTAGACAGCTATGAAGAGTGTAGTCACAATTGCCTTAATGTGTATATATACGTGTAATGGACTCAGTCAATGTTAAACCAAAGTTTTATTTGTTTCAACATGGTATCAAGAGACCAGGGAGTTAGGGTTCATTCACCTCTTCCTTTTTTGATTCAATTTTTTCAATCCAATATTTTTGTTGATAAACCACCATGAATGCTCCAGTAAAGCTCTATCTTTGAGTTTTCTTTTGTCTTCAAGGTTCTTTCTTCACCTTTCGCTCTCTATTTCGAAGATCACCTCCTTTGCTCTTCATCTTTGCATTCTTCCATTTAATTCTTCCTACTAATATGTCTTCAAATTCCATGGTAAATATGTAGGATTTCATCAAATTCTTGTTATCCAACATTACTTCTCTTGTTTCTACTAGATTGGATGAATCGAATTACCTTGTTTGGAAATCCCAAATTCAAACTATTTTTTCTGCTCATCATTTGTTTGGGTTTCTTAATGGTTCTGCTTCTCCATCATCATCTACTTTTATTGACGAAGTTGGTAATATGGTAACCAATCCCTTGCATAGCGAATGGTTTTTGACAGATCAACATCTTCTAGCATGCTTGTTTGCTACTCTTTCACCTTTTGTTTTACCACATGTTGTCGGACTCAAATCTTCTTGTGAAGTCTGGGCTGCCTTAGAGTGGCGATTTACCTCATTATCTCCTTCACATGTTCTAAATCTTAAAGCTCAAGTACAAAATGTTAAGAAAGGAAGTAATTCTATGTCCACTTATCTTGACAAAATTAAAGTGATTGTTGATCAATTGACTGCATTTGAAGCTCCTTTATCAACTGTTGATGTGCTACTCTACACATTGAAAAGACTACCTTCCTCATTCCAATCATTCAAAAGTACTCATTGCTTTTTTCTGAGGAAGCCAATATGCAGTTTGAATCACAAGACAATTCTTCAGCTCTTATGGGTTTGGCTATGGTTGCTCAATCCTCCCAAAATTCTGGCCGTGGTCAAGGTTGATCTATAATCGAGGTGGTTTTTAGTCCTTTGGTGGTGGTCTAAGTGGACTTGGTTTCTTTGGTTATCAAAATAATAATGAGTCAAGCCGTTTTGGATTTTAGTTTCTTGGTGGAGGTCGTGGCAGTTAAGGTCATTTTTGCATGAATTTTAATTATGGGAAAGGTACTCAAGGCCGCTTTGGACAAGGTTTTCATCAATTCTCCCAGAATTATGGGAATAATGGGCAAGGTTTTAATTAGTTTACTCAGAATTATAGGAACAACTTTGATACTAGTTCTTGTCAAATCTACATAGAAACAATCATATTGCTCTCAATTGTTACAATAGTTATACTAAAGATCATCCTCGTCAACATGTCTCTTCCAAGCAAGCCTATGCCACCTCTTATGCAAGTGCTACAATGAGTAACGATCCTTTCTAGTGGTATTTAGATTCAGGGGCGACTGATCACATGACTGCAGAGCTCTCCAACCTCTCTCTGACAGCTCGCTACACTGGATCAGATCAATTTTTTGTGGGGAATGGTGATACTCTTTCTATCCATAATATTAGTATTTTACATATTACTTATCCTTATTCACACTTTCTTTACCTCAAGTTTTACACATACCTATTATCACTAAAAAATCTCATTTATGTACATAAATTTACTACAAACTTCAACTGTTTGATTTGCTATAAATCAAATGGTTTCAAAATTCAGGAAAAAACTACTCGTAAGGTTCTACTTCAGGGACCAAGTAAGGGTGTTCTTTAGCCACTTAGTTTCACTCTCAACTATTCTTCATCATGTCATGCATTGTTTGCTTCAAAAGTCTCTTCATATATGTAGCATAACCGATTAGGTCATCCTAATAATAGAACTTTTTAGTACATATTATCTGTTCTAATAAAACCTCTACTTCTTGTAATCACTGCTATATTGGTAAATCTCACATATCACCATTCATTTCCTCGCATAGTGTTGTAACCAAACCAATAGAATTAATGCATTCTAATGTGTGGGGTCCTGCTCAAACTTCTTCTTCATTCAATATTCGATTCTATGAAATTTTCATTGATAATTTTTCCAATTTTACATGGCTTTATCCTTTACAATATAAATCAATTTTTTTTGATAAATTTCTTTCTTTTCAACACATGGCTAAGAATTTATTTGGAATCAAAATAATTCAGTTTCGATCTGATGGTGGTGGTGAATACATGAATCATAATTTTCATAGTCATTTTTCAACAAGAAGGTATCATTCACCAAGTTTCTTATCCATATGCTCCTAGGACTTGCGGAGAGAAAACATAGACAGATTATAGAAACAATCATTTGCCTCTTAACAACTACCTCTATGTCTATTCAATACTTGGATTCTCTGTGCTCAAACCTACGTTCTCACACAATCACAAATGTACAATCCAATAATGACAAGGTCGCATCTTTTAAGACTTTCTTTATTTTTCTCTTCCATAAAGTTCATTTATGTCTTTGGATTTTTCTCAATAACAATTTGCTACGTTTTAATGCTTTTTAGCATACAACTTGTGATAAAATTTTGGTTTTATTTGCTTGTAATCCATCACAGCTGTAGATTATTGTTATTCAAGTTTTTTATAGGTTTGCTAGACAACCATATTAAAATGCATCCTAAGAAGTGGGTTGCTTGTTTCGTTTTAACAGTTAGTCGAAATTGTTTCTAGGCATTCACCAACTTCCAGAAAGTGTATGCTGCTAGGAGTGTGATGCTTTTGTTTGTTGCTCAATTTGTGTCATCATTCTCTAATAAACCTGCCACGAGTGCCATCCTAAATACAGTACACTCTTCATACCTGTTGTACAAGTTCGTGAATCTATGAGTTCAGTGTCTACTTCCCAAGAAGATAACGCTTCCTGTTTGAAGAAAGCTGGACATGGGTTGCTGGGGCTACTAACACTGGTCCTGGTCATGGCGAAATAGCAATGACAAGAGAGGTTACGTCATGGCAACGTGAGCTGCATTGGACTTTACTCCACCAACTCGAGAAAGAAGATAACAAATGTTAACGTGATATATTTGCACTAAATCGTGGTGCTGCGTTCAAGTTTTTTATAGGTTTGCTAGACAACCATATTAAAATGCGTCCTAAGAAAAGAAAATTCTCTACGAGTGGCTGTGGCAGGAATAAATTCTTTTTGTCTACATTCTTGGCTTTTCTGTTCAAGCAATACTCTTAGTAACAGTTAACAGGTGAACACAATTTTTAGCTGAACAATTGATCAAATTCAAGATTGTAAGTGCAGTTTAGCTGGATATAAATTCTGAGAGTGGTATCATGTATTTGTTATTTTTGTTATTATCGTCTTTTTAAGTCATGGTCATTCTGATCATCTGCTGGCTTACTTTTACTAATTATGTCGTTTGATTTAATTTAGGTATCTTTACTTTTAAAAGAGAGTTTCATTGATTCATTCCCAAGTCGTGACAGGCCATTTATGAAGGTAAGCTAGATTCATGCTGAACTCTCTCTCTCTCTCTCTCATTTAATTCTTGGTGTGTTTTGAATAGGCTAGTTTGCTTGATCAAGTACCTTTTCACTTGTCTGATCACAAATTTTTTTTAGAAAATACTTGCTATTTTTGAGTGAACAAGTCATCTCACAATGAGATCAGGTATGGCGGGTGTTGTGGATGATGGGAGGGGGAAGAAAGGGTTTGTGGTCTCTGCAACATATGGCTTGTTAGGAGCATTTCTAATTAAACAGGATAATTGTAGTTGCAAAATTAAGGTCTTGTAACATGCTATAATATTTCATCAGGAGAAATAAGAATTGACTCTTTTAGTTGGCGTAGCAATATTAGTGAGATGCCACTTGTTAGATTTTCTGAATTCCCTGATAGAAGTGGGTAACACAGTCTTTTCTATATGTAAATTTCTTAATTAATTGGTTGTCAAAATACTTTTTTTTTGTCTGGAATTGTGGTGAATATTTTAAAGCTAAGGATAGTGATTATTCAAGTGTTGCAGATATATTTATTATTTTTAATTATTTTATAAAATTATTTAGCAGCGCCGCTAAATGAACTAAAAATTACGACACTTACATAAAGCACCGCAAAAAATTCCGTTGTTACTTTTTTCCGTCACTTTTACTTGGGGCGCTACGAAAAGTGCCGCTAATTGTTATAGCGGCGCTTTATGGACTTTTAGCGGTGTTTATAAAACGTCGCTAATAATCAATTTTTTGGTAGCGAATACTTCCAAATTTCAACCTCATTCTACTTATTGTTCTTGGTTATTAATTAGCATCTAAAGGTTATACTTGTCACGAACTAAGTTCCAAAAAGATTTTCATTTCTCGCCATGTTATTTTCAAAGAAAATGAATTTCCACTCTCTTCTTTTACTGTTGCTGAGTTTCCTAATTCATCTTCCTCATCGTCTTCTAATAATAACTCTTAGTCTGTGTCCCAATTCTAATCACTCTCCTTCTCAAACTAGTTCCAGTCCCGTTCTCCCTTCTCACCAATGGTAACTAGGAGTAGAGTTGGCACGTCGAAATCAAAATGTCATTTGAATCTTTATTCTACTATTACTCTTTCCAATTCAGACATTTCTTAGTCTGATTTTTAGCCTTATACATACACTCAAGCTGTTAAATTTAAACATTGGAGAGATGCAATGTCATATGAGTTTCAGGCCTTATAAAATCAAGGTACATGAGAGTTAGTTCCTCCACCTTCTAAACATCCCATAATTGGATGTCGATGGATTAAAGTCAAAAGGGACATTGATGGTCAGGTTTTTAGGTATAAAGCTCATCTTGTTGCTAAGGGATATCATCAACAAGAAGGGATAGAATATCATGAAACCTTTAGTCTGGTTGTTAAACAAGCCACAATTCAAATGATCTTGTGTTTGGCTCTACAAAATTACTATTGGTCAGTTCGACAATTAGATGTCTTAAATGTGTTTCTTCATGGTACTATTGAGGAAGATACTTTTATGGTTCAACCTGTTGGATTTGTTGATCCTCAATATCCATATCATGTATGTAAACTTCACATAAAGCATCAAATGGCCTCAAATAGGCTCATCGGGCATTGTACTTTTAAGCTTGCTACTTTTCTAGTTTCTAAAGGCTTTTGCATCTTACTGCTGATCATCGATGTTTGTTCATAAAACTATTTCCTCCTCTACATATATATTATTGGTCTATGTGGATGATATTCTAGTTATGGGATCCAACTCTTCCTTCATTTAGTCTTTTCTTCATGATCTTGACACTACTTTTGGTATAAGGGATCTTGGTCGCTTACATTACTTTTTGGGCATTGAAGCTCACTAGAATTCTCAAGGTTTATTTTTAAGTCAAACTAAGTATACTAACAAAGTTTTATCTCGAACTTATATGCAGGATTGTGCACCATGTGACACTCCATCTCATTCAAGGCAAAAATTATCTACTATTGGTGATAAACCCTTTTCTGATTCAGTTCTATACGCGAGTTTTGTTGCCAACTTATAATACCTTACCATTACTTGACTAGATCTTTCATACATTATCAATGTAGTATGTCAGTTCATGTAAGCCCCAATAATGTTCATTTTCAAGTTGTCAAAAGAATTCTTCACTGGCTCACTCTCGTTTGTTGTACAACTTTGTCCCTCTTCTTCACAGCTTGCTGCCTTTTCTAATTCAGACTGGGTAGGAGATATTAATGATTGATGATCTATTTCTAGATACTATATTTTATAGGGTCTAATCCTATTGTATGGTGTGCTAAGAAACAAGAAACAATTGTTAAGTCTTCCGTTGAAGCAGAGTATAAATGCTTATCTCACACAGCTGCTAAAGTCATCTAGTTGAAATCTCTGTACAAAGATTTATCACTTCCTCTCCCTAGCATGCCTATTATTTGTTGTGATAATATTTTAGCTATAAGTTTGGCATCAAATCCTTTTTTTTTATGCCAGAACAAAACATATAGATGTTGACTATCATTTTGTTTGGGAGTGAGTTTTGGCTAAATACTTGATTGTTTATCACATAACTTCTCAGGACCAAACAATTGATGTTTTTACAAAATCTTTGCCATCAACCAGGTTTTAGAGTCTTCGTCACAAGCTCATGGTCGTTTCCTCCTTTGAGCTTGAGCTTGAGGGAGGCTGATAGAATAACAGTTTCTACTTATGGTTGATAATGTAATTTTTCTCTTTATAAGGCTATATTATAAGTTTTAGTTTAAGACATAATGAGTGTAGTCATAGTTGTCTTAAGAATTGATGTTATGTATATATATGTGTAATGGACTTGGTCAATGTTAAGTCAGAGTTTTATCTATTGTAACACCCATCATCAACCCAAATTGGTTGTGGGTCCGAGATTTTTGGTTCAACCAAGCATGAATCAAGTTCAACCAGATAAATTTACTTTTAACCAGTAAATGACCTGACCTAGAAAGGTTACTTAGGTCTGGTTGAATCAGGTTCGACCGGCCATGTCAGTGGTCGATTTTCAAAATATTGATCTATATCCAATCAAACATTGGGCCCCTAACTAATGGAGCTTGCCTTCTACAACCCTCAGGCCCATCTCTCCTATCTCTCTTAAAAAAAAAAAAAAGTGTTCCCTGTACCTCACTAACGATGAGTCTAACATAAGTTATATATAAGAGCTCTTCATCCACGAAATCAACTTTGCATATATTTATATATATTAATATAAGTATCTTACATTGTGCGTGTAATTTGCACTGATTTCATTGTAAAAAAGAGCCTAAAATACTCTTCCCCACATGATGACCCACAAGCGATCATAACCCAGTAGACATGTTTTTAAAACGGGTGGCGAACATTTGAAAACTTTCTGCTACCTTCGCGAGTATTATCAATTGAAATAAAATAAATAAGATTTCAAGATCTTAAAGATCTTAAAGATAAATATATATATAAATACATTGAACGTCCTTTCAGCTGTACGCGAAGCTTAAGCGGGCCAATAATTTAAGATTAGTAAAAAATCTCTACAGCTTATTTCGAGTAGGAGCGGAAGCAAAAGGGATAATTAGATTTAGATCTGGATTTGACTTGTGCGTCACTAATCAATCATCTTTATAAAATAGCAAATGCCAAAAGGAGTAATAAAAAAACAAATCACGGTGTTGCAATTTGCATTGGCGTCGTTGTTTCTTAAGGAGGTTAAAAGACGCTTGGCTCTTTATCAACTTAAAAACCAGGCCAGATCATGCACATGCATTAGCTTATGAAAGAAGTTAATATGAGCCTAAGTTGGATACGCAGCGACAGGTACTTTTAACTTGTATTCCACTGTCCTATATTAATAGTTTCATTTAACAAAAGAATTATTTTAATATTAATTATTTTATTTTATTTAAATAATTGGTACTTAAAAAAGAATATTTCTCTTATACGTTAGTTTTATTATTTTTAAGAGGAAGTATTATTTATTAAATGGTGAAACTTATGTTTTTAAGTATCTAATTATTTAAATTACATAAAATAAAATTATTAATATAAAATAAACTTTTATCAAATAAAACAATTAATACATTTTTATAAGAGAAAAAAAAAAGACTTGCTTTCGTACGCCTAAAAGACAGATGAGAATAATGATGGTCCATTTTTTAATCGTCCCTAAAGTGGACCTCAATTTAAAATAAATATGCATATATGATAATATAACATCCCTCAGTATTGAATTCAGATCCCAATATCAGATCCGGTACTGATGAAGCAGTACAGGATAATGCTATTTTACAACAAAAAAGAATATAAAGTAAAATGCAGCCCGGGTCAGACAAGATAAAGCTGAGCAGCTAATTGTGGAAAAATTGAGGCCGACGTGGAACCGCCGGGGCCTTTCATTGACTGTCATGTGAATACTTTTTCCTGCCTAGGGCCTTGTGACTCTATTTTCTTGCCTCATGCCACTGTTGATTAAATAACAAAGGTAAGTTAGTTGATAATATTATATTTATTTTTTATTTTAATTATAAGTGATATAAGGCCTATATATATATAACAAAGGGGGTATATGTGATGGTTAATTTTTTTTTTTATATATAATAATTATTATTAATATATCATCATAATGTTCAACACGCTCTGCCAATACTCGTGCATTCGAACACGACAGCCATCAATGCAAATCACAGTCAGATATGCTTAATATTAAAAATGAGCATATCACGGAGTCATAGCACAGCAAAATATTATACATGTGCTTAAAAACATATTTCACACAACCATGGACTTAGATTCGTGGAGTTGAAGTTTTACAAGTCTTTGGGCATATCGTGCCCTTAATCTACAATCATATAAATATTACATATTTTTCAAAATCAGCGAGTGTATAAAATATCTGGAATACTACACTTACTTCACCCTCGCCTTCGCTGCATTGCCTGTAGAATCTGGGGGTGGGTGAGTATTTTAAAATACTCAACAGCTTAATTTAAAATCTAATAGAAGTGCTAAGCAGAAATCCCTTTGAAAACCCTATGCATTTTCTTTAGAAACCTCTACCACAGTAAATTATGCATAAAACAACTGGTTCTAAATCACAATAAAACCACAAGCCGCGACACTCTATGGCCTACCCTCGGCGCTCATGGGGCAAACGAGGGCCACTTAGGGACAGAGCTTTCCCATGATGCTCTACCCTGTGCGCGCCACTTGCCGATTTATTTTTCTCGGCGGGCATCATCACTTTATGATTATTCCAGGTTCTTAAGCCCAGGAAATAATCATCACATTGTTCAAAATATAGCAATATTCAATGTAAAACAGTTCATCACATAACATGTCTCACATAAATCAATCACATACGCTTAATCATGTTAAATAATGCGTAAAGAAGTTATACTAAGCACACACTTAGAGTTTAAAGTCCCCTACCTTAACCCTTGGTTACAATTTCGTAACCATAGAAGCCCCGAATAAAGAAACCGACCCCACCACAGTGTCCAGAACATTGAATTCAGTAGGAAACGCCTTTTGAATCACTTGATTTGGACTTAAAATGGTTAAAAACGGAGGAAAACGGTTTCAGAAGTGGAAAACGGTTTCAGTAGTGGAAAACGGGAAACCAGAAAAAAAAACAAGCCGGACACACTATCTAAAGGCGCGCGCCCATGGGGCCCACGCGTGCCACATCACACGCACTTCCCACAGTCGTGACACACGCGCAACTCACATCGCGCGCGCGTCGCACGGTGATGTGTGGCGTGGTCACGATGCGGTCGTTGCGGGCCCGCGGCGCATCGCACACCCGGCCCGCGGTCCCAGGTCCACGCGGTGCCGCCACCGCGGTGCTGGCTGACACGGCTGACGCCGGCCGTGTGCATCAGCCAACATTTTCATAATATATATATATATATATATATATATTATATTTAAACACAAAAACTTTAAACGTGCGTATCTTCGTCACCCGGACTCCGATTCACACGTTCTTTACACCGTTGGGCTTGTATCGATGAGCCCTACAAAACTAGACCCCACATGGGTAGGTTATCTCGCACTTCAATGTGGGTCTTGCCCATATGGCACATTTCCCGAGGCCGTAACTTTCGGCCCCAGTGTCCGAATCGAGCGCTTCCAAAGCCATTACACTCACTTTTCCGCACTCTACCATACTCTTACAAGATTAAATATGTAACAAACTATAACTAATTAAAATAATGCTACCAACTCCAAAATTAATGTATTAGAAAACGTACTGAAAATTCAGGGTCGTTACAGTGTAAGAATGTTATTATCTTCAGCCTAGTTTACACTAGGCTCATTAGGGGTAAAAAATTTATTATTTTTAACTTGTTTGAACATAAGTAACAAAATCTAACTTTAATTAAAAAATTTAAATATGTAATATGTATGAGACCTTTTTATATGAGTCTTAGTTTAAGCATGACCGTGTGAGCCTAGGTATTGTGCACCATTGGATTTCGATCTAACGAACTTAATGCACCATTGGATTTCAATCTAACGAACTTAAGGAGTATATTAGTTTTTACTCATTTATCATCGGATCTCCATGGGGTTCACATAGATATGGCTCACAAACGTCCAGTAGATATTCCCTCCATCCCACTTTAAAATAGTCCACATTAGAAATACAAATAAATGTGGACTATTTTAAAGTGGATAGAGGGTGTGGATTTCAATTGTGGACTATTAAAGTTGGACGGAGGAAATACTTATAATTAATAAAAAAAGCACGTCCACTTTTTGGCAAGATATTTTGATTCTCAATTGTTATTATCAACTGGGCAAGTTATTCCAGCAATTAAGATGACTTGCATAGACTAGTATTTCCAGTTTTTTTGTGCTTTTTGGTTTTTATCTGTGCAGTTATCACTTAGCCTTCCTCCTTACAAAATGTTGCTTGTAGTGAGGGGTGCCTTAAATCTCACAAAGGATTACAACTACACAATTTGATCACAACAAGAAAAATAATGAGATTAATGGTTTACAGTGTGTGGGCTTCGTTCAAGTCTTACCTCTTTGGTGAAGTATGGATGCATCACATGGCACCGAAGGGAAGATGTTCAAGGAATCAAGCTCAAGGGAAATAATTCTTTTTTTACCACAATTCCTACCTTCCTAGACACCTCCTGATGTTCATTTTGGCTAGTAATTGCTGGTTTTTACTTTAGACGGGATGAAAAGCTTTCTATGTGCAACAAGTTTAATGCTCCCACTATCCGGTTGACTCAAGTGGAAAGGTAGTTGATTAATTGCATACTCTTTTCAAAAGAAAGAAAAAAACATTATGTGCTTTTACATAGCATATTAAATTGTGTCTAGCCGGTGTTGTAGCTTTAGTGCTGGTAAGTGAACTAGCTATAGATCATAGCCTAGAGAGCTGTAGCTCACTTGCTATAACACCCTTGGTTCGTAGTATATGGAAGGAGTTTATGCGCAGATGACGGAAGCACCTAGCATACATGCAGAGATATGAAGGATGCGTGGAAGGCATGTTAAGGGCATGTTCATGTTTTCTCCTTTTCATTGGCACATGGGTGACATGTTAAGGCTAGTCGTTACATAACCGACCAATACGATCCCTACTAAAACCCAAGTACATCATGGCAAAAAATATGAGAGTAATGGCTGACGGTTGCTACCCACTAACCGAGTGGTTGTTGCACGCTCTTGCACATAACTGCAGGTGGTTATAGATGGTTACAAACAATATAGTGGGCTAAGTTATAGGGGTCATGTTGTAACAACTTGGCTATGACCAATGGGTATAAAAGGGTGGAGAATACATTATAAGCTCATATATGAGATGAGAGGCAGTGGGTTTTGAGTCTTGGCACTGCAATTCGAAACAAGTGCTTGTATAACATCAAGCGCGGAAAGGTTTTTGGGCGAGACCCTTTTTCCCTTCACTTCTGTTGTTCTTTCTAGCGTACGTGTGTTATCTTGTGATAGTGTGTGCGCTAAAAGAGTGAGAAGGTTGCTGATTGCCGAAGACATTTATGCTGCACAAGATGTGTGAAATCCTAGCAAAATATGGGCCTTGTGACACTAGCCGACGTTGTAGCTAGATTTCTCCTATTAATTTTTCATAACAAATCCAATTTGTAATAATATAACATTTGGAAATGTAGGGTAAAAGTAAATGTTTAGTCTTCCAACAACCCAATACATGTGAAATGTATTAAACTGTGGAACTCTGATTCAGACACAATTTGTGGATTGAGCTGTTCTTTCATAAGTCTAGAGTTGAATGTTGGATAAAAGTTCTAATATCTACATCAAAGTATTGTTGTTAAAAGTTTGAGGGGTTTTGCACATACTTTCACTCAAAATGCTCTTAGCAGCCATGGACACAGAGTTAACTTATGCTAATTGCAAATCAAATTGCTATACTATTAATTTGAGGCTAAACTATATATATACAAATTAACTTACTTATTCCCATTCCATACAAAAAATTCATCTTATTTGTATTTTAAATATTTAAGTCTCATTGAAGGCATTTATACCCCAATTATATTTTATATGTCATATTTGACGAACACTTGCACGTAAAGGAGAGTGTTAGAATATCAAATAAATACAAATTTTTTTTCCTTTCTAGCAGCATAAGCTTTTGAAAATTTGGTTATCTTACAGAAAAACCCTCAATTTTCAAGTAGGCCAACATTTGTACCAATTTGAGATAGTTAATTGACATCATCAAATTCATTTCCTCAACGTTATAATACTTTTGAAAGTAGTTTAACGCCTTTATTTTGTTTTGACACAAGTTATTAAATTATAAAAAGAAAGTATATCTCATTTTTTGGTATAAAGATAGTTATTATTCCTCTAATGCAAAACTCAAATTAAATAACAATTGCAAGTAAAGTTAAGTGGGATGCACAATTAATTCTAATATAATCATCTACTTATTGTATTAAGTAATAAAATCACTATTTTTTAAATTATGTTTTATTTGTATTATTATTTTTAGGTAACTCACACCTTTTGCACACTAGGCCACAAGGATTTGACCAGCTACCTGGTCCTCTCTCTTAACGTGGAGAGATGCAACCAACACACCACAAGTTAATTTTTTCTTTTTCTTTTGCAGCCTGCTTTAGAGGATGATTACAATGTAGAGAGGAAAGTGAGCTTAAGGGGATTTGATCAATCGAACTCCCCCTCAAAACTACGAGTCAACTACCTAACCGTTGGGGTACGCCCAGGCCTGGGGGCCATCATATGACGTGCCTATGAGACAAAAAGCTTTATCCTTTGATCTAGTTCAGCTCCTTACATCCTGACCGCGATGGGCCAACAACTAAACTAGACAACACAGGCAGGTAGTGGACATAAGTGTAATGTAGATCAATTTGTTGTCACTTGTTAGTTCACAAAACTCTGAAGGAAACTAATTGACATATGAAGTTTTCCTTTCTGTACGTATAGAACGCTTCTTCTCATAGATGCAAGACACAAAGATAAAAGGGCCAATATCAACGTCAGGCTTTATGTCTGGGTTAGTGATATTTATAGAACAAATATATTTATATAAATTTTGGTTGGACTTAACAAGTGGGCTCACACAAAGTTCACTTAAGCCTACTTGTTAAATCCAACCGGAACCCATGTAAACATAAACTGTGCTTTTGTGTTAAGAGGCGAATGCTAGCAGATGAGCCATCGATCAACAGCTATAAAACCTGATCAAATCTCACCAGTGATACAAGAACTTATGCATGGCCTAGTTTTTTTAGGGCGTAGGCATAGCTGCGAGCATACTACAGACGTGATTGGGCTGTGAGCGTACTTAGACATTATCTATGCATAATGGGATGGTAAAGCCATTTTACAGTGTATAAATTGCAAGTCTTCAACCACCGCTCACATAATGCTCGCACCGACGCTGCCTGGGGCCATGTGAGATCTGCTCCATCAATGCAAGCATGCTGCAAGCACCGACGCCGTAGTACAAGTCTTTAAACAATATGCAAATGGGCGGGGACTGAAGGAGCCAGGTGGACGTGATGGTTTGCACGTTAAGCTCTGATTTTCTCTTGAAAATTTTGTGAAGGGAAAATTATTAAAATAATAATAAAAAAAATATTTATTAAAATATACCATTTTAAAAAATATTTTTCAAAGTAGTATTCGTTTTTGCCACACTGGCGTCAGCCAAACAACTGGTGCCAGCGTGGCTTTTTTTTTATATTTTTTAAGTTGATTTCATCGTTTAGAACGACGAAATTAGTTTGAATACGATTTCACTGTTCTAAACAACGAAACCTTTTATTACTTGACCCGGTTTCGTCGTTCAGAACGACGAAATCAACTTAAGCATGGCAAAAACTACCACACTTGGCTTATTTTGGGCTTGGTCGTGGGAAGAACACTGATTTCGTCGTTCTAAATTTTTTTAAAATTACTATTTAAAACTAATTTTATCACTTGTCCCTGTTCATTCATTCAAAACACAGAACACAAAACACAGATATATATGCACGACTTCATTCATTCCACCCATAACAAATATAAATAAAGTACATCATATACGAGTAACAAATATAATAAATCACAAGTAATATCATAATCTCCTATGTCCTCGTCCTCGCCCTCGCCCTTGTCCTCGACGGTGGTGTACGAGCTCCTCATGATCTACCTCTGGCTGTGGCTCTAACTCTGGCTCCAATTGGGGCTGGGGCTGGGGCTCCGGCTATGACTCCATGTTAGGCTCCTGCTCGGGCTCCGGCTCAGCATAAGTAATACATGGTACAATACGAGCTGGCCGATGTCGTCTATAATATAAAATCGGATCTGGCTTAGTGACATGTGTAGTGTCTAGAAATGATGAACCTAGAGGAGAGCTATATGCTGCTGATGATGATGGAATATCAGGGCATGAAGAGTGCATCGGCTGCGTCTGAGCGGCCTCGTCAACAGGATAATCTTGATGAACATTTGTGATCACCGAATGAAGTAGTGGCAAGCTACGAAAGACATCATTAGACGATCTAATCACCGACTCACATACTGCTGCTAAGTCCTCGCGCGAAATACAGGTGACAAGTGCATCACTCAAATACGCATTAGTATGTCGAAGCTGACAAAGCTATAAAAAAATAAATTAAATATTAAATAAATAATTAAAACGAAATAAGAAAATAATATATGCCTTAATTAACAAAGTTGTACTTACTAGAGCTGCCTCAGATGCTCCCCTAGGCTGATATGTCATCTTCTCTACATCATCGCGTGGTAAAATATATCGCCGTGTAATCGGTAAATACCAGTGCATATAAGTACTACGAACATCTCGCAATGTCGTAGCCAGCTCCCCTCTAATAATAGTGGCTCTCCTATCCTCCTATCGAGCAATATACGACACATGATATATAGCCCAGTCGGTAATATGGCAGCCCTATCGAGTGATGCGATGGACAAACTCGACAGTAGAAGGTGGGACCCCTTGCTCCAGGTTAAACTGGAGCATTACACGATCTGGCACATACATCTCTATAATCTCATAACATATGAGAGGGGTTCGAGAAAGCCACACCTCTCGACCGTCAGTGCAGAGTGGAGGTATCACAGCGAACAAGTCCTCCGAGTACGGCTGCCAAATAATCTATATAATATATAAAGATAAGTTAGTTTAAATAATGACAAAATTTTTTAAAATCATTATATAAAAAAGTTCAACACGGTAATAAAATTACCTGGTATGGCCGCTGGTGGTCTAACTCCCCTCTATACAAATGGAGGACTCCTTGTGGATTTTCGATTCTCTTCTTCCGAACATTCCACCTTAAGGAGTTAAATTTAAGAAATGAGTTCAGCATATGTTCATAAAACGTTGCATAAAAAGTAATGTGGTAAACATAAATACAACCTACCTCGCCCCTAATGGAGCACCCTCGACCAATCGACCCATCTCAACAGTTGGTCGGCCGACGTGTAAGTGCTCCCACAACCATAACTATGTCATAAAATAGTGATAACAAATATTAGAATTAAAAAATTATACATGACTAAAACTCCAAGTAAAGTTACACAATTATTTACCTAAAGAAGAGTCAGACAGCCCGCAATCCCCGAGGTCATGGCCTGGCATGCCTTTCCTAACTCTCGGTATAAGAATGCGAGAGTAGCACTGCCCCATGAATAAGTGCCAACCATGTCAAAGTCAGCAAGGAGAGAAAGATACGAAACATGCACGTGGCTGCTCGTGGTATCTACAAATATGGTGGCTCCAAGTAAATGCAATATATAGGCTTGTGCATGCTACTCGATAACTATCTCTGTAGCATCGGCTGGGAGCTCACAAAATTCCTATAAGAACCATCGTAGGCTCACTCGGCTACCACGCATCACTGTAGGAGGAGGAGCTCTACCAAGAAGTCTAACTAATATATCCATATGAGCTCCTCCTGTTGTGTCTGTCACCGGACGTCCATTAATACGGAGTCCTAATAGAACTGCCACATCTATGAGCATGATGGACATCTCTCCATATGACAAATGAAACGTCTGTGTCTCCCTCCTCCATCTCTCAACAAGAGCTGTCAATAGAGGCCAATCGAGACGAACATACTGTAGATGAATGAAATGGCCGAATCCCGCTCGCTTAATATAAGGTAATATACACTCATCTATAGGCCAATGACGGAGATATTTAAAATGTTCAGTGCACTCAAGGCACCCGGGGTCCTACAATAAATTTTAAAATTATAACATGTCGTACTATATCAACGAGGAGAATAAAATTCTGCGGAGTACACATTTCTATAAGTAGAAGATGTGTAAAACAGTGATGCATTGATTGGCTCCCGCCACTTTGCCCACACGGCGATAAGGTGCGAGCAAGGATAACCATAAACCTGAGGGATGTTGCATGTACAAGTATGCATCGCAGCATTTACCATAACCTTGCGGGCAAGAATTGATGTCACTTCGTACTGACTCCTGTTGATCCTATTAACTATATACTCCCCAATTTTTCTTGTTTGCTCTCTCAATATGGCTTCCACTCTAGGAGTATATGGGGTGACTATGGCAGAGGCGGCAGAAGATCGTTTAACAAAAAATTTTATGAGCCGATAAAAAATAGCTGACACTAAAGCCTGCATGGGTAACCCTCGTGCCCCCTTCAAGACGCTATTTAAACTTTCAGCCATATTTGTAGTCGTCATGCCAAATGTCATAAAACCACCGTGTGGAAGGGACCACCGTGCAGGATGCAATTCTCCTCCTAAGAGGAGATGTTTTGCCCTAGGACTCTCTTGACCAATCAAGTTCATTTTAGCATCAAACTTTTCTACTGTGAGTGCACAAGCTGCTACCCCAATCAAGTCCGTCAGTGTATCATTTTTGAACTCTTTCTTAAAATTTGCTTTTATGTGACGGATGCAATAACGATGGTGGTAATCCAGCTCTGGAAGAACCTCGGGCACTGCCTTCTGAAGCCCCTTATGTCGATCTGAAATAATGACGATCTTCGTCATGCCCATCAGTACATGATCCCTCAATTCCATTAGAAATCATTTCCAATTATCTCCGTCTTCCTTCCCGACAAGCCCGAATGCAAGAGGAAATAACCCATTATTTTCATTTGTAGCCGTTGCAGCCATAAGAGCACCAGGATATCTGCCATACAAGTGAGTGCAATCAACGCCAATCACAGGGATGCAATGTCAAAACCTAGCTATAAACGGCCCAAACGCCTAAAACAACCGTCTAAATCTCCTACAAGTGCCACCATCTGCACGAGGTACTACATCATCCTCTAAGCGGTAGTAGGTATCAGGATTGGCTTCTTGCACCGCCCTTAGGTACATTGGCAACAATTTATACGATTCTACCCAATCTCCATAAATGGCCTTGATCGCCATATTCCTTGCTGCCCATGCTTTCTTATAAGATATGTCAACATAATACTTCTCCTTCATTCTTTGAATAATATCCCCTGGTGTGAGAGTTAATTAGGCTTGGATAGCGGGCATTATGACCTTCGAAATAAAGGAGGCACTGCACTGCCTATAATCTGTACTAAGCTGGGCATTCCGACATGTGTAGTCACCTTTGTACGTCTTTAATTTAAAGAACCCACCACCCCTTTTGATTGAGCCATGCACTCTCGAAGGGCAAGTGCTGTCAATTGACTTCACTGTATACTCCGCCGGATTGGTTCGTACAACCTTGTATTCGACATAATTTTGAATGAAAAACTCCTGCAAGGCTATAACGAATGCTTCTTTATTCTCAAAGATGCGGCCAACATATAACTCATCTTCATTTTGTTGGTCCAAATCCATTGTAGAATTCACTGCCGCATCTATCTCCTCATCTGTGATGTGTGCATAAAGTGGTTCCACTTCATAGTACGGCGGCTCTTCATCATCTACATTCATATCATTCCCAGCAATGACATTGTCTACCGCATCATCCCCCTCGTTGTCAACCATCTGTTGAGTACTTTATTCATCTCTAACCCCTTCTACATTCATATCAGAATTTTCTCCACTTACTTCGTCAATATTATCTTCACCTTCATTATCCTCATTTTCATCAATATCTTCACCGTAGACATATCCCCCCTACATATAAACATCGCATATGTATTAAATTTCATATGCGTAAAAAAGTTGAATTCATTTATAAATATATATTTCACCTCTGATTAGATGATCCAGCATCGGTATGACCAACATACGTGTAGGGGTAATGAAGGCCCATCAAACTTTGAGTTTCATACCATGCACCTCCTTAAGACATTTGAACGCTAAATGACTCGTGTGCATGCGTCGTAGACCTTCCATATTACACACAAAATCTCAAAATTTAGCTAAACGTATTTTCATTAAAGGATAATAAGATTGAAAACGTATTCACAACTAAATCAACTCTTACCTCCAAGTAGGTCCACTTCCATTGTAAATAGGGGCAGACGACCTATGACGTTCATTTGAAGCTACTGTCATAGATAAATTTTCTTCTTCTTCGTCGTCCACCGGCACTTGCATATGACTTTCATTGTTCATATTTCTATCCGAGCTCCTATGTGAACTACTTCGCCTTTCACTAGTCACTCGGGCCTTTTTTTCGAGAAATAACTCGAAAGAAATTATGTGACGCGAGTGGTGAAACATAAAAGTCATTAATGAATCATCATTTATGTTCATTAGTATCATTCTCGATCCATAGGACGGAAGATTACATTTGATAGTAATTTTCTATCTTCTTCGATCCAACCCAACCTTACTTGCTACGTGCATCTCAAATTCATCAAATGTAGACGGTTTCTTCATTAATAATCCTTCTATGTGTCCGTCGTAGTTAATGAAAAAACTAACTATTTCTTCTGTCATTTCTATTCAATTAATTCATAAATAATAAATAAAATTAATATTAGATTAAACAAACTAATACTAATATCTACCCTAACAAATATATTTTAAAAATATATACGTATAGAAACTAATAACTTTACCAAGTATATAAGCATATCATTAATACTTTATATTAATGAGTAAATTTTTTAATTAATAAAATTAGACAATTGATGCAATAACGCATACAATGTCACAAATCATATAAGCTATAAAAAAAGCATGTTCAAAAACTCAAATCCTCCTCATTTTTTAAAATTTGAGAGACTTGGCATCTTAAAAAATAAAAACTCATTAATTAAAAATCTATCTCAATTCAATAATCTTAAACAAAAAAACATACAAAACAACTGAGAACAATACTTTTAAAACTAGGGCACAATGATGGTATAATTAAAACTTTAAATTTATTCAATATAGCATAGAAAAGATAAATTACTTCAATTTAACATATAAAAAATCCTTTACAATGATTGAAAAAGAAGATAAAAAAAGGGAAAAAATCGCACCTGGAGCGGGCTGGACGCGGGCAGCGGATGGATTGGACGTGGGTGGCGGCGGCAGCGGCTGGACGGCGACAACGGCGGGGCTGGATGTCGGCGACGGGCCGAATGTCGGCAGAGGCGGGCAGTGGATCGCTTGACGGAGGCGGAGCCGAGAGGAGTTCAGTGAGGCGACTGGAGGCGGAGCGGATCGGGAAATATAAGCCCGATGATTTCGTCGTTCTGAATGACGAAATCAGTGTTCTTCCCACGACCGAACCCGAAATAAGCCAAGTGTGATAATTTCGTCGTTCAGAACGACGAAATCAGCTTAAGTTGATTTCGTCGTTCTAAACGACGAAACCGGGTCAAGTAATAAAAGGTTTCGTCGTTTAGAATGACGAAATCGTATTCAAACCAATTTCGTCGTTCTAAACAACAAAATCAACTTAAAAAATATAAAAAAAAAAGCCACGCTGGCACCAGCTGCTTGGCTGGCGCCTGCGTGGCAAAAACGAACACCACGTGGTATATTTTGATAAATATTTTTTTTATTATTATTTTAATAATTTTCCCTTTTGTGAATCAATTCTGTTCTTTTCACATGCAGCAAATATTACTTAATTTTTTCTCCTGAAAAATGTTTTTATCGTGATCTCCCTACTGGTAGGAGGTGCAAAAAATTATAGGCGCCACTAATAATGTGTCCCTGAAAATCATTTTTCTCGTAGTGAGATTAACAGTTTTACTTTGATTATGTATCATGAATGAGAGTCAAATATGCTAAAGAATCCATGTGGCCGACCCCAGATAGCTGGGATTAGGCGTATGATGATGATCGGTTCTACGAGGAAACATCTGCAACTTAAATCTCTTCTATGCACTTTAACATTAATCAGATTACATCCTATCACAGTTCCTGTCACTCAAACATTCTAATTCCCTCTCAAAATACAATACTCTGATCTCCAACAAAAGGTGATAATTCGGGCACGGATTACCCCAATAAAAAGATCAAGCACCATATGGTTTAAGGAAACCTCCTTCAGAATTTCATGATCTTGACAGCATTAATTAGAGGATTAGTTCCGGAGACCTCTTCCCTACCAGCAGTCTTGTAATAGGAGAAACTATAATTTCGAGCTCATTTACGATAACCCAGAAGGTAGGTCTACTGACTTGTTCAATGGGAGCCTCTAACAATCCTGGCTCAGCCTATGTAATAAATCAGTGCTCAATCTTTCAGCCTAACAAGGTCAACCATTTGCATACAGAAACTTCAAACGTTTGTAGCAGTAGACCTCGTTATGTTCAAGTCACATGAAAGCATAGAAGGCACATTTTTTGTTGAACCCTCATATAAGCAAGAAAAAATTCGGGACTCGGTGACAAAGTTCTTTTCATATGATATATACCCTAAACCATATATCCTAACACATGGGCAAGCATTTTTAGATTTCTAAGAAAACAAGGTTGTTATGCAATTATATTAACCTTCTTCCTATCATTAGCATTATGACCATGGTTATTATAGGTAACTCCGTTGTCAATAATGCAGAATTAGTTACAAGGTTTACGGCGAAATGCCAGGCTATCGTGTATAACTTTACTCTCATATCTTGTAATAAAAATAACTGAAACCACCTTGACAGAGCTGTAGTGACAGCTCTGGCTTATGGGCCATCAGATCATGGTGTAGATCGGACGGCCTATAAGCCAGAGCTGTAGGCAGTGGCTCGCCCTTCTATTAAAAATCTACTACTAAAACATAGTATGCATCTCTTTTCACGTTTCCATCAATATGATGATTATTATAGTCCCCAAAGACTCCCTTGCTTTCTTAGTTTCGAGTTGGTGCAAACTTATACAGAAAGCAGCAACATGTTAAGGACCGACTGGGCAGATTCTCTTCATAATTTATTAATTACTGAATTAGGACTAGTTTAAATGATTAAATCTTTTTAATGCTTAAAATTAAATTTCCTCATTGTATTAGATTCCTTAGTTAGGTTATCCTAATTCAAGTAGGCTTAGTAGAAATCAATTGTATAAATTGTAAGGGCATTGACCAATTTACAACATTGAAGACTTACTGGTTAATTGAATAATTAATTTACAGTACATCACTCCTGCTCCTCTTTTCTCTCACTGAATTTCGTCTCATCTTCTACTGCTCCTCTTTTCTCCCTTCCCCTTACCCTTCTTCCAATTTCCTACTGTAGATAGCTTACAGCAGTGTACAACACAACAAAAAGGAGTTTTATATTGGCTTTTGTAGCTATCTTTCTCAGTTCAATTATACAAGTAGTGCTACTTTAATGTGTAGTTCACAGAAAGTTCAAAAAACCATACGGGTACTTTCTGCATGTAAAATATAGCCCTATGTGTACAGCATGTATAAAAGTAGCGCAGTTCATTGTTTTTGACAAAATTTGTGATAGTAGATTGTTGCTAAGATTCTATCTCTATCTATCCATATTTCAAAAAATTGAGATTTTGACAAATGCTCATTGTTTAAAAAGCAGAAATTGAAATCAATGTTATGTAGTAGGAGGAAAAACTTCTTGCATCAATTAGGTAGATGGCTACCCACCAAAAATTAATTATAGCTCCTGACGGTTGTTCCTGTACACCAGAAATCTGTCTTTTTTGACAGTGTGGTCTGCTCTCATTTTTCTTGTAGTTATTCCTGACATGGACACATGATAAAATCATAAAATGTAGAATGTGACAGCGACTAATTCTTAACAATACAGTCCATAATACCTTCCAACAGTAACAATAAGGTGGTAAAGAATTGGAACTTACCATTAATTATAATTCCCCTCAATACTAAACGGGAAGTTCAACCACAATTCCCATACTCATCCAAAAAGAAACAAGCATCGACTTCAAATATATAGTACCATATAATCCTTAGGTGAACAATACCACTCCCCTTGGTTGGGAAAAAGCTCAAGGACATGCTAAATCAACACCCCAAACTGCAGGGAATATAGACCAACAAGCTTCAACTTAAAGTAAATATAAAATCAATACTTGAACAAAATTTATGAATAAGGAAAAGGATGAAGTAGATTTTACCTGAATATTATCCCGCTCCCCACATGGTTTTCCCATAAAACTTCACAATTGTAGCAACCAGAGTTATATTGCACCTGGTAATTGTAAGCCACAAATATCACACATTCATATCCTGCCCAACCATAGTAATATAAAGATAACTCCTTTCTCAATTGAATTGAAGGCCAAGCCTGAATCACGTCAAAGGCCACTCCTATAAACTTAGGTAGTAAAACATCATTCTTTTTGCATTAGTTGATGGTGAACTGAATGTTATTCAGTATGATAAACAGAGTAAAAAATATAAAAATACCAACCAAACACCTTAGATCCCCTGTATTGATCATACAATACATGCAAATCCAGCTTTGCAATAGATCTAGATTTCATAGTCAAAAGGGGCATTCTTCGGCAGAGTCAGTGAAAGTTAAAAAATCACAAGTTTTGCAGCCACCAAATATTTAAGTAGATAACTTCATGAGGTTTTTACCCAAATAAGCGAGATGAAATTTTGCAGGAAAGTTGTGACACCTTTCCAATGGATCTGGAGATCTATGAATCAACTTGTTTCAGCTATCTTTGATCAAAGAATTTATCTAATTATTACTGCCCCAAAACACTTCAGCTGATAAATCACTGGAGACCCTAACACACCAAAGACTAAATCGTGAATAGAATGGAAATTTTGGCAATTGTAAAAAATTACAGAAAAAAAAATGCAAAGGCCAAATGTAATGTCTCTAATGAAGTCCAACTGAGAGTCAGATATATGCAGCAAATAAAAGTATACACCTACCACTTGTAAACAACAATTTTGATGAGATATTAATGGATGAACAGTTTCTCCAAATATTGTATCCCGATGTTAGCTTCAAATAATTCGACAGCTGCTGCACAACATCTAAATCTACCTAGTATCCATGGTCAAACAGAATGGGCCTACCTTGGCTTCACTATAGAAATTAGAAATAGAATATTATCAAGAACTTACCATAATAAAACATCCTCCATCAAACACCATACTAATTACAAGCGGAAGAGAAGTTACATGCCATATATTTAAAAGCCTAACCAGAAAATAAAAGATGGAAAAAATTAGTAAAATAACTCAACCAAATGGGGCCAGATGCATTGAATATGTCAATGAAACATACATAGATGTATTAATGTCAGCGAATCTGGAGGTACTAAGAATGGTGAGATATATTTAGACGGCTATGCAAAGAGCAGAAACTTCCCAAGTCCACAGTTCCACAGAGCAAGTATTTGTTTCAACTGGAAATGGAACAAGATTCCTAAAAGTCATTTACTCTCTTTCTTGCTTCTCTTTCGCTTTTGTATTTGAAATTCTTTTAAAAACTAGGTGACCTAAAATTTACCCGGTAATGGAACCACTGCTCCCAAGTTCCCAAGCAAGAGGCAGGGCCAAAATCATGCAAAAAAGGGATAAAAAGAAAACAGAACATGTATTATATGGGTCATTTTAAATATACATTAAATTTTTGTCAAAGGAACTCAAACCCCTCAACATCATAAACTAGTACTTATCACAATGAATTATACAAGTAGAAACTTAGAGGAAGCATAAAAATTTCTGAGATTTTCTTTTCAAGAAAAGTTTGAATTTACATGAATGTGCACAAGGACTTTTCCAAGAAAGTCAAAGAAGAATAAAAGAAAACCAATAAAGGCATAAACAATTGATGAAATCATGGGCTCATTTGCATCATAATTGAACTTCAAATATCTTCAATAGGAAAAAAATCTCCTTGTTCTCTTGATTTTGCTTTCTTTCTGTAGAACAGTTTCACAAACTTCTGAATGTCGTTGCAGATATGGTTAAGCAATAAAAAAATCCCCTCTCCCTTTTGGCTTCTGCTATTTACAAGTGAGGGTACTAAAAGGTGGATACAAGGATGCAGTTCCTCACCATTTCCCTCATTTTTATGTAAACAAAGGGTGAATGAGGGCTAGCAGTTGGATAATTGTTTCTCTATCTACTCTCAATGTTTACAAGTATAGGTAGTTCTTTTTGAGAAAATGTATAGATAGTTATTAGGCTGATCATATTCTTCTTTATATGAAGATGCACTTTTGTGGTTGGGGCTTTGCAGCTGCAAATTTTTGGGGCCAATGTTGTTGAACCTATTATCAATAGTTATTTCTAGGCAATCAACTTCATGACTACTCTACCTTGTAAACAAATTCATATATTTGTAGTTAAAGTTATGGCGAGAATATGCTTTAGTGACTCAAGTAATTTTGTGGCTGGAATGCACATGGGGTTGAAGTCATTCTATAGCTAAAATTATTTTGTGATTGAAGAAACTTTGAGGCTGAAGTTCCCTTGTAGATTTGCAGCTGAAATCTTTTTGTGGTAAAAACTTCATGGTTGAAGTTCTTTTACAATTGGAATTCATCAATGATTGAAGTTCCCTCGTGGTTCAAATCATTTATGCTTGAAGTAACATCGTCATTGTGGTTGAATGACTTCGTGACCAGGACAACTCCAAGGCTGAAGTACTCTTCAGCCTTGGACTTGTAGTCGAACTTCATTTTCAGTTTTATTATGGGTTAATTCTAGCCACATGCTTGAATTGCATAACAATTCTAGCTAGTTACTTCAACCACGATAATTATCATCTCCATAACTTAAGCCACAAATACATAAATTTAGCTGCAAGGTGGATTAGCCACCAAGTTGTTTGTCCATAGATCACTTTTGATTGCATGGTGTGACTTCCAAAATCTTTCAATTATTAAGTCTTTAACTACAAGAGAGTTTTTTCCTATTACAGACAAATAGGAAAGCTTATATCTGTCTATATATACTTCCAAACTGTTCATGTACAAGAAAAGGGGTAAAGGTAAGTGACTATAATTTGCTAGCTTAAGTTTAAAACAACAATCAAAGTCACGAACTTACTCCAAGGGTGTTCATCAAGGAAAGAGACGAAAAAATGTCAAATCAAGAGAAGAACAGGAGGGAGATTTCTTCTTCCAATTGAACAAAATCAAATCTGAAAATTCCAATAAAAAGGAATCCGTATAACCACTTCAATTGTGTACACCTTGTTGTATCTCTTTTCTTCTTCTTTAACTTCTTGAAACGTCATTGTGCGAGTGCAAATAAATTCTAGCTTTTCTTGAAACTAAAGAAATCTCAAAATCTTTTTGTTACTTATAAAATTTCAGCCCTACACCCATATAAAGATGATATAAAAAATACATTGTTCTCAACTGATGAAAATATGTAAGACGATAAAATTGTAGAACGTCAAAAAAAGTGCAACCCCGGAAGGAATGCTGTTTAGTTCAAAATTGCGAGTAACATATGGAGAAAAATTGGGACAATTGCATATAAAAACTTAGCAACTTGCAAAGTCTGAAATTAAGATATTTCAAAATGATTTAATTATAATGGAAAATGAGAAGTGGAGTTACAAGATGTGTGCAATTTGAAATACTATGGGCTAATTAGACAAACCTAGTATGCAACTGTGAGGTGAACTATAAGTCAGTCCAACCAGGTTCACTCTAACAACCCAATGAATTGAGTCAAAGATATTATTCTCAGTTGTAACCATCTCTCTCTCTGCTGTAAACTGCTCCCTAGTCTAAGGGGACTAAATCCCCATGAATCATGTAATCTATGTACTCTTTAAATAGAATGAAGATCAATGAGAAAGATACGGATTGAAATTCTCACATGGTATCGGCCAGAAAACAACTTTGATCCTTCTTCTTCACTCATCCGTCCTTTATCTTCTTCCCTCTCCTTCCACCATGTCTTGGGCCACTACTTCTGAAACAACACCTTCCTTTAGGGACTCCACCGGCACTTCTCTTCCCATCGTCAAAAACATTTCACGGGAGGTCTCGGTGAAACTTGCTTCAACTAATTATTATATGTAGAAGATGCAGGTGTTACCAGTCCTCCGTTGTCACGGTCTCATTGGACTTGTTCATGGAGAAATGGCTCGTCCTGCTGGCGACGATGGCGATCCAATTGTACGTGCGTGGTTCCGCCTAGACCAAATGGTCTTGGCCTGGTTGGCCACCTCTGTTTCTGAGGACATCTTGCCCCAAGTTGCTCATTGCGACTCAGCCCATTCTTTCTGAACGACAATGGAGGTCCTCTATGGGAAGCTTTCTCACTTGTGCATCTAAGGCCTCAAAGGGGAGCTCCACAGCCTCTCCAAGTGCTCTCTCTCTATCGGTGAATACATTAACAAAGCCTGATCTCTAGCTCACACCCTCGCCATGGCCGGGAAGCCGGTCGACGATGACGACTTCATCATCCTCCTACTGAAAGGCCTCGGTCCTAAGTATGACACGGCATGTGCTGCAATTCATGCCGCCTGAGAATTTTCGGCTGTAGATGAAGTGGCGGCCCTTCTTATGGACTTCAAATTGAGGCTGCAGGGACAGCAGAGCGCGGCTTCCTCCCTGGCCCAACTCACCTCCAAGACCTCTTCTTCTCCTCGCTCTATGGTCCATCGCGGTGGTTCTAGTGGAGGGGGGCTCTCTAGCGGAACTCGTCCCACTTCTCATGCGCGTGGATGGAATCCCTCCCTTGCCTCACTGCTGGCTGGACGTGGTCGTGATGGGACCCGTCGTGGACGCCCTCACGCTACCCCTGTCAATGGTGACTATGCGGCTGTGTATTGTTATCGCTGCGGCCACCCAAATCATAAAGCAGATGCTTGCCAGGCCAGCCTAACCGACCCCATCCAATCATTTTCTGCACTTCACTTGGCCTACCAATCTGACAATGGTGGTATCCCGACACTGGTGCCACGAACCACATGACTTTCGATTCGACTCAGGTTGATGGTGTGACTCCTTACTCTGGTCCAGATAAAGTCTTTGTGGGTCATGGTGAGGCTCTTCCCATTTCCCATACTAGTTTAGTCAAGTTATTCTCTTCCTCTCCTAAATTGGAGAAAGTTTTAACAAAGAACCCTATCAGTGTCTCACAACTCACCCAGGACAATAATTGTTGTTTCATGTTTTATGATTGGGGATTTACTGTGAAGGATGTGTAGAGTGGGCGGATTCTTTTGGCCAGCCCTAGGATGGGTGGTTTCTATCGAGTTGGTGCTCCTGCTGCAAGCGACAAGTTTCATGTCAGTCTTCTCTGCAATAAGGTTGGTTATGAAGTGTGGCATGCCTGTTTGGGTCACCCCTATGCATCAATAATGCGGACTCTAGCATCATCCCTCTGCTTTTCTCTGTCTTTGAATAATCTTGCATATGAAAGTTGTAAACTTGGCAAAATCTCCAAATTGCCGTTTGAAAGACGTGTAACCTATTCTACAACTTGTTTTAGCACATTGCACACTAATGTATGGGGTCCCGCTCCACTCCAATCACTAGATGGATATCAGTATTATTTATTGATTATGGATGAAAGCTCTCGTTTTACATGGTTTTTCCCTATAAAGCGGAAGTCAGAAGTTTCCACTATTTTTATTGACTTCTTTCATTACCTTAAGCGCCAATTTAATGCTTCGGTGAAAGTCGTTCGATCCGATGGCAGGGGAGAGTACCTTAGTCATACTCTTCAGACCTTTCTCCGGCAACAAGGCATTGTTCATCTCGTCTTATGTCTAGGCACACTGGAACAAAATGGTATGGCTGAGAGGAAGCATCGCCATGTTGTTGAAACAGGACTCATACTCAAGGCCCATGCCCACCTCCCTAAAGCATTTTGGCAGTATTGCTTCTCCACTGTAGTTTATCTAATTAACCGTCTTCCTTCAAAAATTCTTGACGGTAAATCACCATATGAAATCCTCTTTCGGACAACGACTACCTATGATCATCTTTGGGCATTTGGGTGTGCTTGCTATCCCTATCTCCAGCTGTTTGGGAGGGGCAAGCTTGATTACAAAACAGTCCAATGCATTTTCTTGGGCTGCAATGGGCATCACAAGGGTTATCGTTGTCTCGACCCTCTTATGGGTCGATTATATATTTCACGCTATGTTTCTTTTGTTGAGCAGGTCTTTCCTTACCCCACTATAGGCGATCACAGACGTCCCACTACTCCATAATTTAAAGTTCATCCAATCCCACTAAAGCTCCTATCGGATGCACCACCGGTCTCTGGCAAGGCTCTTTCCCGCAACAATTGGCCACCTGCTGCACCAGCTTCATTCCCCTCATCTCCCGGGGTTGCCGATGGTCTCCTCCCCAGCCCTGCCCCTTGCATTCATCAGCCCACACCGCCACCTACAGAGCCTGTGCTCCAGCAGCCGCCATTGAAGGTGTTTCGCCGCCATCAAATGGTGGTCACCCCTGCCTCCCCTGTCCTCACGGGCCATCTCCACGGGCCTTGTGGGTGTCGGGGCCATCCATCAAGCTGCTCAACCATTTCCCCCGGAGCTGTCTTCCTCCACGCCGCCAACACCTTCCTCGCCTTCCATTGCCGCTCCTCTGTCCCACTCGGACCTGCCGGACCTACCATCTCAAACCCCTGTGTCCATTCTGATGCTGATGGATGAGGTCCCTGCTCTCTCGCCCTCCTGCCATCTCTCCACTGGTCCTGCGAGAGTCTCACTCCATCGTGGCTGCACCTCCGGTGTCCAAGGACTTGCCCAGTGTGGAGCCTTCCCCACCCCTTCCCCGGGACCTGCCCACTCCAGGAGGTACTACCGGGGTGTCTCCGACAGCTTCATGTCCCGACCAGCCACTTGGTTCTCCGGCGGCGCCATCATCGGTTTCTCTTTTGGGCACCTCACATCCTATGGTGACTCACTCCCATGATGGCACTAGGCAGGTCAAGGTCCTTCTTGCAAGCCGACATCCTTTGCCAGCCGCCCTACT
Organism: Saururus chinensis; assembly: GCA_035235625.1. Taxonomy (NCBI): domain Eukaryota; kingdom Viridiplantae; phylum Streptophyta; class Magnoliopsida; order Piperales; family Saururaceae; genus Saururus; species Saururus chinensis. Next base: position 26,721,506 of record CP141143.1, on the reverse strand, counting down.
CATTGCCTCTCAGCGTCTGCCCATGGAGCCCAGCACCTACCGCCAAGCTGCAAAGGACCCACGATGGGTCCAGGCCATGAAGGAGGAAATCACATCCCTTGATTGTAATCAGACATGGACCCTTGTTCCATATAAACCTACCATAAATGTGGTCAACTGCAAATGGGTCTTCCAAGTTAAACTCCATGCAAATGGCTCTATGGAGTGCTACAAAGCCTGCCTTATGGCCAAAGGCTTTCATCAACTCGCACGTTGTGACTTCGATGAAACTTTCAGCCCGGTTGTCAAGGCTACCACTATTCGCCTTGTTCTTGCACTTGCAACTTCTTATGCCTGGCCTCTTCACCAACTTGACGTTAAGAATGCATTTCTCCACGGCGACCTTCAAGAAGAAGTCTATCTTTAGCAACCTCCTGGATTTGTGGATTCCACGCATCCCTCTCATGTGTCCCTTGCACAAAGCTTTGTATGGCCTCAAGCAAGTGCCCAAGGTGTGGTACACTAAATTCACAAGGTTTCTTCTGCAGCTTGGATTTGTCAGATGCCCATTTGACACATCTTTGTTTATTTGGCAACATGAGTCTCATATGCTTCTGCTCTTGCTTTATGTTGATGACATCATACTAACCAGTTCCTCTGCTTGCCTCCTACAATTGCTCACCACCAAGTTGTCTGCTGCATTTGATATGAAGGATCTAGGTTCTTTACATATGTTTCTTCGCATGCAGGTTAAGCGAACTGGCTCTTCATTGATGCTCTCCCAAGCCCACTATGTTCTTCAACTCTTGGATCGTTTTGATTTGTCCGGTGTCAAGCTTACCAAAAGCCCCCTTGCAACCGGCACACATCTCTCCGCATATGGCTCCCCAACTCTTGTCGATTTATCTCTCTACCAGCAAATGGTGAGCAGTCTACAGTATCTTACTCTCTGTCGGCCTGACATTTCCTTTGCCGTCAACTATGTCTACCAATTCATGCACTCTCCATGTTAGGGTCATCTTGAAGTTGTCAAGCGCATTTTTCGCTATATCAAGGGCACTATTTCCTTAGGCCTCCAGTTTCATCAGTCCAAGGACCTCCCATTACACGCCTACTCTGATGCCGATTGGGCAGGGTGCCTTGATACTCGACGATCGGTAACCGGAAATGCTACTTACCTCAGTCCAAACTTGATCTCCTGGACTGCCAATAAGCAACCCTAGTGTCTCAATCTAACTCTGAAGTTGAGTACCGTGCCCTTGACTGCCACTACTACTAAGGTCTTGTGGCTGACCTTCTTTGCTGGCTTCGGGTGTCTCTTTCAACGCCTCTCTCCATTCTCTGCGACAATGTTAGTGCCAAACACATTGATATTGATGTCCATTTTATCAGAGAACATGTTCTCAACGGGGCTGTCCGTGTTGCACACATACCAGGAACTCATCAAGTCGCAGACATTTTCACCAAGTCCTTAGTGAGTCCTCGCTTTTTGCTGCTTCGGAACAAGCTCATGCTTCGTGAACTTCCCCAAAGAGCTTGAGGGGGGCTGTGAGGTGAACTATAAGTCAGTCCTTATTCTCAGTTGTAATCATCTCTCTCTCTGCTGTAAACTGCTCCCTAGTCTAAGGGGACCAAATCCCCATGAATCATGTAATCTATGTACTCTATAAAAAGAATGAAGATCATTGAGAAAGATACGGATTGAAATTCTCACAGCAACAACATCAGCACAAAAGCTTCATATTTCAATTTTCTCAACCTTAAAGAACATGTCTATAAGTAGCAATTTGTCGTACAACCAATCCTCAAGTAACAAAAACTAAAAGGAGCCAGAAGAAAAAAGGAAAAAATCTTCATAAAGACATTCTCTGAAACAAGTAACAGAACTTGGTTTCAGTTCATAATTTTGATCAAACTGAAACTTGTATAGAAAATTTCTCCAAAAACATGGCATACATTGACTAGAACCTGTTTTGTCAGTTATAATGGGTCTATCTCACTCCAAAACTATACAAGGCTCCCATAGTCCTTATATAGCTTCAAAATGAAATAGATCTCTTGATTCCAATTAACCAGGCACTGTAAACAGAAAATTTTATTAAAGAAAAAAGGCAATATATGTTTCGAACCTGTTTTTCAGTTATCCTTTTGTCGCACTGGCAGGGGTCCATTATACCTCTCAAACTATCCAACAATGACATAAGAGGCCTCTCTTACATTCTCTTTCTTATATGTAACTCAGGGCAGAAAATCAGTCAATCTGCTCTCTCAAACGGAGTTCCCACATATAAGTTTGGAAAGTACCACCAAAGCCTCCACTTTTTGTCTGCAAAACTGATTACATAGTCCAAGGTATCATCATTACTGCATATACCAACAAAATTTCTCATAATGAACATTTGAATGGAGGTTGAAATCAGTTATTCATCATCTTTAGGAAGACACCACTTATGGAGAGTATCAATTAACCAGCATTGCCGACAGAGAAAGAACGTCTGTCTTCAGAATGAACAAAAAAAAACCAAAGAAGTTCATCAGGTTTGCAAGGAAAGTGCTCTCTTAAGCGAAGTTAACACATATAAGCTTGGAAAGTACCACCGAAGCCTATATTTTTCCTTCTGTAAAACTGATTTAATAGTTCAAAGTGTCATCTTTACAGCAAATTCCAATAGAATCTTTACTGCACATTTGAATGGAGGTTGGTATCAGTTCTCAGTCATCTTTAAAGAGATGCCACTCATGGAGAGCATCATCTTAACCAGCATTGCCCACAGAACAAGAATAACTGTCTTCAGAGAAAAAAAATGCAATGAAGTTTGTCAGGTTTGCAAGGAAAATGATGTCACCAAAAATCTCCACAAGAACACACACCATCTGTAAATCGATGAAACCTGACAGAATCTCTAACTAATATTTCTCTTCCTGCAATCTTTGAGATGTATTTAGTAGCATTATGACAATCACTGCAAACTCGAAGATTCTTGACCACCTTAATGGGTAACACCTGAGGAACAAAAATCAACCCAAAAGCAATTGCCAACTTCTCACTGTGGTGGCTAAGCATCTGCACCTTCTCTGCTTCTTCCACATTATGAAGCACTGAACTCGTATCTGGGACATAACCATCCCTGATCATCTCTAAGTGAAGTCTATCAAGCTCTGCATATATCTGATCTGAATGTGGGTTTGACATGTCATCAGCTGTAAATATATAAACCTTATTCTTATATTTGATCCAACTACATCCAGGCTCCTTCCTCACTCCCTTATTCCTCATCATTTTTCTCATAGAAGCAACATCATCCCATTTGCCTTTTGCAGAATAGATACTCAAGAGCAAGACATAACTGGCAGCATTTTCTGGGTCCAAATTAAGTAAAGACTCTGCTGCCCATTCCCCAATCTTCATATTACCATGAACCCTACTTGCACTTAGCAAGGTGGCCCACCCAATCACATCAGGAGAACAGGGCATCTTTTTAATAAAATTTTCTGCTTCTTCTAATCTTCCTGACCGACTGAACAGATCAATCATACAACTATAGTGATCAGCTACAGGGGTAATTTTGTAGTCGTTTATCATGGATTTAAAATAATGTTGTCCTTTCTCCACCAATCCGGCTCTACTACAAGCTGAAATTATACCAATGAAAGTCACCCCATCAGGTTGTAATCCATCATCCAACATTCTCTCAAATAAGTCTATACTTTCTTCTGCTTTTCCAAATTGCGCATATACTGAAACCAAAGCCGTCCATGACACTGCATCTTTAATCACCATTTCATCAAATAGCTTGCGCGAATCTTCAATATTTCCACATTTTCCATATAACGTGACAACTGCATTTGAAACAGTCACATAGGAAATCAATCCAGATATTAAGGCTTTGCAATGAAATTGTGCTCCTTCTTCTAAGCTTGCAAGGTTTGCACATGAGCTAATTACGCTCCCAAGTGTAAAATAATCTGGTTTGATCCCATCTCTCTGCATTTCACAAAATATTCTCACAGCATCTTCGCTAAATCCATTTTGCCCATAGCCCACAAGCATTGCTGTCCATGAAACTATATTCTTCCTTTTCATTCTTTTGAACACTGATTCAGCATATTTTATGCTCCTACACTTTGAGTACATATCAACAAGAGCACTACCCACAAAGATATTGTTGAAATAGTCAGTCCTGATTATGTAAGCATGGATCTGCTTCCCTTGTACCAATGCTGAAAGACCACTACAAGCAGTTAATAAGCTTCCGAAAGTGTACTGATCAATTGAAAGGCCACCCGATATCATTTTCCTAAAAATTTCCAGCGCTTCTTTGTCAAAACCATTCTGAGTATATCCCGTAATCATTATAGTCCATGATATTTCATCCCGCTCAGACATTTCACTGAATAAAAGCTTAGAATCCTCAACCATGCCGCATCTAAACAAGCCAGTAATCATGGTATTGTATAGGACTGTGTTCCTCACATGCATTTGCTTGAAAACCCGTAAGGAATCTTCAATGAAACCTGTTTTAGAATACATATCAACTAAAGGACTACCCACAAAGACATATGATTCAAAGCCAAACTTCACTATCTGCCCATGAATTTGAGAACCTAACTCAACCATGTCTCTGTTAGATGAGAGAATCAACAAAGTGGAGAAGGTAATTCGGTTTGGACCCACTTCAAATTCTCGCAGCATATGTTTATATACTTCGATAGAATCATATGCAGACCCGTGACTCGCATAACCCGAAATGAAAGAGTTCCATGAGGCACCATCGTGGTATGGCATCCGATAAAAAATTTTCTCCATAGCTGAAAGCTGTCCTGCTTTCGAATAGGTAGAAAGGATGGTGTTCCACGAGAATAAATTTGGTTGGAGAATTTGATCAAACACTCGCCTAGCATAACTCAACTCATCAAGTTTGGCATAGGCATTGATCAGATTGTTGGCTAGAAAGGTATCTGGGTACTTGAGGGTTCTGATGATGAGGCCATGGAGCTTTTTCGTGTGAATTTGGTCCTTGGACTGGGAGCAGAATTTCAGTAGGGAAGCATAATGGTTTGAAAGGTTGGACATGGCACGACAAAGCGGGAAATGTTCACAGATAAACCGGACAACCGGTTGGTCTGGTCCGTTTTATTAAAACAGTGGCTGCGAACTCGTAGCAGTCTGCGAAGCTGGAGCAGGAGAGATCGGTTCCCAGTACGGCAGAGATGGCGGCGGCGGCGGCGGCGGCGGCGGTCGGTGGGGGTGGGAGAGAATGGCAGTCGGAGGGCTTTAAGGCGGAAGCCATTGCGAAGGACCCAGCCGGTGAGCGCGGAGGAGCGGATTTAGCAGATAATCGGACCCAGCCGGACGTCCCTCTTTTTGTCATTGCGAAGGGCTAACGTGCAGAGGTCATGGGCCTTGTTTCTGGGTCCTAAGAATGTAGCCATTCGTTTAACAACGTACAACAATCCTAGGGCAAGGGATTTACGGATATTCATATGATTGTGTGAAAATTTTCAATCTTTATCATTTTTATAAATAACTCTTATATATCAGCGTTGCACCCTTTTTTGACCTTTTTACCCTCACACCCTTATGGCTCTGTCCCTTGACACACCATTTCAAAATGGAAAAGTTGTAGGAGTTTTGGACGCTAACTACATTTTATTAGTCAAATATGTCAATTAGTCTTAAGAAAATACAATTATGATAAATAATAATAATGGATTAACAAAAGACGGAAATAACGCTTACTAAAGGTTCAACATGTTGGTCAACTTACTGATGAAGTACTGATGACACTATCAAAAACCTTTGACATGTTAATGATCGTAAATAAGATGTACCTATGGTTAGGAAATTGCACGTAAAAGCAATTTTATGGGTAGTTAGGTACCAAATTTCATTTATTCGATTCACATATAAATGCCTTTGACAAAACATTGACCCTAATACTAAAAATTCTTTGACTCTGGGAGGAAATGGTGGATTAAGGTGTGTCAAAGTTCAGTAGAAAGGGAAGAAGAATCGATTTGTGTAGACCTCATTTGATTTGTATAAAAGATGTCAAATTGCTAACCTTGTACTGTGACTTAACATGAGACATGCATGTTTGATTTAAATTCCAAAGTTATTGGGTGTGAAGGCATGAATGCACAAACTTTCATAATGTTGTTGTTATGATAACAATGATGATCATGATATTTGTGTGAAATAAGTATTTAACGCAATGAAATTACTCTATTGATGTGTTAAGGAATAGTATAAGTCAAGCATCAAGTTACAACATATTTTTAGGTTAACATTAAACAAGGGTGATAATACTATTATTTATCCTGACCATTGACATGTCTACCAACACGTCGGTGATGCTACTCATGCAACAGAGAAGATGAAGGTCTGAGACATTGATAAGCATCAACACATCGGTGTGCTAGTAATGGGTCATTAGCAGTAAGGTAAACACGTTAGTAAGGCATTGATGATGATGGTTGCCTTTGGCATCCCACTATCAGCAAGGGTTCGATGTGTCGATGGGTTACCAATGGGCATCGATGATCTGGCTGACACGCTGATGAGTCTACTGACAACAAGTTGGTTTTGGGGTAAATTTTGGCAATGAATGCTAAATGTGTTAGACTGTTATTATAAGATATAATAGCATGTTATTGAATGCATAAAATGTAATTATTTGTGATGCTATCATTGATAATGTTTGTGTATATGTGCTCTTGTAGGTGTTAAAATCCTTGTATTAATGGATCATACCCCACAATTATTGAATAAAACCACCTAAGGATGAAGGGACCTTGTGTAGATATGGCTCCTCAAGTGAGTATTTAGCCATATAGATGGAAAGTGTTTGGTATGAAATAAGACGAAGGTCTTTTGACTATTTAAAGATAAAAGTTATGTAGAACTGCTTCCCTAGCCCAGGAGATGTGTCCGAAGGGACTAGAGTAATAAAAGATGATTGGTCATGAGCAACTAAATATAGAAGGTTTTCATGATCATGGAAGTCAGAACCTCAACCATTAGATCCATGAGAATTCGTGGGCCTTAGCTTCATGACTTAGATGGAGTGAACATGCCTCAAAATACTTGAGGTTCGAGTGTGAGTAGTTCATGGTTTAGTGAGGTGAAGTTGTACTCATATATGTGGCTACTATGCCATAGTGACCTTATGGCTTACACTTATGGAGAAAGAGACTCGTAAGTGAGGTTACGTTATGATATTGAAATCCTGAGAAAGTAGCTGTGAATGTTATGCTTATTACACTTGTGTGATGGTGTTTGCTATTGGATATGATAGTTGTTAATTTTTTGATGATGCAGTGTAATCTTGTACATTGTTATTACATAGTACTTATTTAGCCATCCCACTGGGTATATTAAGGAGCTAATTAGTTAGGAATAATCCCTTAAGCCTTTAATAAGTAATACTTTCCTCCCCATATCTGAAGGCAGAAGAAAATAGAGTTTTTTAATCTCTAGCAAAATGATTTATCAGTGATCAAATATGAGAACAAATTTGTACAACTTTAGCGTTTTGCTCAATATATCATTCCCACTGAAGAGAAGAAAGTGAACACTTTGTTTGGGGTTTAAAGATTGGACTCCATTCTAAGGTTTTGACATCTAGACCTACTTCATTTTTTGATGCAATGAAACAAATTTATATTAGAGAAATATTTTAACTGGTCTAGGGCATCAACCAAAAACAACTATCATAACAAGAATTATGAAAAAGGGGACCACAAGAGGGGTAAATGAGGAAATGCAAATGAGAATTGATTATTCAAGCAAGTGAAGAATGTTGAACCATTCTTCAAGAACTTTGTGTCATAAGTGAACAAAAAATTTGAATGGAAATGTAAATTATGTAGTCAAAATCATTCGGGGAAAAACCTATGAAGGAGAGATCAAGTTATGCTACACTTGTAAACAACCCAATCACTTTGCTCAATGATGTCCTCTTGGAACTCAAAGGGCACAAGACAATTCAAAAAAGGATGGAAAGAAGAGGACATGAGCGTGAGTGTTTGCTTTATCAGCTGAATTTGCTAAGGATAACATAGTACTTGAAGGTACTCTTCCCATCTTTGACCGATTAGCTAAAGTATTGTATGACCTAGGGGCATCACATTTATTCATATATAAAATATTTGTAGAGGATGTTAAGCAACCTAAAAGTAAGTTAGATGTGTCTTTTGTTGTTTATAAGTTAGATGTGTCTTTTGTTGTTTATACTCTACTAGGGAAAGTGATACTAGTGGATGAATGTTTATAGAACATGATTTTTAATTTGAATGGAAAGAATTTGTGTGCTAATCTACTCATCTTGGAGATGGTAGATTATGATGTTATTTTGGGAATGAATTGTCTTTCTATTACAATGCTATAGTAGATTGTAAGCTAAAAAGAATAAAATTGTGTGTGCCGGGAATTTTGAAATTGAAAGTTTGAGGAATGATTGGGAGGGAAAATTATTTTATCATTTTTGCAGTTAAAACTCAAAGATTAATTGAAAAATGATGTTATGCTTTCTTTGCTAGTATTGTGGAGATTAATAAAGAGAGGGGCAAGTTAGAGGAGATAGCTATAGTGAGAGAGTTTCCAAAGGAATTACCTGGTCTACCCCTAAGGATGGAAGTAGACTTTGCCATAAATTTAGTTATAGGAACACTAGCTATTTCAAATACTCCTTACTAGATGGCTCTAGTGGAGTCGAAAGAGCTTAAGACTGAACTTTAGGAATTGTTGAAAAAATAATTTATTAAACCAAGTGTTCAGCTCAGGGTGCACTAGTTATTTTTTTCAAAAAGAAAGATGAGTTTATGAGATTGTGTATTATTGATCATAGAATGATCAATCAAGTGGCAGTTAATAATAAGTATCCTCTAACTCGTATTTAACATTTTCTCATTCACTTGTAGGATGCAAAAATATTTTCATGAATAAAACTTAGATCCAGATACCATCAACTGAGGGTAAAAAAGGAGGATATATCCAAAACATCTTTCCAAACAAGATATGGACACTAAGAGTTTATGGTGATGCCATTAGGGCTCATTAACGCCTCAATGACATTTATGGATTAATTAAATCATATATATATATATATATATATATATATATATATATATATATTTACTTTACATAAATTTGTTATTGTATTTATTGATGAGATACTTATCTACTCACCGTCAATAGAAGAACGTGAGAAACACTTAAGATAAACTCTTGTTATTATTTGGAAACATAATTTTTATACAAAGTTTAGTAAGTGTGACTTTTGACTTGAAAGTGTTAACTTTTTTGGGGCACATTATTTCTAAGGAAGGAGTGTTAGTAGATCCATTGAAGATTGAAGCAGTCTTGAATTAGGAAAGACTGAAGAGTATGGTAGAAGTTAGAAGTTTTCTTGGTTTATAAATGATTCATTGAGGGATTTTCATCCATTACTCTTTCAATGACCATGTTAACCAAGAAGAATAATAAATTTGAATGGAATAAAGATTGTGAAGGAAGTTTCTTGAAATTGAATGAAAGACTTATTACAGCTCTAGTCTTTGTGTTATTAGAAGATGAATAAGGTTTTGTGGTTTATACTAATGCTTCTAAGAAAGGATTGAGATATTTTCTTATACAACATAGTAAAGTGGTGGCTTACGCCTCTAAACAATTGAGAACACATGAGCAAAATTATTGTACCCATTATCTTGAACTAGCTTCTGTTGTATTTACTTTTAAAATATGAAGACATTACCTCTTTGGTGTAACTTTTCAAGTATTTACTAATCATTAGAGCATGAAATATGTCTTTTCTTAGAAAGATTTAAATTTGAGGCAAATGAGATGGTTAGATCATTTAAAGGATTATGACTTCTCTATCTCTTACTATCCCGATAAGGCAAATGTGGTAACTGGTGTATTAGGTAGAAAGATAGAAGTAGTCATGATAGGCCTTATGTTGAGGGAATAAGATTTAATTGAAGAGTTAGCTACTTTACACATTGAGGAATTACCAAGTGAAGGGAAACCAATTATAGTCATTTCAATATTAAATCTCAAGTGGTACAAAAGATTTTAAAAGCATAAGTGAGAAAAGGAGAAATAAGAGTTAGATAGGAAGAAAGATTTCTTAAGAGGTGCGGATGGAGGCATATGATTTAAGAACAAGTTGGTGGTTCCTAATATTGAAGACTTAAAGAGAGAATTATTAGAAATAACTTATCATTCACAATATACAATCTACCCTCGAGGAACCAAGATGTATAGAGACTTAAAGGAAGGATTTTGGTGGAATAGGATGAAAAAGATATATTAAAAATTTTGTATCTCAATGTTTAATTTGTTAATAAGTGAAATCTGAACATCAAAGACCGACTGTGACATTTAACCCTTTGGACATACCACAATAAAAATTGGAAGATGTCACAATGAAATTTGTAGTGGGTTTGCCCAAGACTTAAAGGAAAAATAATATTATTTGGGTAGTGGTAGATAGATTGACCAAATTTACCCACTTTGTACCTATTAAATGAACACAATTGACTAAAGTTTGGCAAAGTTGTATATTTAAGAGATAACGAGATTGTATAAAACTTCACTATTAATAATATCGGATAGAGATCCAAGATTTACTTCTAAATATTGGAACAACCTTCGAAGTGCCTTAGGAACTAAACTGCAACTTAGTATAACTTTTCACCCCCAAATGGATGGACATTTAGAAATAACAATTCAAACCTTAGAAGACATGCTTCTGGCTTATGTACTAGAGTGGAAGGGAAATTAGGATGAATTCCTACTTCTCATATAATAACAATTAGCATTCTAGCATTGGAATGACACTATACAAAGCATTATATAAACATTGATGTGGGTCACCCACAAGTTGGAATAAGGCTAATGAAAGACAACTATTTAAAGAAGAGCTGATAAGTCATTGCATAGAAAATATACTTGACATTAAATAAAAACTTCTCGCAACCCAAAGAAATTAAAAGAAATATGCTGACTTGAGGAGAAGAAAATTAGAGTTTGAAGAGGGAAAGAGGAAACTGAGTCTAAGGTATCACATTTCAAATGAGTAATGAGATTGGTCAAAAGAGGAAACTGAGTCTAAGGTATGTAGGTCCATTTGAGATTTTACAAAAAATTGGACCATCAACTTATAAACTCAATCTACCTCCAAGTTTAGCTAAGGTTCATAATGTCTTTTACATATCGATGTTAAGAAAGTGCATTTTCAATCCCACACGTGTTTGATACTTTTAGTGTAGAGTTACAACCTAATCTTACTTATGAAGAAAAGCTTGTGATGATCCTAAATAGGAAAATAAGGACCTTACGGAATAAGGAAATGCCAATGGTTAAGATTCTTTGGAGAAGTTAAGCATTAGAAGAGAGGACCTGAGAATTAGAAATGAATTTCAAAAAGACTCCTCATTTATTTGCTAGTAAGTACTCAAATTTTGTGGACAAAATTTCTTCCAAGGAGGGAAGGATGTGACACCATAATTTTTGTGAGGATTTTATATGCTATTGTTTATGATTTATCTTCTTAGTTGTTTATGACTTTGTGTTAAAGGGCTTCATGTTCTTTAAATTGACAAACCTCTTTGAACATGAAATTTCTTTAATTTTAGTTTAAAGTAAAAAGTTTTGTCAGTAGGCACTTGCAAGTTGGTGAATCTACTAATAAAACTATAATTCATTATCAGTAAGGTTCGACACATCGGTTAACTTGAAAGAACATATGAGTTATGTGTTGTAATTGGCTAATTTCGTTGATCAATATTATGTCAAAACATGGAGTATGTCCTAGATTTAGTTGTGGTTAAGTTAGATTTGAAATTAATAGATTTGAAAAATAGGAGCATATATGTTCTTATGAATTAAGGGTGAAGATTAAGAGTGAAGACGGTAAAAGGATTAATTTTGCACATACTCACATACATAAATAACTTAGAATGACTTAGAGAATGATTTTTGGGAGTTTTAGATTGAATTAGGGTGAAAAGTACAAAATTGTAAAATTATTATATAATCTATTGATTGCTAAAAATTACACAGGTTGAATTGATCAATCGATTATGAATTGTAGCATAGGAACATTGTTGAATCGATCGATCACTTCATGTCAATGATCGATCGACACCTAAAATAGAGCTTTGTAAAAATAGACTGAGTTTCTCAATCGATTGCCCTATAGATGGATTAATTGCTAGCAAAGTCATGCGGTGCTGAAATAATGAACGATCGATTGCTGTTTGAAATGATTGATTGTGGTATGTTATGGTTACTTAGTTTAAGCATTTCCAGAAGAGATTTTATTCCTAGTTGGAGTCAAATTTTTAAACCGACTTAGAGACTTATTTAAAGGCTAGAGAACCACAAATTTGAAGTGAGGAAAATAACCCCAAAAACCTTGAATTACCCCGACTCAAAATATCCTATGGTTTGATTGAACTTGGTCAAGCCTGCTAATTAGGTCTGATTTTAAAAATAGTGAATGAGAGAGGAGTGGTGTTGGAAGTCCTTGATCATATCTCAACTTCGCACATTCAACTTTATATATAAAAGATTTCATAAAAAAGTGTCATTGAGGTGAGCTTGGGCTCATGTGCTCGTTGGATTTATATCCGATGGTCCATGTTACTAGGAGGCTTTTAGCCTTGAGTAAAGTGGGTCGTCAAGTTTAGATCCGATGGCTCACAAAGCTGCTCACACGGCCACGTGTGTGCCCAGGCTCACCTTTACTTTTACCTTAAAAAAACTTTATAAAAAAAGTTAATAGGGTGTGTATTTACATATTTTAAAAATATATGTTCAACATTTGCACGCGGTTAGATAGAGATCATCACAAGCAAATAGATGGATCATACCCATCCACACCATGAGCAAAAATTGTCATATGATCAAAATTGCACAAGCTTGACGCATATGGTGCATGTGTGCCCCAAGCCACATACCAATGACACTAAAGAAGAGAAGATTTTTCCTACTCTGCTATGACAATGAGCCTAGCATAAGGAATACATGGGAGCCCTTCATCCATGAGATTGATGGTGCACATGCTATCGCTAGTACCACTGGCGCTAATGTGCGCTAGCGTGTGCACCATCAATATCAAATATTAAGGGCTCCCATGTGTTCTTTATGTTGGGTACATTGTGATAGACAAGTAGTGCTGCCAATGGAACGATATAGTTATAGTATAACCTATTCTATTACCATAACTATTTTCCAAATCTTAATCCATGACCATTCCATTATGTAAACAATATAGGTACTTCAATAATTGTTCCTTCTACTAATACTTGACCGGTTAATTAGATAACTATTATCCATTATATTTTTTAAATGTGCTAAAAAGGTTGAAATAAATATTTGTTATTCACTTAATTAGATATTACTAAGGTAAAAGACTAATATCAATACTAATGTAGTTTATAGTTGTTTCAAATAAATTGTGAGGATCAAATATGAAACATAAATGGACACATATATTATTAATATTAGGTAAATACCTAATAAAACTCATTATTTTTTAATAATTTTTTCCTATCATATGAGTCCAACTACAAAACATCCCTCCGCTACCACTTTTAGAAGAATTTCCAGTGTAAGAAGAATGAAAATTGTCTTCTCATAGCCATTTGTCTTCGAAGGTGTTTTGCAGGCAGCAATGAGACCACATGCACTAATACACATCATCCATTAGTGTCACTTTAAAGCAATGTTTAAAATCCAGCCTAGACCCTAACTTGGATTAGTGGCTAGGCTGGGTCAACCCAATTGAACTGTGGGTCAACCTGGGTTGACCAAAATGATGATATCATCACCTAAAAAAAATTAAGTCTCCTCTTGTTTAAAAAAATCACTTAAACCTATTCAAAATTTCACTTAAACTTGTTTGGTCATTCAAAACTTGTTCATTCCAACCTATTCTAATAAGTAAATCATCATTCCAAATTTTGCAATCTAACATATACAAACATAAATTGTAATATAATTATGATTCCAGTTAACATATATGAATCTCAAAATAAACTACCTATACCACTCATTCAAAGTTAAGCCAGCTAACACTTAAACCAAGCCAGTTTAAGATGAGTCAAGCATGAGTTTGGTTCCATTAGCCTAAGTTCTAGCTTTAATTTGAGCTAATTTGATTCTAGCCTAGAGTTAGAATCGAGTTGGCACAAGAATCCTACTCCAAACCTACCAATCATTTCTTTACACAAACACACACTCTATGAGTTTAATTATCAAAAAATAAAAAAAATAATCATGGGTTTGAATTATCATAATTCATAAGAGAATATAAATTAACATGGGACTTGCAAAACCAATTTGTACAAAGTGTCTATGTAGCTAGTTAAGATTTTAGCGTATATGATTAAAGATAAACTCTGATCAAATGAGATTAGAGAAATTAGATAAAGCAACCAAATGGAAAACATTAAAGCAAAGTAAATTTAAGAAAATATACAATATAAATTGCATATGGATATTTTTTATCAAAAAAATGTAAATAGATATGAAATGCTACAAAAAGTAAATCATCTTCCAAGTAACAACTTGTACTAACTATAATGAGTGGTTATAAGTAGTTAAATTAATTCAATAAATATTTGAGAATAGAATGATATCTTCTATTGAGTAAACCATAGTACTGGCATGAAAATTATTGTAAAAGACTAAAACTAAGTTTTTTAAAATTAAACCACTTAAGACTAATAAGTATAATATATTTATAATTTTTAAATATAACTGGGTAACAGATAAATGGGTATGAAAAAATATTTTTTCTTATATTTTATTTAGATAATAGTTGGATAAAATTATCATCTTATTAACTTATCAAATAAATTTAATTATACTATTTAACTTCTTAACACGATACAGATAGTAAAATGGGTACCGTTAACAGCACAACAACAAGCATTGAAAACACTTCCCAAAGAAGATACTCCGTAGAGAAAAACTTTATAATAAAATAATCAGTTCATTCAAATCGGGTGGAACCCACTTACCCAGTCAATGAAACAAACATGACTCTTTTTCTCTACCGAGACCTCCCCCGCTCCTAGAAGGTAAGACAAAGGGTATAACTTTGCATAAGAAACGAGGCCATACTCCCCCCTTCAGGGTCGCTATCCTGACGAGGACTTGGCCCAACTCAATGTCCATAATAATTCGAAACTGTAGGACTAGGTCCGGGTCCATGTCAGGTCCATCTACCCTCACTCCCTAGCCCAGCTCGGCCCATTAAATTTCATGGGTCTCCCTATCTCCAGCAAGTTCTTACTGCCGAAAAATCCACTAAAGAGACCTAGCCCACCAAACGCAAAAGTGGCACACTAAGGACAACGATGTTCGGGCCACAAGGATCGATGGCTAAGATGCAATGAGTCCATGTCCATGGGTGGGTCCGAACAATGAAGGCATCACATGGGAGGCCACAAATGCTCATTCATCTTGAAGGGGACCGGGAACTGAACTTGTAGGAAGGAGAGAACTAGTCCATGAATGAGCTGCGCGTACGGGATGGTTTTTACTTGGAAAGCGACTGCTTTCTCGCTTGCCTTGGTGAGATGGAGCCCTTGCATTCATATCCTCAAAATTCAGACTGTGGCTTGAGCTACTAGTAAAACCAAACAAGCAGCACTTAGATCGATGGTCTTGCCAATTAAATGTGAGTGATGAAGTTGGGATGGTCATTGGCAGCAACTAATTTTCTTCAATCAGATAGATTGTGTATTTAAAAAGTTAATACGAGCACTTGTCTATGCCCACGATGTTGGGTTTTATCCAAAAATACAAATTTAAAAGGGACAAGAAAAACCCGCTTGCTCTCTTGTTTATTTTAAATTGATTAACTCCGAGAGTGAAGGAGCATAGAAATGTGTTTGTGCGAGGCCGCAAACTTATAGCCTGTCTTTTGATTTGCCAAACAAGGAAGCAAGAAAGAAAGAAAGAAAGAAAGAAAGAAAGAGAAAATTTTAAAAAACACACACACATATCCACATGATTGTTGTGCCAATTAAATGATGTTTTATCACCAAATTGGCCACCCGTGCCCAACTCGAATAGCATCGTTATGTGCAGTTTTATACTCTCTCCATCATATATTAGTAGCTTTATTTAATTTTTTAAAATAAATTAAAATTAATTCATTATAAAAAACTAAATAGAACTATTAATGTGAAATGGAGGGAGTACTTTTTAATAAACAAATACTCTGTTCTATTTTAGATAAAGACCGGTGGAACCAGAATGTATCTTAGCATCGGAAATATTATCATGTCTCAGGTTCGTCCCTAAAATGTTGTTATATGTCTCTTTCCCTTCCACATGTCCTTGGCTAATTTAGCTGCAACAATTTTGGTAATGAGATCCAATTATGTATGGGGCAGTGTTCATTTGTAAAAATCAGTATTTTTGTTGTTGTTTCTTTTGTTAATAAAGAGTGTTGAAAGTCCTTAGGGGACGACTACAAGAGGCAAGGCAACCGACCTCGTATAACACACACACATCACATGCACATAAGCTTAACACCTCTGCTTCCTAGTGTAAAAATACCTTACCACTACTTAAATGGGAATTACTGTCTAGAGATGGGGTCATCCTCTCCTCTGGCTATGAGCTAACTGCTCTGGTCATTCTCATTGCTGAAGTACTCTTTATCTATTTTAGACATGGTAACATGGAGAGCTTTCCTTGTCATGCATCCTGATTTCACAGGAAGAGCAGCTTCGATCTACTTCATGGATCGAGCAAGACTTTGGTAAATTTCGTGTGGATTGTTTTACTCCACTAGGCCTTTGGTTGAAATTATTAACAAGATCAAAAGTAAAAAAAACATGCAAAAATGTTGAATGAATAATTAATGTACTTCACTTTCTTAAAAAATAAATGATTTCTTGAAAAAACAAAACAAATGATTTGTTAAGACTTCAATTTGCCATATAAAACTCATGCTCCCTTTATCCTATAATAAGTATCTCATTTTAAAAAAAATTAATTGTCCCACATTAAATGAGCTTCTAATACTTCTTACCATAGTACAAGGAACATGATAACCTAAGTTAGTTTGAGTTATAAGAAACTAAATTCATGAATTAGATTATTAGAGTAGTCTAAGATGCTTCTTACTTTCCTTAAAATTATATTTTTTTACAACTGAGACACTTAATTTGGGATGAAGGGAGTAATACAGTTTCACACCTTAATTTAAATTTAGGTGAGTGGCACAAGAACTATGCGAAAACTTACATGAAGCTAAATTTGGGAATGATAATTGAAAACCTTGAAACGCCTAGCTAGACCCCTCAAACCCTAGTACTATCATTCTTTAATGATCTTTTCAGTCTTGTCTCGGCACTCGTTAAATTCGTAACATTGGCAGACCTGTTCCATTTCATAAAGATGGCTAATTAGAGATGACTTGCTTAGCTTCATGAACATTTTGCTCAATCTATTTTCTAAGTGTCCCTTAGATGTTATAACTCAAAGCGAGACTACATCGGATTTAAGACACTTCCAAGAATTTGGAAATTTAAATTTATAAACGGACTTAATTCGTGTCATAATTAAATTTTCATCATTTTCGTCGATGCCTTATTCAAATATCTAGATCAGTGACATGGATTCTATATTACCATTTGACTCTTATAATGATTAAAAAATGGTCTAATAAAAATCCATGCAGGTAAGAACATGGTACTTTAGTGCAATTGCCCTCTGTCGAGGGAACAATAAGATGAAAGTTCAACATCATCATGGTCATTATACACCTTTTTTCTTATGTTTAGTTTGCACAAATCTATTCACCAAACTGTTTATCACGCCATAATTTGCAGATTAGAAGTCTGCTATTTATTTGCTTATCAGATCTAAAGTGGTAGTGCTCTTCACAAAATTATAAAATTATCAAACATTTAGTACCTGTAATGGCAGATCATCGATATTCATACCATATAAATCGCCTGGGAGTAACATATAAATTATAGACTCTTTCCTTTATACTCCCTCATTCCCACGCAAATAGCTCTATTTGGTTGTTCTAAGTGAACTAAAAATTAAAATTTGTTCATTTAGAGAAACCAAATACAGCTATTAATATGAGACAGAGAGAGTATTAATTATCACCATCACCAACGTGTCCAGATAATATGCCATGAACATTTCTCTCCCGTTGTTTTTCCTTTTCTCTTGAAAATGATCTCTCTCCTGTGGATGCTGCGAAGTTACATCAATCTTATGCTGCAAAAACGGTAACATTTAACGCAGCTTCATCAATTCACATGGTCTTGGTTCAACATCTGTATAGGAATGGCCCCCTTCTTGAATGCAGCCTTGTACTGGTTTGTTAAAACGTATTTAAAATCCAACTGCACTCTCCCTCCCACCCTTGGTACGGAAGCATCTTCACCAGCTGCCCTACTGCTACCATGGTGACATATGGTACTTCTTCTTTATTGTTACCTCGCCCTTTGCTTGATGGGGTCCCCTAAGATCAACATAGAACCACGGAAAGTTCTTCTGCCCTTCAGAGATATGCAGTAAGTGGCCTTCTACCCAGGATGAATTCATCATTTCCCTATTATTGCCTCCCAGAGAGAGTGAGTGCTTGTTCTTATTCTCTTACTTACCATGTACTTTATATTTCACCGACAATGCACTCTTCTTTTATGGCGCCATCCTCATTGCTGCTAACTCGCCAATGTACTTTGTTCCTGGATCTCTGAACCAGTCTCTGAAATCTCGCTTCTTCTGTCCCTCTCTCCTTATTTCTTCTTCTCTCTCTCTCTCTCTCTCGTGATTTTAATTCCGACATGGTACAATCAAAGAAGTTCAGAGGAGTCAGGCAGCGCCACTGGGGCTCATGGGTATCCGAAATCAGGCACCCATTGCTGTAAGTTCAGTTCACGGACTGGACTAGCTTAGCTAGCAGAAACTAAGATATTTCTGATCAATTCTCTGCTCTTTCTATACTCTCTTCTCTCTCTCTTTCATTTTCTTCATAGCTCATGAATTATTGATTTCTCTGCCACAGGAAGAGAAGGGTGTGGCTGGGCACATTCGAGACGGCGGAGGCGGCGGCTCGGGCCTACGACGAGGCAGCAGTGCTCATGAGCGGCCGCAATGCCAAGACCAATTTCCCAATCACGGCCGCCACTTCTTCCGGCAGCTCTTCCCCGCCATCCCCGTCAGGCGTTTCGGCTACCCTTAGTGCAAAGCTGAGAAAGTGCTGCAAGGCACCGTCAAGGTCTCTCACCTGTTTGAGGCTGGACACAGAGAAGTCCCACATTGGTGTCTGGCAGAAGCGGGCCGGAGCTCGGGCGGATTCTAACTGGGTCATGACTGTAGAGCTCGGGAAGAAGATCAACGAGTCTCCGATTAATAATCTGGCATCGCCCGAGTTTTCGACTATCACCGGAGAGGAAGGAGCCGCGGAGGAGGACAGGATTGCATTGCAAATGATAGAGGAGCTGTTGAACCGGAACCACCCCAGTCCCTTCCCACCTCAAGCTGGCATGGATGATCCAGGCTGCTTGTCCATGTAGTCTCCATATTTAACCATTTCAGCGTTGGGGTTGTTCAGTGAGTTGTCATATATATGTTGGGTCAAGCTCAGCCTTCATTTCCTTTCTCGGTTGTTTATGGTCTAGCAGCTGCTTTTCACAGTCACTGTAGCTGCTGTGGAAAGAAGTTCCATTTTATGTGTCTACTGTGAAAGGCCAAGCTAGTGGAATATAAAAAAGGCCAAGAAGAAAGGCCTAGTGGCCTTTGTCATGTCTATATAGCATATAGTTGAAAAAGCTTCTGTGCATATAATGCAGATGTGTATGTAAGAAAGAAGATCAATAAATAGAGGTGGCCAGTTGTTTTAGTGTGTATCTTGCACATGGAATTTACGGTGGAGGTTTTTATTTCCGTCAAGTCTCCTATTTCATCAATGGTGGATTCTTCCAACCTCGGCAAAGACAACTACTTGGTGGGTATCTTATAGGAATCCTCTTTTGCTTACAGATCTTCTTCATGTAGGCACTGCTCTGCTTCACTTTGCTCCCTCTCTCTCTCTCTCTCTCTCTCTCTCTCATATGTGTTGTGTCGTGTGTTTCACTTTAATTCTCTTTTTTTCAGCCAGATGATGATGAACCATTTCATGAGACAAAGACTCAGTTTTTTCTTCTTTCCGTATGTTTAAGGTTTAAGAAGTGCATGTTCAGACAGTTAATTGATCATTAACGTGTTCACTCTGTAGGGGGCAGAGGGTCCTCCTTCAAATATAGTTAGAACTGTTGCTGGATGTATATATGCATAGCATCCATTGACATGGTCTAAGAACAATATGAAACATAATCTTAATTGTCGTTTACTAAGTTGTAGATGATTATGGCTATTTATTTCATACGACAAGATTAACAAGTTTCACAAGTCATGATCAATGAATAGCTAAATCAGGCAAATGACAAGAAGACGCTCAACTGTTCCACTAAGTCTGGAGACTGCGACATGCATTTGACACAACCAAAAGCATGCAATCAGCTGCATGAGCCCAGCATTCAAATAATGTGGCGCAATTAACAACGGAAAAGTGATGTAACGATCTCTAGTTAGTTGGATACTTCCTTTATTCAAACAACATAACTGCCTTGTTAAGTGATTAGTTTCTTTCTCTTGTGTTTTTGTGTCCTTGTTATGTTTGGGTGTCGCCTTCATTAGTATATCTGATTCTATCAACTTGGCAAACACGGCACAATGATTAAGACGTAATGGTGTTATTTTAGTATCAAATCAAGACTTTTCAGCATGCAGCTATTATTATATAAATGAGAACTGCGCCGCCATAATCAATAGAATTTGGTGTTTATAATTATTTGTCACGTTGGCGACGTTAGGTCTAATATAGTTGAGTTCATTAATTAGGGTTACTTTGCGATCATATGCCATCCCATATGAAAGGGAATAATCCCATTTGACAATGAGTTTAAGGAGTTATTGATATTTTAAATTAACGGCGCATATGTTAACGCATATTTGCATATGTGATATTGACATTAATATACGCTAGCATCTGCGTTATATCCAATAACTCCCATACATAACTTCTGCTGAACTCTTTGTTAGTGAAAAATTGGAAAAATGCTTCCCAATAAAAAAATGGAAGATTTAAGTGTTAAAGATGTGAGACAAATATGGGCAAGAGTAAAAACAGATCAATTGCCCATGCAATGCAATCTGTCGTTGGTTGTATTGAAATTGGCGGACAGATGAAACGATTGCCCGAGGTTGATCGATCGGGGTACCGAAAGCTTGCATGGAGAGCAAAAATTAGCAAGCAATTAATCACAAGTGCAGAACTATTTATTGCCGAATGACCCGACCTTCTATTTCACTCCGATCAGACTCATCTTGATTAACTACAAAATTTTCTTCGTACAACTTAGAACCCTAAGGGTCAATAACATGTATGAGAAAAAACTTGTACTTTAAGAATTGAAAGGATTTAAGAGTTATAATCTTATCCTTTTTATGTGTGACAAGTGGAGGTTGACATATTGCTAGATTATATTAAATCCTGCATGTTCTCTTATCACATCTATTTTCCTCACGAAAGATAATTGCTGCGCACCTCTTATAATGGGGTTTGCTTCCCAACAATAGCGTTCAGGTATTGTATATGAAGATTAGGTCTTTACCCATGTACAAATGTGAAAGCCTGAAGATTGCACTTGACGCAATTCTACGCCAAAGGCATGCATAACCAAAGTTAGCCATCAACATCCTTAGAATTGGCATGTTATGCCAATCCAGCCTTAGTCGGCCGGGTTGGATCTCTCCTGTGGGACATTTCCAAGATCGAATCCCACTGGTCGGGTAAGTGTTAACTATGGAAGAATTAGTTTTATATGCTGATTAAAACAGGCAAGAGTAGATGTGTGAAATACAGATCATCGACCTTTTTTGATTTTTTATTACTTCCTTTGTCTTATATTAATAGTTATATTTAAAAAATAATTATTTTTATTTAATTATAAAACTTATATCTAAAAGAATAGAAAATAACCTTATAATATTATTTTTTAAATACCAAACTACTTAAAGTGTATAAAATAAAATTATTAATATAGAATAAAGTATTTTGCCAAATAGAACTATTAATTTAAGACAGGAGTATAATTCTATGCATTGTGTTTTAAAGTGTACTAACCCTAAAAAATTACCCGTGATTTAAAGATGGCAGGCTACATGAAAAGGCTATAAGGCGAGGACTGGTTGAGCATTCATATTGGCTGCCATTTTAGTTCTATCATGGTGCGTGTCAAGAAGAGTCAACTTAAAATGTAAGAGAGAAACTTTTCCATCGCACTGGAGTGGGGACTACTGAGGACTAGTGGGTGGTTAGCTATCAATGCGATTATTGCCCCCGACTCAAAATAACACAAAGTAAGAGGGCCTAGGTTATTTAAGTACTAGGCATCATGTTTAAAAGGATTCTGCCTCCAGTTGGTGAGAAACTTAGACTTTACTTTTATACCTTATGTCAGACATAATTAACTGTAGAAGATTTTTTTTTTGCATCCTCTAAGAACTGGCGCCAAGTATATATATATATATATATATATAGAGTCCCGTTAGTATGAGCCCGGGCGTACGCGCGCTCGCGTGCGCCCGGGCTCATACTAACTTTTCCCATATATATATGATAATAGGTAACACGGGTGCGCCATTGATTCATATATCGACGGCTCCTGTAAATGAAGAATATCCTATAGGATACGAAGGACCAAAAATTTCTATTCACTGTTGTGCCAAGTATCATTTTCGTGTGCATAAATTGATCATGACTTGTGTGAGACACAAATTCTACTAATGTCTGTACATGAACTTGAGACGCTAACGTGGTACTAGAGAGACCATTCAAAGGAAGCCGTGGCAGAAGAGAGTCAAGAGACTCGGTCATGGATGAAATTTTAGTTCTTATCAAAACGCCTTAACAAGGAAACAAGGATTTCCCAATGATATAAAAAACCTATATATATATATATATATTGTGTGTGTGCTTCAGGATATATGAATACTTAGTAGGAAAGAAAGCCACACATATATGCCACTCGTGTTGCCAAAGTTAGCTGGTGTCATGGATCTTCTAAAATGAGTGATGCTAGCCATACGTTGAAACAGCCATAGGATATGCCCACGGGCTCCTGGATGACCATTTATTAGTGGAGCCCACATTTTCAATAAACCGTTACGATCAACAACAGCATGTGGGTTATTCACAATTAATTGCCTGTGGGCATAATATTTTTTTTCTAAAATGGAGATAACGAGACATTTTCCAAAAAGAAAGGTGGTACGAAACAACCACCACCATTGTTTTTCAAAGAAAGCCACTTTAGTAGGTGAGAAGCGTTTTTTGTGTTCTCTAGACAATGAGCTCATTCTAAGCTTAGGATCTCTTTATCTATAAGATTAATGATGCATATGCTTAGAACATGTTAGCATCTTCCTAATAAGTAGAAAGGTTAAACAAAGAGACCTTACAAGTGATCAATTAGTCACCATAGGTCTATTGTGAATCAAAAGGCCCACGACAGTACCTTAGCAAGGAGGATTTGAAGTTGAGGGAGAAAGAGAGATTAGGAAAAAAGGGAGAAAGATTAAGGAATTTTGGAGGGACTTCTTCTTTCTAGGCTCTATTCTCAAAAACTTAATTACAAAATAAGCTTACCCTACTTGAAGAAAAGACTTCAAATTGACTTAGAAGCAGAGATAATCAATCCGGCAATTGAAGTGGTGATGAATGGGTACCTGTTGAGATGAAACTTGCGAGATCAGCAAGACAAATTACATTCGTTATTTAAAACTAACAAGAGCAAAATAAATAAGCACCTAGTGGACATCATCTAACGAGCCAAAGCTTTTTTTTTTTGTAAATTATAATGGGCCAAAGTTGGTTCATAACATATATAGTCACAATGTAAAAATGTTTAAATTGCCTCCATTTCCCTATATGGTCCAAAACAAATTAGTAATTTGGACAAGGAGTTAAGTGTATTATATCTCAAGATTAACACATAAAAATTATACTTTTCTCCATCAATTTGCCCTAACTAAGAACCCTCCATGATCATTTGTTACCGCCTCTAATACAAAGGTATTAATAACAGCCATACACATGACACCATAGAAAATTATGCTTTTAGCGGCAATTAAAAATTAGCCACAATAGGTATTACAAAGTGGAGGCTAGAATTCATTACTATAGCATTAGTACATTCTAACTAGGTTGACACTAACTTACCTATCTAAAACTCAAATACAAAAATAAATAAATAAATAATATATTATTTACTAATTGATTATCAAGGCTTCTAAATCTTCTCTTATTTCCACTTCTAACTTGGGCGCTTGTGTCATTTCTTTTGCATCCAACCAATCTTTCAAGTATATACATGCCTCTACTGCATAAGGAGTTAAACGACTTTGTTTATCATCCAACACTCTACCTCATACACTAAAAGTAGATTCTAATGCTATTGTGGACATCGGGGGGAGGGGGGGGTTAGTATATCAATCATGAGCTATGACAGACAACATAGGATAGTTCTTTCCACGTGTCTTTTACCAACCTAAAACATTCAAGTATTACTTTCTTCCTTGGTAAGAAAAGAACCAAAATCAGTTTGTAACCATATAGCTAATTCATTACTATTAGAAATATATATTTGTTTATTTTTTTGAAGTAACATCTAAGTTTTAGTTTTATGTGAAGTAAGAAGCATAGCAGCAGAAGAAGATGAAGAAGTTGATTCATTTCGTCTTGACCTATAAGATAATTCTTAAGCATTATGTAAAGAACACATAAAACTCCTTATATAGATCATCATTATTATTAACATAGGGACATGTTATATTGTATATCATCTATTAAATTTTTTACACCTTCTAATCGAACCCTAGGATCTATTACAACCTCTAAAAATTAAATTATAAGAATAAATGACTAATATTTATTGAAATTTATCTTTATTCTTTTACAAGATGTGTAAAAGTTTTATTACTTCTATAATTTTTAAATGCACACGCTATTTCATACAAATGACTCAAAATTAAACAAGAAGTAGCATAGTAAGTTCTTGATAATTCTTTAATAGCATTATAAAAAAGAGGTAAAAAATGTATCAAACAAATAAAAATGATAATATAACCCTAATTAAGTCTTAGATAAGGTAACTTTTCCATAGCCCAACTTATGATCAAAATTTCTAATCCTTCACATAATTTCAAAATAAAATAAGTGTTATTCCACTTATGACAAATATCTAATTGAAACTACATATATTTCTTACCATGCAATATATGTAACTCTTTAAATTCTTGTATACTAGAAGGTGCAGAACTAATATGTAATAAAATATTTATAATTATTAAATATAGGGTTTAACTACATTTAGACCATCTTGAATACATAAATTAATTATGTGACATGCACATCTAATATGAAATGTAAGGAACTCTAGAGTACCAATGTGATCACAATGAGATTGTAAAACTTCTAAAACATAATTATTATTTAAAGTATTATCTAACGCAATAGACATAAGTTTATCTTTAATTAAAATTTAACTTAAAAAAATTCATGATTTTTCAATTATTGAGGCAGAATGAGAATATTTTATAATGTTAAAATAAATTATTCTCTTATTTAATCTTCATTCTTCATCTATAAAATGAGTTGTAACACATGTATATTCAATATCTTGGTTACTAGTCCAAATATAGGATGTTAAAGAAACTTACCCGGAATTATAGGTAGTATTAATAAGTTGTATGTTGTACTCCTTGAATAGTTTGAAAAGGTCTTTCTTTATAGTGTTGCACGAGACTTTGTGAAATGCTGAGTTGGAAGCTTGCCTCACATAGGTTTCAAATAGTTCGTCATCGGCAAAGGACAAGGGTTGCTTGATGTAGTAGTATACTTCACGTGCTTCCTCTTATTTATATCTTGATTGAAAATGAAAGTGCTAAAAGAGGTAGAAGAGGCACTCAAGGCACCTAGCTAAGAATGTTTGGGTTCCTTTGGTCTATGTTTGGTGGAGCATGATTTAACATGTCTAATAAGATATGTGGTACCCCCACCTCCAATGCTTAAGATTGCTTGGAAATAATTGCATTTGACTCTTACAATCTTCATTCCAGGTTTGTCAGAGTCATTTACCATAATTTTCCTCATGTAGCTCCACATGATGGAGGAAGTTTATCATTTTTTTCCACTAGTCATTGAAGATATTGGTGAAATATCTCCTTCATAATTGGCTTCATCCTTCATTTAGGGAATATCTCCTTCAAAACAATTAGAGAATACTTCCTTGTTGGTTAGGGTGAAGGAGGAGGCATTGTAGTTTGAGTGAGATGTCATATCAAAAAAAATAATATTAAGTAAATTAATAAGAGAAAGTGCAACCAAATTAAAGTGCCAATTAAAATTACTTAACATAAACTTTAAGTTATAAAATCAAAATTACTCCCCTTGTATTTGATGCTTGAGTTGAATTTGCCCACTTGATTATTCAATAAAAATGGAAAGATAGAGCCTTGAGAGTTGAGATCTTATTCTTAGGGCTAAAGAGTTTGAGAGCTTAATCTTAAATTTTAATAAAAATAAAAATTAGAGAGATTAAAAGCTTGACAAAATATAAAAGGGAGGTGAGCTAGAGTCTGAGAGAGTAGATGAAAGAGTGAAGAGAAAGTTAAACCTCCCATCTATTTATAGATTTTCAAATATGACAATTACCCTTTCTATATTTAAAAGTGAAAATAAAATATTAAGAGGGTTAAAATTGTTTTTTCGAAGGTGAATGACAATTTCATAATAACCCCCTCCAAAATCAAGTTTTAAAATAAATAAATAAACTACTAAAATAGTCATTGACGATTGATCACCCCTATAGTAAATTTTAGTGGGTGGGTCAGCCAAATGTAGCATGCAGGGAGAGGGCCTTTTGGTCCACGGGCAGGGCTAGCATGACCCACTCCCCCTGTTGGCTAGGTCGGGCCCAATCCCGACATACTGTAGCAGGCTACGTGTTGGCCTTCAGTTTTGCTATATCCACTGTTTTAGCCCCAAACTTGTAAATTCCACTATTGAAAGTGGATTTTTAGTGGTGGTGTTGAGAAGCCGATACCAAAAGAACTTTAGTGTCCCCCTATGCATAGGGCAACCAATAGAACTATACAGTTACGGTATAACCTATTCCGTTATCATAACCATTTATCAAATCTTTATCCATAATTGTTCCATTAAGTAAACAATATATATACTTCTATAACAGTTGCTTCCACTAATAATTGGTCAGTTAATTGGATAACTATTATCCATTATATTTTTTAAAATGTGCTCAAAAAGGCTAAAATAAATATTTTTTATTTACTTAATTAGATATTACTAATAAGGTAAAAAACTAACATCATTACTACTGTTATTTATAGTTGTTGCAAATAAATTATAATGATTAAACATGAAACATAAATTGATACATATATTAGACATATATACATAATAAATCTACTTATTTTCTAATAATTATTTCCTATCATATGAGTAGCTCAAAGACATCCAGCATATTTTAGAAGAATCCCAAATATAAGAAAAATAACAATTGCCTTCTCACAGCCAGTTGTCTTCAAAGGTATATTACAAGCAATAATGAGACTACATATAGTGATGCACATGATCTATTATTGTCTCTTTAAAGCAATGTTTTAAAACCTAGCCAGGACCTTGACCCAGATTAGTGGCTAGGCTGGGTCAACCCAGGTTGACCGGATGATGACATCATTACCTAAAAGAATTTAAAGGAGACCCCTCATATTTTAGAAAAGAATTCACTTAAACTTATTCAAAGTTCCACTTAAACTTGTTTGGTCATTCAAAACTTGTTGATTCCAACCTATTTCAATAACTAAATCGTTCCAAAATTTGCAATCTCATATACAAACATGATTTGTAACATAGTTATGATTCTAACCAACATATACCAAATCTCAAAATAAGCCACCTACACCACTCATTCAAAGTTAAGCCAACCAATACTTAAACCAAGATAGTTCGAGATGGGTCAAACAAGAGTTTAGATTTATTACCCAAGTTCAAGCTTTGATTTGAGCTAACTTGACTCTAACCTTGAGTACAAACCCTCCAATCATTTCCTTGCACAAACAAACACTCTTTAAGTTTAATTATCAAAACAAAAAAAGACTTATGTGAAACAGAATCTAAATTAACCTAAGACTTGCAAAATATTTTGTACAAAGTGTCTATGTAGCTAGTTAAGATTTTAGTATGTATGATTAAAGATGAACTGTGATTTAAGACTAGAAAAATTATACAAAGCAACCAAATGGGAAACATTGAAGTGAAGTGAATTTAAAAGAATATAAAATATAAATTGAAAGTTGATATTTTTTTTATAAAAAAATACAGTTAGATATGAAATACTAGAAAGAATAAATTATCTTCTAAGTAGCAGCTTGTAACAACTATAGTGAATTGTTGTAAGTAGTTAAATTAAATGTTTAGGATTTGAATGATATCTTTCAACTTGTAAATTACTGTCGTGAATCATGACATGAAAATTATTGTAAAAGACCATAAGTCAATATCTTTGAAATTAAACCACTTAAGACTAATGAGTATATATATGTATAATTTTTGAGTCTGACAAACGGGTAATGGATAAACGGGTAGAGGATAAATGGGTATGGAAGAACTTTTTCCATTCCCTTCCATTTAAATAATAGTCAGATAAAATTATCCTCTTATTTACCCATCGAATAAATTTAACTATAATATTTAACTTCTTAACGATATGGTACAAACGGTAGAACGGATACCGTTGGTAGCCCTACCTATATAGCTACTAGTGTACTAATGATAAGGAATTTTACCAAAGGTTTTGGCCACTACTACTAAAAAACATCGGTAAAAGGCCCTTTTTTGTATTTCTTAACTCTCAAATTAACATTTGAGTCTCAATAACATATTATATATGTACCATAATATTTGAATCCTTAATTACTATGAATTGTTGAAGTTGTTTAATTTTATACCTCGAAGTCTAAAATGCATTAATTATTTATGTATTTAATCTGAGTTAAGTTTTAACTTCAAATTATTGGTCAAGATTGTAAGTCATATACCTTGAAATAATGTTTGGACTTTAAAGCAAGATGGATACGTAAGTAGATCAATATGAGATGAGAGCATAATTACTTGTATCTACGACAATATGGTAGGGCACTTGTAGGCTTCTCTTCTTAGGTGAGAATGGAGTAAAAACTTATGTTGCTATGTATCAAAACATTTGATATTTTACTCATTTGAGGATTTATTGTGAAATGTAATTTGTCATTTTATATTTCTCCTATATATGATTTGTACTTTTGATTGTTAATGAAATTGGGCAGTTAGCTCGTATAGTAGAGCCCTTAATCTACTTCTATTTCTTTCACTTTGCCATTCGTGTGGGGACTAGGAATACCAATGAATGGGCTCTAAGGGCCACCATTAGAACCACTGACATTATTCATTCAAAATTACACTCAGAAATATAACAACTCTTTGGTTGGTTTGAAAGGGTTATTTTTAATGGGTGCTGATAACCCTATACTAGAACCTACCTTAAAAAAATCCCTTTGTCTATATTAATAACTCCATTTGACAAAAAGAATTGTTCTATATTAATTGCTCTATTTTATTGAATTGAAGTAGTTGGGTACTTAAAAAAGAGTATCATAAGTTTGTTTTCGCTTTTCTTAGATGTGGGTTTCATCATTCAATAAAAAATATTTTTCAAATGTAACTATTAATATGAGGAAGAGGGAGTATTATACATGGTTTTGATTGGAAGGAAAAAAATAAGTCTCACATGACAATATGATATGGTACTTTTCTCTTTCCAAAAACTAGGTATAAAGTTTTCTTAGATGTGGGTTTCATCATTCAATAAAAATTACAATTTTTTTAAATGTAGCTATTAATATGAGGGGGATGTAGTATTATACATGGTTTTGATTGGAAAAAGAAATATAAGTCACACGTAACAATATAAAAGACCACTTTTCTATCTCCAAAAAAACTAGGCCTAAGGTTTTCTTGGACATATTCTGTTATAGGAAAATTTTATCTTTTTTAAATACATAGTTTTTGTGACTTCCACCTTTTTCAAAGCAACAACCAACAGAAACCTTGCTCTAAACCTCTAATGACGCTTTCAAATTAAGGCCTATCTTCATCATCATTAGAATATATTGTTCTTGTTGAGCTTGTAATGGTCCTGATCTAATTATGGTTGATGCATCTATTGTCCACATCACAATCCGCCCACAAAAGCATTGTTCTATCAATTTTAATTGTACAAAATTGGATTAGGACATAATGAATTAAAGCTTAGACCATTTGCATTAATTGAGTGACAAAAACAGCCGCCTATCCTAAATTAAGTATGTTTTGTGTACAGTGTTGATTGTGTTAGCGACGTATATATCTAATTGTCGATTACTGCCTCTAACTAACTTGTCACCCGACATTCAGATATTCCGCCTTGGATTTGAGCCTTAATTGTAAAGAAAGTGATATTAGGCTGTTAGCATTAGATCACCCACTTCTAGGGGCAAATGTTAAAGCTCACTTGGGTCCACATGTGCTATCAATCAAATCACAGTTATGAGGATTTGTTGGTTAGATTCATTGGGTACTTATCATTTCCCCAAATATTAAATTAAGAGAGCTATATTTTCTGTGTCTTGCGTTCTTTTGCTTTGTATAGAGACGAAGATACCTAGTGATAAAGCACAAATCCATATCATTCGAAGGTGTAAAACAAAATACAGCATGTACATGGGCTTTATTAGGCATTTAATGAGCTTCCAATCCTGTTAGAACATAGATCATGTGAAGAGTGATTCAACCCAGGCAAACAGAGAAACTGGCGTTTATCCTCTTCAGGAGTGGGAACCGAGGCTGGCCAAGGTGGTTGGCCAATCATTAATGAGTTGATCTTGTTTAGGAACATGCTAAAGGGTCTAGGCAAGGGAGCAGGATACGTCACACTAACACTAACTAGACTCAATTTGATTGTGTGAGAAAGTTTGGAAATTGATGTATGTGTATAACAATGTGTTACAATAAAATAAATGATCCATTTGGGCTGTTATGTTGCCTACATGTGATTTATATACTCCCTTTCTCCCATTTTAGCAGTTAGGTTAAGAAAAATCCCCTTGTTATAATTGTTAGAATTATAAAATCAAAATGAACTAAAACATTTTAGGTTGGTTTTCTAATCCCAACTATTAAAGTGGGACTGTGGGAGTATATCTTTAATCTAAAAATATATTTATTATACATGTGGACTTGAATGAAGGGACTTGTCAAAGAATGGGCACTAAAAAAATTTATTGATTGATTTGAAAAACCTGCTATAACTCATTTTTAAAAACGAGAAAAATGCTAAGCTAGTTTGCGGCCCACCTGCTCACAGACAGGTGGTGAAAATGCTAAGCCCCGCTTGCACCGTGCCTTTATTGCATAATTATAAATCGTTTCTCTTGTGCAACTAGGCACATTTTGCCTAATTAAAGCATGTCTAAATCACAATGTCAGTTCTTTCACAATAGCATTAGTTGTTTCTCATATTTTTTTTGTTCTAGTTTAAGACTCGGACCCCCGAGCCCCACACATGCTACGATGTCACGAGTGACATCTCCATCAACATGAAGACATCCAACCAACTCAACCTAAGTTGGCTTAGTTTAGGTTTTGCTTTACATAGAAACGAATGTAGGATTTCATGCCGACACAAGATTGAAGCGATATTCTCATAGAAATGAGTTCTGCTTTCGTCATGCTACTGCGTCAATAGAACTTGGGAATTACTGCCGACACATGGGCAGGTCATTCTTGGTTGGGCTTCATTGATATGGGAAGAATTTTTTATGCTCTCCTCTCCACTAAGAATGATTTTTATTTAAATTATGTATGAGGAATTATTGATATTTAAGATCAACAACATATATGTTAATGTATGTTGTTAGTGATATTGACACTAATGTGTGCACGATTGGTCTTATAGATAAATGGCTCTCATGCATAGTTTACGCTGAGCTCATTCTCAGTAAAAAACAAGAACAACTCTTCCTTATGATCTCTAATTAAGCCTTCAATCACCTTGATGATATTTCTAAACTGCCACTTCTAAACAATCATTAAAACTTACGTACCTTTCTAGGTCCATGTCATTTATGTCTGATAACGCTTCGGCTATTAAAATAGGTACGAAAACTTAGCTTTTCACCTACTAGTTAGTTTACATAAAAATGTTAAAACTACTTGCAGCCCGTTTGCAGGATGATCTATTTGATGATTTAGGGCCCGTGTCATTAATATAAGCATGTTGCTAGCAGTTGTAGCAATATCCTCTTTATACTGATAAGTGATGTCTTTAATTTGATCTTATTTTTCAAGATCAACCAATAAAAGCTAAAAACCAAACCCTCTTTAAATTACTGAGTTAAATTTGAACTCTCTCTATCACATAAACAACTCCCATGGTATCACTCTCAATAACAAAGTTGGCCTAACAAAAGTTTACTGCAACTATAAGACTTATAATTATATGTGCACGTAATTTATATTTATTATAATCGTCCAAACATATAATTGCAGGGTGCAAGAGATACTTCTATTTGATACATTCTATAGTCCATTTTTTTTTTCTTAATTAATCTGTAGACTAATATACTTAAAGTAGGCAACTAAATTTATTAGAAAAGTGAAATTGAATCAAATTGGTCACATGTTCTACTACAACATTATCTTTCCAGCAATGTTTTCTCTGCCTTTGGTTCCCAATTTATTGCAACCGACATGCTAACTTGTATAAGCAAGCCATATTGTTTAATTAGAAAAAAATTGAAAAATAGTGCATAGTTGCAAGAACTATAATACTCCCTCCATCCCAAAAGAAGTATCCTAAAATGTATTTAGTATTTCAAAATAAACTAAGAAAAATTAAATAAGACACTTATTTTGAGACAAAGGGAGCATCCAGTATGGAGTACTGCATCAAGTCCAATTAATATAAATTCACTCAATACTTGTTCACATAGCACTATTGAGTTTCTTCCTCCACTTTAATAATCAATGGCCGTTCCCTAATCCTATGAGTAGAATTATGAACATTATAAGCATAAATCCACTCTTCATTAACAAAGAGAAAAAGATTAGAAGAGCAAGGCCTGTTGCTTTTTGGAAGGAAGGTATGTTTTCAAATTTTTTTCTCCACATTTATGTTCCCAAATCGTATGAGTGCATGCTTTAGTGTACCTCATGAATCTGTTTATGGACTTGTGCCCAAAACTGAGTGAGTTAGGAGCAACTGAGTGCAATCAAGTCTGTATGCAAAGCTTGACAATAGAATTAATAAATGTTTTAAAATTGAATATAAACAAATTATTGTAAAGTGGGAAAAGAACAAGGGCTGATTTAGTTAAGGCTGGATCAAGTAGGAACTGCCGAAACATGAATCAAAACTGAAATTTCAAAACTGAACTGGAACATGATTCTATCAAAACTGAATCGAGAACTAAGCCACAACTAAGATTAGGGTTAATCTTGGCCATTCATTTAAAATAAAGGTCAAGATTATTTTTTCTAATATTTGCCTCTAGTTCGATTTTAATATTTTATTGGCAGGAACCAAACCGAAATTGAGTGGGTTCCTCGACTCTTGTAATTGAATCAAAGCCGAATAAAGAACTAAACCAAATATAACCGACGAATAAAGAACTGAACCAAACATAACCGACCAATTTCAGTTCGGTCCAATTATGATTTTTCAGTGAAGCCTAAAAAGAACTCATGAGATACACGTGCCTACTTCACATATAGGTATACATAGATGAATTTTATGTGAAGGGTGGGAGTGGAACCAAACACTGAAAAAGCCTTGAAAGAAAGTAGATGATGATTTTAGTGGGTACATCAATTATATGTTATTTCCGTACCTTATATAATTGTGATGAGTAAAACTTATAGAATTTGCATGAAGCAAAAATCAAATTAAGCGTCGTACACTTTGTCCTTTAGATAGATTTATGTCCTCCCGTAGGGGTCTTAGGATCTCGTGGATGTTTATCTCTTAGGATAATTTAATCTTCCAAATGCTAGAGGAGCACCTCTAAACTGTGCATGCAAAAAACTATGACTGTTTAATTACTCTTACAAAGATGCAGGGAAAAATCCACTAAAGGATCATGCAAAATTGCTATTTTAGTATTTTATAGAACACAAAAGAAATCCAACTGACTAAACCCTGTTCCTTTCAAACAAATGCGTCCACTAAGAAGTAGCACAGAAAATATTTATCCTGTTAACACAACCCAACCCAACCCGCACATACGATACAAATAGGAGGGCCTCCGACAATGGCGATGTGCACATGTGTGGGTTAACCCACATAGGTGCATGGGTCTAACATGTATTTTCCCCACAATAGTGGGGTGACCCAAGGACCTATCTCAAAAAGCAAAACTTAGGCCTTATGTACCTACTCAATTTCCATATTCTAAACAATGTGAAATTATTTATTCTCTCTTCAACTAATTAATATGCAGAATTCTTATTCACATAAAAGTTGGCTTGGGCTCTCAAAACCTAGTAAGTCCATTTGCAAGGGCATCTCATAAGATGGGCTTAGCCCATCATAGCCCACTTTTCAACAATCTCTCACATGAATGAGACTTGGTTAGATATATATGCAAAACAATGTAGATAATAATGTGAGAGGAAAATATTAAAAAGTTCTTGCTTGGGGAAAAGATAGATTTTAATTTTGAATCCCTTGTGAACAATTACCAATTATGAATGTGATGTCTTAAACTATTAAGCAATTTGTCTAAACTAAGACAATATAATTAACACAGTGACTTCATAGACACAATGTTGTTATCATGATTGTGTTTATCTCGGCCTTAAATAAACTTAGTTTTCATTAGTGCTCTAGAAGATTCAGCCTTAAAATCCTTATAGAAGCAGATCCTTCACATTTGTATAGGTGATTCTTATTAGGAGTATCCTGATGTACCCCACTTGAATTAATTCAAACTATACAAACCATAAAAAATAAACTTTATCCTAATTCACACTACATGCATCACTATCTCATCATAGGAACAAATATAAGATGTTATCTCAATAGTGATCTCCCTTTACTCCCCCACAGTTCGGTTGTCCCTCTGAACCTAGATTTTATGATCTTCAATAAATTAGGTTAGGTTGTCATTATTGTGACTCTTAATATATAGGCTTCAAGCCCTTCCCCTTGATGAACTACTCACTTGCTCCTTGGTTAAACCCTTAGCGAGAGGATCTACAATTTATCTTTTGACCTTACATACTCAATAGAAATAACTTCTCTAGAGAGTAATTATTTTATGGTATTATATATTTGATGTATATGTTGGGACTTACCATTATATAGATTACTTTGTGCCCTTCCTATAGCCAATTAGCTATCACAATCGATTCAAATAGGTATCATAGGTTTTACATACATTGGAACATCCTCTAAAAAATGACAAAGCCACTCAACCTCTTTGTCTGCTCTATCAAGTGCAATAAATTCAGATTCTATCATAGTCCCGTTATGCATGTTTGTTTAGAGGATTTTCAAGACACTGTTATACCTCTAAGAGCAAAGACATACTTACTTCTGGATTTTGAATCTTTTGTATTAGATATCCAATTTACATTACAATAACCCTCAAGAACTATTGGATACCTTATTATAGTTGAGTCCATAGTTAAAGTATATCGTAGATATCTAATAACCTTGACTATAGTTGTAACATCTGTAGTTTTAAATGATTTTTTTAAAATCTTTAGTAAAAGTTAGGTGTGTTGATTAGAGCTCAGTGAGATGAGCTTAATGAACTTAAGAACACGCGAAATGGTGGTTAGGAGCGAAAGTTATGGCCTCAGAAAATATGTAATATGGGTAGGACCCGCTTTTAAAGTGCAAGATAACTTACCCATATGGGGTCTATTTTGAAGGGCTCGTCAATACGAGTTCATCAATACTAAAAACGTACAATTTCAACTTTGGGATAGGAAGATATAATATTTTTAAGTTTTAAAAACTAAAATATACATATATAAATGAAACGCCATATGGTTTTATAATTGAGAAACTTATTTTCTTCATTTCTCACTTATTTTAACTAAGATTTGAGTCATTTAAGATGTATTTCTACCTAAATTAAGCATGCTAGACATTGTGGAGGGGTTATTTTTCTGTTTCGAGATCTCTACGGCCCAGAAACCTCACATCTAATTTTGGGGTATCCGGAGTATTGTTTATTTTCTCACTTAGGAAGCAAGGTAGGGGCTTTTATCCTCTTTTAAGACATAAATACTTACAATGGTTATCTTTGAAAGTTTATTCTAGTTAATTTATGTGTATGTTTTGGGATTGCCTCATATGCTTGTTTTATCAAGTGTTTATCTTATGAATTTAGTTATGAATTATGTTTTATGCTATATGTGATATAAAGAAAATCTGGCTTCACTATTAATTTAATTATACTTGAGTATAGTAAGATTAAAAAACAGTTTTATGGAATTGTTGTTCTATCAAAATGATTTTAGAAATGCGTATAATCATGACCACCGAGTTACGGAGATGAGAGAGAGAAGGGGTAATTATCTCGTCAAAACAAACAACTAACCCTGCCTTTATAATTATTATCAGTAACACGACCATAACTTGTAGAGGCGAGGCTAGGAGTTTTTTGAAAGATTGATATTTGTAGAAAATTGTTTAAAGTAAAGAAAAAGAGAAGGAAATTTCCATTGGAGTTGGGCATATAAGAGATTTAATTGTCTGAAGCTCAAATTGGTAGAGGTACCAATAGAGTTTCATAATTAAGAGTACACAAGTATAATCCGGTTTGGAATCGGATACATGGTACACACATTACCCTGTTGAGCCTCTAACAAAGGGCAAAATCCTTGATTAGCCCCTAACGAAGGGTGACTATCGAGGCTATGCACGATAGGGTAGAGAGTATCATGGGAAAACTCTATGCTCTCTAAATCCCGGCGCACCATGAGCATGCGTGACTCTTCCCTCTAATAGCACGAAGTGTTTTACGAAAAATCTATAGAGGAGTAAGAGGCCCCTGCTTTGTACCCATAGCAAATTCTTTATAATATAATAAGTGTCTGAGACACTAGTAGTAAGCCATGAGAGCTTACAAACCCTAGAAGCATATTCGATACATAGGAAGAAGCACTGAGGAAGTTTTCGGGTAATGAGGCACAACCTTACCGCTTCTTTGAAAAATATTATCTATTTACTTGATCATGTGATTTAAAAATTACTAGATGTTATATTTCTGTTTGATAGGATAAGTGCTCCTACTGAGTATTTTAAAATACTCACTACCCCCCAGACCTTGCAGGGCCAAGTGTGGATTAGACTTGGGTAAAAGAGAATAGTAAAGGCATTTTTTGGGAGCTTCAAGTGGTGAATAAGGAGTCTACCATTATACCAATAGTTTCCTAAGCACATTTTCATTTTTTTTGGCTTGAGAAGACTTGTTTATATCTTTATTTGTGTGATTATACACAAGACAATATATTTCCTAGGAAATAAAGTATATCATGTTACGTTTAAGGTCATATGTTTCTAGGTTGCAACTTGAGCAAACTCTAATTATAGTTTTTAACACTTTACATGTTTTATAAAATCCTGGGTCGTGACAATAGCCTTCTAGTGGTCTACCCTTGGGTTGCTATTGTATCTACTCACTTTATTTACTGAGTATGCTATGCCCGATCTCGTGCAATTTATTATGCAGTTGTGATGTACTCTCACCAGTATTTTGGCTTAAATGTAATATCATATCCACAGGTGTTCTCGCTAGATCATTATCATTCTTATTGAATTTCCCAAGGATTTTCTCAATGTAAGCAGATTGAGAGAATGAATATCCATATGATGTTCTAGTGCTTTTCATCCCTAATATAACATCTGCAACACCCATATCCTTTATGTCAAACTAATTGTTCGACATCCTCTTTGTAGCTTTAGTGAACTCAGTATTACTACCAGTAATGAGTATATCACCCACATATAGACATATAATGACATAGCCATTAGGTCTTTCTTTGACATAAATATGTTTGTCATATTTCATTGATTTTGAATCAATTTGATATCATCATTATGTTAAATTTTTCATGTCATTTTTAGGGTGCTTTTTTCAGCCATAGAGGGAATCTTACATGCTTACATATTTTATTTTCTTAACCCGGTACAATGAACCCTTCAGGTTGTTAAATACATATTTTCTCATTCAAGTCACCATCCAAAAATGCAGTTTTCACATCCATTTGATGTATTTCAAGATTATATAAAGTAATAATTGCTATTAACATCCTAATAGCAATTATCCTTATAACTTGTAGTGCCCTGACCTGAGTCTGGGGTTCACAAGGGATAACATGGAGTCTGGGTTATCCCGAGAATGAATAAAAACAAAACCAAACTAGACTAGGAGCAATGGACTCTGAGTGCGATAGTCTTCTCTATTCCTCTATGCACTACGGAACTTTAGCACTCCATTGCGCATAGGCCAGGACAAATCTAATTATCTATCTAATTCAAAACGGGCCAACGCTGCCTTACCGTTAGTTTTCTACACACATATCAGATAACATCTATGGTGTTACTCTGATATGATCAGATCCATACGTAGTTCTGCCTATCAGCTACTACATACATCAAATCGTACAACAATACATACGTATACCCAAATATTTAATCAGGGTTATAAAAAACCTATAAAACACCAATAACACATATCTCACTCTATCATAGAGATGAGCGGATCCATCACATTCACACGTCTCGCTCCATCACTAAGCCAAGACCATATGCATCATACGTCTCGCTCTATCACTGAGCCAAGACCGCACGCACACTACACATCTCGCTTTCCCCTAGAACGAGATGGAATACAATCATAGGTCTCGCTTTATCACTGAGCCGAGACTGAACACACACACTACATGTCTTGTTTTACCCCAGAGCAAGACGGAACACAAACAAGTAACATCAAAGTATGGCATACCGATCACAACATATCAAACCATAGCATATAGCTTAACTAGCACATGCATTGCCCTGATGTCCCACAAGGTAGCAGTATTCGGGGTTGCTCGTTTCTGGGCGTCCCCCCCTTCATATTCGATAGTAGCGGACAGAGCCTCCTCTAGCCTCCTCACGTTCCTTACCTTGCACTGGAAGATGACGGACAAATGCTCCCCATCCCAGAGTCTCTTCTCATTTTTTGCGCCCATGGGTGGTAGACAGGACCTCCCCTTACTCGGGGATGTTCCTCACACTTCGTGGCCCTTCGGTGGAGACATAGCCTCCCCTACTCTGGGCCACGTCTCTTGAATCGACCCGATGACATAGGATATAACCTCCTCTCTCCAGGCCACTTTTCTCTCTCTTAGGAGCACGAGGTCGGTGGACAGAGCCTGCCCTTGCCCCGAACCTATCTCCCCTTTCCCTGTGACACTTAACACAATGCTCGCCCGTAAGCTGCAAATAGAACCCTCCCTTAACTAGAGACTCTTTTCTTTTTTTGTGCACGTAAGTGACGGACAAAACTTCCCCTTCCCAAGGGCGTTTCTCACACTATGCGGCCCTTCGGTGGAGGACAGAGCCTCCCCTACTTCAGCCCATGACTCTCGATGCAGCCTGGTGGCAAAGGACGGAGTCTCCTCTCTTTCCCTGGCCGTTTCTCTCTCTCTTAGGGTAGGAGGGTGGCGAACAGAGTCTACTTTTACCCTGGGTTGTTCCCCTTCAGGGATGCCAACTCGAGGAATGAACCATATTATTGCGTAGATCACCCTCAAATTAGCTAGGAATGTCTCAAAAACGGACTTAGAACGAGTCGGAAAACTCCCCCAGAAATTTGAACAGAATCCAAATTTATAGAGGAGAAGAGCGTGCATGTATGAAAAGCCCTGAAACTGCACACGCCACATGTTGGAATCGCGCATTCTTGGTACCAACGCCAACTACTTCATCCTTATATGATCAAAATAATATTTTTCCCATACTATTTTAATCCAAAAATACTCAAACTTAACATGCAATAACTTCCTACCCTGAAGTCAGAATCGTGCATTTTTGGTATCGATGGACTCGTATCAATGAACCCTTCAAAAGAAGACCACACATAGGTAGGTTATCCCACTCTTTTTAAGTGGGTCCTACCATATGGCAGGCTTCCCAAGGCTGTGGCTTTCACTCCCAACCTCCGTTTCGTGTGTTCTTCGATTTGTTTTGCTCGTTTCTTCGAGCTCTACCTAGGTACGAAGATTTCATCCCTTAAAACCCCCTAACACTTATTCAAAATTATTGAATTACCCCTTACCCTTCGGGTTGGGCATAACTGAAAAACGGGTCTACGTAACTGGTGAATATGTATCAAAGTAATCTTAACCTTTCTTTTGCTTATATCCCTAAATTTTTATTTTTTAATTGATCCATCAACCTTAATCTTTCTCTTGAATATTAACTTGTATCATAGAGGTTTACTTCCTAGTAGAAAATCCACAAGCTTTAGGAGAGGACATGATTTTCTTAAAACTTTGAGGCTCATTTTTCAACAATGTCAGAAAATCTAGACTGAAGAATATTGATATTCGAGCATATTTGTTAGGTCTAGGTTCATCAGCTTCTCCCTCTTGGTCTTCACTATTGTGTACAATATCCAAAGTTCTTTTAAAATGCTTCCCTCTTGAGAAGAATTACACTGGAAAATATATTAAAAGATAAAGCATTTGTAGATTTAATCATAGTAATGACATATACCAGGATTGTAAGTAGAGATTCATAAATTGTACCTTGTAGTCCTTGTATAGTTTGAAAATATTTTTCTTTATAGTGTTGCACGGGACTTTTTGGAATGCTAAGTTGGGCGCTTGCCTCACATAGGTTTCGAACAATTCGTCATCGGCAAAGGAGAAGGGTTGCTTGATGCACACAATATACTTCACGAGCTTCCTTTGATTTATATCTTGATTGAAAGTGAAAGTGCTAAGAGAGGTGGAGGAGGCATTCAAGGCACCTAGCTGGGAATGTTCAGGTTCCTTTGGGTCATGCTTGGCGAAGCATTATTTAACATGTCTAATAAGATATGTGGTACCCCGGCCTCCAACGTTTAAGGTTGCTTTGCAATAATTGCGTTTGACTCTTACAATCTTCATTCCAGGTTTGTCAGAGTCATCTACTTTAATTTTCTTTATGTTTGCTCCACACGATGGAGGTTTATCATTTTTTTCACTGGTCATCAAAGGCATGGGTGAAATATTTCCTTCATAATTGGCATCATCCATCATTTAGGGAATACCTCCTTCAGAACAATTAGGGAATACTTCGTTGTTGGTTGGGGTGAAGGAGAAAGAAGAGGCATTGTAGTTGGAATGAGATGTCATTTTCTAAAATACAATAATAAGTAAATTAATAAGAGAAAGAAGAGCCAAATTAAAGTGGAAATTAAAATTACTTAGCATAAACTTTAAATTATAAAATCAAAATTAATGTTTGATGATTGAGTTAAATTTGCTCACTTGATTATTTAATAAAAATGGAAAGGAAGAGCCTTGAGAGTTGAGATCTTATTCTTGGGGTTTAAAAGTTTGAGAGCTTAATTTTAAATTTTAATAAAAATAAAAATTAAAAAAATAAAAAAACTTGAGAGAATATAAAAAAAAGGGTGAGCTAGAGTCTTAAAGAGCCGATGAAAAAGTGAAGAGAAAGTTAAACCTCCCATCTATTTATAGATTTTTAAATGTGACAATTACCCCTCTTAATGACTAATTTTATAATTTAAAGTTTATACTAAGTAATTTTAATAAAAATAAAAATTATCTTTTTGAAGAGGGAATGACAATTTTGTAATTAACCCTTCAAAAATCAAGTTTTTTAAAAAATAAATAAATAAAAAGTACTAAAATAGCCATTGGGAGATCGACCACCCCTCAAGTAAATTTTAGCCCACAAGGAGAGGGCCTCCCTGGTCCACGAGCAGGCCCGGCAATACCCGCTACCCCCGGGCCAAGTCGAGCCCGATCCCGACCCGTTGTAGTAGGCTGCGAGCTGGCCCGCACTTTTACTGCTTTTAGGTAGCACCACAATATTAGAGCCAAACTTGTAAATATATTTTTTGCGGTGGTGTTGAGAAGCCGATGCGAAAAGAACTTTAGTGATAGTGTTAGCGACCCACTATGCAGCTACTAGCCTACTAATGATACCAAAGGTTTTGGCCGCCGCTACTAAAAATCAAACACCGGTAAAAGGCCCTTTTTTGTAGTGCTTAACTCTCAAATTAACATTTGAGTCTCGTTAACGTATTATATATGTACCATAATGTTTGAATCCTTAATTACTATGAATTATTGAAGTTGTTTAATTTTATTCCTTGAAGTCTAAAATGCATTAATTAACTGTATATTTAATCTGAGTTAACTTCAAATTATTAGTCAAGATTGTAAGTTGTATACCTTGACAGTTCAAATCAATCTTCAGCTATTTTACAAATGTTTCTTCATATTATATGCGCTGAAATCATGTTTGGACTTTAAAGTAAAATGGATTCGTAAGTAGATCAATATGAGATGAGATCATAATTACATGTATCTACAGGATTATGGTAGGGCACTTGTAGGCTTCTCTGGAGTAAAAAACTTATGTAGCTCTGTGTCAAAACATTTGATATTTTACTCATTTAAGGATTTACTGTGTAAAATGTAATTTGTCCTTTTATATGTCTCCTATGCACTCTTCGTTCTTTTCAATGTTAATGAAATTGAGGCAGTTGGCTCCAATAGTAGAGCCCTTAATTCACTTCTCTATCTTTCACTTTGCCATTAGTGTGGGGACTAGGAATACCATTAGCACCACCGACGTTATTCATTCAAAATTACACTTAGAAATATAACAACTCTGGTTAGGTTGAAAGGGATATTTTTAATGGGTGTTGATAACCCTATATTGGAATATGTCTTGAAAAATACTCCCTCAGTACTATATTAATAACACTATTTGACAAAAAAAAACTATTCTATATTAATAATTTTATTTTGTTAAATTAATGTGGTTAGGTACTTAAAAAAAATATCATAAGTTTATTTTTTACTTCTCTTAGATGTGGGTTCTATCATTCAATAAAAATTATAATTTTTTTAAATGTAACTATTAAAATGTGGCAGAGGGAGTACTATACATTAAACAGAGAAAAATAAGTCTCACATGATAATATAAAATGCAACTTTTCTCTTTCCAAAAAATTAGGAGTAATGTTTTTTTAGATGTAGGTTTCATCATTCAATAAAAATTATAATTTTTCCAAATGTAATTATTAATATGAAGGGGAAGGAGTATTATATATAGTTTTGATTAAAAAGAGAAAATAAATCTCACATAATAATATAAAATGCCACTTTTCTCTCTCCAAAAAACTAGGCCTAAGGTTTTCTTGGACAGATTCTGTTATAGGAAAATTTTATCTTTTTTTAATACATAGGTTTTGTAACTTTTTGAAAGCAACTACCGACAGAAACCTTGCTCTAAGCCTCTAGCGACGATTTCAAAGAACGCTTGTCTTCATCATTATTAGAATATTGTTCTTGTTGAACTTAGTAATGGTCCTGATCTAATTATCCTTGAGGCATCTATTGTCCACATCACAATCCGCTGACAAAAGCATTGTTCTATCAATTTTAATTGTAGAAAATTGGATTAAGACATAATGAATTAAAGCTTAGACCATATGCATTAATTGAGTGACAAAAACAGCAGCCTATCCAAAATTAAGTATGTTTTGTGTACAACGTTGATTATGCTAGCGACATATATGTCTAATTGTCGATTATTGCCTCTAACTACCTTGTCACAGTTTCATGTTCTGACATTCAGATATTCTGTCTTAGATTTGAGCCTTAATTGTAAAGAAAGTGATATTAGGCTATTAGCATTAGATCACCCACTTTGAGGGGCAAGTGTCACACAAAGCTCACTTGGGCCCACATGTACTATCCAATCAAATCCCAGTTATGAGGATTTGTTGGTTAGATGTATTGGGTACTTATTATTTCCCCAAATATGAAATTAAGAGAGCTATATTTTATGTGTCTTGCATTCTTTTGCTTTGTAGAGAGACGAAGATACCTAGTGATAAAGCACAAATCCATATCATTCGAAGGTGTAAAACAAAATACAGCAAGTACATGGGCTTTATTAAGCATTTAATGAGCTTCCAATTCTGTTAGAACATAGATCATGTGAAGAGTGATTCAACCTAAGTAAACAGAGAAACTGGCGTTTATCCTCTTCAGGAGTGGGAACCGAGGATGGCCAAGGTGGTTGGCTAATCATTAATGAGTTGATCTTGTTTAGGAACATGCTAAAGGGTCTAGGCCAGGAAGCAGGATACGTCACACCAACTAAACTCAATTTGATTGGGTGAGAAAGGTTGGAAATTGATGTATGCGTATATAATGTGTTTTAATAAAATAAATGACCCATTTGGGCTGATATGTTGCCAACATGTGATTTATATACTCCCTTTGTCCAATTTTAACAGTTAGGTTAAGAAAAATCCTTCTGATGATTTTAACAGTTAGCTTCGCTGAGTTATTAAAATGGCAGAAAAAACCC
The DNA here is from genome assembly GCA_035235625.1 of Saururus chinensis. NCBI lineage: Eukaryota > Viridiplantae > Streptophyta > Magnoliopsida > Piperales > Saururaceae > Saururus > Saururus chinensis. The sequence continues at coordinate 26,676,713 of CP141143.1, read as the reverse complement.
TTCCTTATTATCTCTGATTAAGCCTTCAATCTCCTTGATGATATTTCTAAACTGCCACTTCTAAGCAATCATCAAAACTTACGTACCTTTCTGGTCCAAGTCATTTATGTCTGATAACGCTTGGGCTTTTAAAATAGGTACGAAAACTTAGATTTTCCAAGTTCCTACTAGTTAGTTTATATAGAAATGTTGAAACTATTTACAATTATAGAAGGCTGTATTGATCGATATAGGCCTGTATCGGTTGATATGTATCTGCATTGGTCAATATCGATATGGTATAAAGGGCATATATGTATTGATATTTTAGTATTTTAATATTTTTATTTAAAAAATTAATTTTTAAAAAGAATTAATTTTTTCTTAAAAACAAAAATATAATTCAAATTCAACCTCTTCGAAGCCGAAGGTTTAAAGATGATGATGTTTTTACTATATTTAAAATATTTTTAAAAAAAATATAAGATCAATATAGGTGGGTCTATATAATTTACATATATTTTTTTTAAATATAGTGATCCACCATTATGCATTACTTAAACATCTATCATATGAGTTTTTTGATAATATTTATGTGACTCATATTAAATATCTTATTTAATTTTAAAATAAATTAATTTTAGAGTACTTAATATGGGACGGAGGGAATAATAGTTTGTAGAAGACTTAGGGAGTAAAGTGTATGGTTCTAAAATGAAATAATTTTAAAGTACTTATATCAATTGATACGATTTTCTATTGTATTATCATGCTCTATATGAAGTATTATAATGATATATTATTAGTTATAATATTCTTTTCTATATATCAAAGAGTTTATGACTGTTTCAGAGTGTACCAAGCATATCATCGATGTGTACCCATATCTATAATCATCGACACTGTCATCCATATCGATACTGCCTTCCTTGTTTACAGCCCGCTTACAAGATTATCTAAATGATGATTTAGGGCCCTTGCCATTAATGCAAGCATGTTGCTAGCAATTGTAGCATTATCCTCTTTAACTTGATAAGTGATGTCTTTAGTCTGATCTTATTTTTGAAGATCAGCCTATAAAGGCTACAAAATAAACCCTCTTTAAATGATAGTCAAACTTGAACTCTCGCCCTCACATATACAACTCCCATGGTATCACTCTCAACAACAAAGTTGGCCTAACCAAGGTTTACCGTAACTATAAGACTTAATTATATGTGCATGTAATTTATATTTATTATAATCGTCCAAACATATAATTGCAAGGTTCAAGAGATACTTCTATTTGATACATTCTATACTCTATTTTTAATTTTTTTCTTAATTAATTTGTAGACTAATATACTAAAAGTAGGCAACTAAATTTATTAGCAAAGTGAAATTGAATCAAATTGGTCACATGTTCTCCTACAACATTATCTTTCCAAGAATGTTTTCTATGTCTGTGGTTCCCAATTTATTCCAACCCACATGCTAACTTGTATAAGCAAGCCATATTGTTTAATTAGAAAAAAATTGAAAAATAGTACACATTTGCAAGAACTATAATACTCCCTCATTTCCAAAAGAAGTATCCTTAAATGGTATTTAATATTTCAAAATAAACTAAGAAAAATTAAATAAGACACTTATTTTGAGACAAAGGGAGTATACAACATCGAGTACTGCATCAAGTCCAATTAATATAAATTCACTCAATACTTATTCACATAGCACTATTGAGTTTCTTCCTCCATTTTAATCATCAATGTCCATGCCCTAATCCTATGAGTAGGATTATGAACATTATAAGCATAAATCCACTCTTCATTAACAAAGAGAAGAAGATTAAAAGAGCAAGTCTTCTTGCTTTTTGAAAGGAAGGTATGTTTTCAATTTTTTTTTCTCCACATTTATATTCCCAAATCGTATGATTGCATGCTTTAGTGTACCTCATGAATATGTTTATGGACTTATGCCCAAAACTTAGTGAGTTGGGAGCAACTCAGTGCAATCAAGTCTGTATGCAAAGCTTGACAATAGAATTAATAAATATTTTAAAATTAAATATAAATAAATTATTGTAAAGTGGGAAAAGAACTAGGGTTGCATCTTGATTTAATTAGATTAGGCTGGATCCAGGAGGAACTGCCGAAACATAAATCAAAACTGAAATTGCAAAACCGAACTGGAACCAAGTAAGGAATTGATTCTATCAAAACCGAATCGAGAACTAAGCCACAATTGAGATTAGGGTTAATCTTGGCCATTCAAATGAAGGTCAAGATTAGTTTTTTTTCTAATATTCGCCTCTAGTTCGATTTCAATTTTTTATAGGCAGGAACCAAACCGAAATTGAGTTGGTTCCTTAACTCTTGTAACTGAATCGAACATAACTAAACAATTTAAGTTTGGTCCAGTTATGATTTTTCAGTAAAGCCTAAAAAGAACTCATAGACATACATACACATGCCTACTTCACACAGACGTATAGACGATCAAAGGTATAGATAGATCAATTTTATGTGAAGGGTGGGAGATGGACCAAACACCGAAAAAACCTTGAAAGCAAGTAGATGATGTTTTTAGTGGGTACATCAATTCTATGTTATTTTCGTACCTTATATAATAGTGATGAGTAAAACTTACAGAATTTGCATGAAGTAAAAATCAAATCAAGCATCGTATACTATCCTTTAGATAGATTTATGTCATCCCGTAGGGGTCTTAGGATCTTATGGATGTCTATCTCCTAGGATAATTTAATCTTCCAAATGCTGGAGGAGCACCTCTGAACTATGCATGCAACAAACTACGACTGTTTAATTTGAGAAAAATCCAATAAAAAATTATGCAAATTTTTTTTTAGTATTTTATTGAACACAAAAGAAATCCAACTGAAGAAACCATGTTCCTTTCAAACAGATGCGTCCACTAAGAAGTAGCACAAAAAATATTTATCTTGTTAACACAACCCAACCCAACTCGCACGTGCGATACGAATAAGAGGGCCTATAGTAGTGGCGATGTGCACATGTGTGGCTTAACCCACATAGGTGCATGAGTCTAACATGTATTTTTCCCACAATAGTGGGATGGCCCAACACCCTATTTCAAAAGGCAAAACTTAGGCCTTATATACCTATTCTGGTTCCATATTCTAAACAGTGTAAGATTATTTATTCTCTCTTCAACTAATTCATATGTAGATGGAACTTAGTAAGCCTATTTGTATGGGCATCTCATAAGATGGGCTTAGCCCAACATAACCCACTTTTCAACAATCTCTCACATGAATGAGACTTGGTTAGATAAATATGCAAAACAATGTAGATAAAAATGTGAGAAGAAAATAATAAAAGTTCTTGCATGGGGAAAAGATAGCTTGTAATTTGAACCTTCCATGTTAATAATTAGCGAGTCTATTGGTTATTAGTGAATGTGATGTCTTGAACTATTCAGTAATTTGTCTAAACTAAGACAATAGAATTAACACAGTCACTTCCTAGACACAATATTGTTCTTAGGATTGTGTTTATCTCAGCCTTAAATAAACTTAGTTTTCATTAATGCTTTAGAAGATTTAGCCTTAAAATCTATATAGAAGTAGCCCCTTCACACTTGTATAGGTAATTCTTATTAGGAGTATCATGACGTACCCCACTTGAATTAATTCAAACTATACAAATCATTAAAAATAAAGTTTATCCTAATTCACACTACATGCATCACTATCTCATCATAAGAACAAAGATAAGATGATATCTCAACAGTGATCCCCCTTTAGTCCCCCACAATTCGGTTGTCCCTTTGAACCTAGATCTTGGGATCTTCAATCAACTAAGTTTAGTTCGCATTATAGTCTCTTAATGCATAGGCTTCAAGCCTTTCCCCTTGATAAGAAATTACTTGCTCATTGGTTAAACCCTTAGTAAGAGGATCCACAATATTATCTTTTGACCCTACATACTCAATAGAAATAACTTCTCTAATGATTAATTATTTTATGATATTATGTCTCTAAATATATATGTTGGGACTTACCATTATATAAGTTACTTTGTGCTCTTCCTATAGCCAATTGACTTTCGCAGTGGAATTAAATAGGTGTCCTAGGTTTTACATACATTGAAATATCCTCTAAAAATGACAAAGCAACTTAGCCTCTTTGTCTACTCTATTAAGTGTAATAAATTCAGATTCCATCGTGGTCTCATTATGTAAGTTTGTTCAGAGGATTTCTAAGACACTATTATACCTCTAAAAGTAAAGACATACTCACTTGTGGATTTTAAGTCTTTTGTATTAGAAATCAAATTTACATTACAATAACCCTCAAGAACTATTAGATACCTTATTATAATGCACTCCATAATTTAAGGTATATCTTTGATATTTAATAACCCTAACTATAGCATTCTAGTGGTCTACCCTTGTGTTACTATTGTATCTACTCACTTTATTTACCAACTACGTTATGTTCTATTTTGTACAATTCATTATGCAATTGTGATATACTCTCACTAGTGTTTTGACTTAAATGTAATGTCACATCCATGGGTATTTTCGCTCGATGATTATCATTCTTATTACATTTCTAAAGAATTTTTTTAATGTAATAAGATTGAGACAATGTATATCCATATGGGTAAATTACACGTAACCCCTATGATAAGAGAGTACACAAATATGTGTAATCCACATTATTTAAAACTACTTATACATATCTCGTTGTCATAGTTAAAAGTAAAATGTTAGTATGCATCGACTACTATCTTTCTGTGTGCGGGTGCATACTAAGATGTTATATTGCCATCCAATTGCATGTAAAGAAATTAGTGCAATAGCCATTATAAACTGAGGTGCCACGCAACCCTTAAGTGATGTGTGTCATGGGATCATAATCCGATGGCTTACAGTGTCTTGGCTTCTACAATTACAGGTGAGTCTGGGCTTAGGTGAACGGTTTCGTTTTGTACACAATAATAATATCAGACGACCAACAATGCTTTGGCTCATGTTTCTTCCCGCTTCATACCTCATTGTCAATGACGATGCTAGAGTCCTGACATAAACACAAGTTCCAAAAATGCCTTCATTGTTGTTTAATACTACCAACCCTACTTCGGAGCCCAATGTTCCACTAGGGTGTATAGGGAAATCAATATTTCTGATCTGAGTTGTACATGGGGTCTTGTTCTACAATTTAAATAATGTATACCCAAGCGTAGGTGGCGAATATGGATGGCTTCCAATTTTCCAAAGGCAACAACTAATAGAAACCTTGTTCTAAACCTCTAGTGACGCTTCCAAAATAAGGCCTGTCTTCATCATCATTAGAATACTGCTTTTGTTGAACTTGTATTAATGGTCCTTATGGTTGGTTGATGCATCTATTGTCGACATCACAATCCGCTCACAAAAGCATTGTTCTATCAATTTTAATTGCAGAAAATTGGATTAGGACATAATGAATTAAAGTTTAGGCCATGTGCATTATCTGAGTGACAAAAACAGCAGTCTATCCGAAATTATGTTTTATGTACAAAATTAATTGTGCTAGCGACATATACGTCTAATTGCCGATTATTGCCTCTAACTACCTTGTCACAGTTTCATGCTCCAACATTCAGATATTCGACCTTGGAATTGAGCCTTAATTGTCTAGAAAGTAATATTAGGCTCTTAGCTTTATATCACCCACTTCGATTGGCAAATATCACTGTACACATAAATTAAGAGAGCTACGTTTCAGTGTTACTGTACACATAAATTAGGAGAGTACTTTGTCTGGAGACAAGATACAGCAAGCACATGGGTTTTATCAAGAATTTAATGAGCTTCTATTTCTGTTAGAACATAGATCAAGTGATGAGAGATTCAACGTAAGTAAACAGAGAAACTGGCGTTTATTCTCTCAGGAGTGGGAACCGAGGATGGCTAAGGTGGTTGCCCAGTCATTAATGAGTTGCTCTTGTTTAGGGACATGCTATAAGGGTCTAGGTCAATGAGCAGGATACGTCACACTAAACTAGATTTAATTTGATTGAGTTAGGTGAGAAATGTTGGAAATTGATGTATGTGTATAATAATGTGTTACAATATAATAAATAAGTCATTTGTGCTGATTTGTTAGTAACACGTGATATCCATGTGGGCTTGAAAGAATGGACCTGTCAAAGAATGGTCACAAAAAAAATTACCGAGTGATATGAAAACCTCATATAAATCTTCATTTACAGTAAACATACATAACAAAATTCAGATATAAGTTTTGATTCATCTGGATAAGTAAACCCAGATAAGTAAACCCATGTAAACTTTGTTCGCCTATTTATTAAATCTAATTAAAACTTATGTGTGAGAACTTATAAATATTTTTGTTGCGTAAATATTACTATCTTATTTAATAAAAAAATTATTGCATTAATTCGCGGCTCACCCACTGACATTCACGTTGTCAAAAAATGCTACGCCCGCTTGCATTGTGCCCACATGTCTCCGAGCAAGCTGGGCTGCGACTCTTCAACCAGGCACATTTTGTCTGATTAAGGCACATCTGAATTACAATGTCAATTCTTTCACAATAGCATTAGTTGTTTCTGTTTTTGTTTTGTTATAGTTTAAGACTCACACCCGAACCCCACACATGCTACAATGTCACAAGGTCTCCATCAACATAAAGAGATCCAACCAACTCAACTTAATAATTGGCTTAGTTTAGGTTTTGCTTCACGTAGAAACGAAGGTAGGATTTCACGCCGACACAAGATTGATGCGATATTCTCACATTTTTTAGGAAAAGAGGTGTGCTTTCGTCATGCTATTGCGTCAATAGAGCTTGGGAGTACCACGGAATGGGACAATGCACACATGGGCCTGTCCGTCTCGGGTGGCCACTTACCAGTTATCCTTTTTGTTATGGCAAAAGGATTAAGGATGTGATGATCACTGATTAAACCTTCAACTCAATGATATTTCTAAACTGCCATTGTACCTCTCTGGGTCTAGGTCATTCATGTCTGATAACGCTTGGGCTTTTAAAATAGGTAATGGAGACTTAGCTTTTGCAAGCTTCTGTTGGCTAGTTTATATAGAAATGTTAAAACTGCTCACATTAACGTAAGCATGCTGCCAGTAGTTGTAGCATTGTCTTCTTTTGCTTAGATAAGTGAGAAGAGTGTTTCATACTACTACTTGACAATGAGCCCAATCCTTGATAAAGAATACATGTGAGAAGAGTGTTTCATACTACTATTTGACGATGAGCCCAACCTTAGATAAAGAATACATGTTACTTACTATAAATATATTTGGGTTAGTATAGTGCTTATTATATGCACGTGTAATTTATGTTCATTATGATTGTTGAAACATGTAATTGTAGGGTGCAAGAGAGACCTCTGGTACATATTGTTTCTCTATTTTTTCTTAAGTAATCTATATTTATCTGCACAATGTATATGCATTCTCGCTAAATTAGGCAACTAAATTTATTGACAAAGTGAAATAGAATCAGATTGGTCACATGTGATCTCCTCCAGTGTTTATCTTTCTATCAGTGTTTTCTATGTCTGTCAGTTTCCCAATTTATTCCAACCCTCATGACAACTTGCATAAGCAAGCCATATTGTTTGATTAAAAGAATAAAAAAACAGTAAATAATTGCAAGAACTGTAATACTCCCTCCATCCCAAATTAAGTATTGTTCATTCAAATAAACTAAGAAAAACTAAATAGACACTTATTTTGGGTCAATGGGAGTATACAATATGGAGTGCAGCAAGTCCATTGAATATAAATTCGCTTAATACTTATTTACATAGCACTATTTTCTTCTTCCACTTTGATCATCAATGGCCGTGCCCTAATCCTATGAGCAGCTAATCATGCGTATGAACATTATAAGCATAAATCCACACTTCGTTCACACAGAGAAGAAGATTAGAAGAGCAGGGCCCCTTGCTATTGAAAGGAAGATATGTGCTCAAGTTTTTTTCTACATTTATGTTCCCAAATCGTCTGAGTGCATGCTTTAGTGTACCTCATGAATCTGTTTATGGACTTGTGCCCAAAATGAGTTATGAGCAACTCGGTGCAATCAAGTCTGTATACAAGGCTTGACAATAGAATTAACAAATGCTTTGAAATTGACAATAAGCAAATCATTGTAAAGCTGGAAAAAATGGTGACATACACATTACTACTTTACAGATAGACAGATAGAAGTTCTACATAAATGAGCTTTGTGTGAAGGGCGGGAGTGGGGCCAAACAACCAAAACAACCCAGAAAGCAAGTAGGTGATGTTTTTTCATGTAATGTCTGTTTATACCCTGCTTGAAACAATTCCATCACCATCCCCATGAGGACCAATTCTCTAACTGCCTTAGCCCACATGAACCCCTTTCCTCGGCCCTGAGGATTGCACCTCATGAACATCAAACGGGCCTTGAGCTTGCTTCAAATGTGGACATTGATAAAAAAGATGGGCTTGGGCCACCCTCAAACAGTTGGCTTCCATTATATTTTCAAGCTCCAATCGTTCAACATCTTTCTGCATAACCAAAATGCATTCTAGAACCACACCTGGTTGGGAATTCCCTACCAACTCAAGTTTGTTTATATGCCCACACACCTAATCACCTAAATTATTATTTTTTTAAGAAAAAGGCCTAAAACGTTAGAAGAGACAAGACCAAATCATGAAGTACTTAAAAGTTTATGGAAAATAATAATGCTACACAATTCTCTATAACAAAGTTTATATGTCAGGCAATTGCCAATGCTCACATCCCCAAGTTTTAAGTCGAATAACAAACAATATTCCCTTTCATAATAAGGTCTAAATGTAAAAACAGAGACAAATTGATTTTATTCATTTTTATTTATTAATATAGACACTTATTATTGGACAGAGTGAATATTTTTCTTGGCTAAATCTTCAGTTCAACATATTTTTAGACATAAAAAACCTTGGTCAAACTTGTTTCAAGAGAAAGATGTATGTTGCTGAGTTGTTGTGATGCCTTAGATCAAGGTTTGTAATCAAGGATCTTGGTCTTGTCAAGAGGAAATATTGGAGAGAACATATAAAATGATCTTCTCATGGTTCTCAAGACATGTTTTTACATATAATTTTGACAACCTAAATATATATCAACTTGTACATATATTATTATTATGTATTAAGTAGAAAGATCGAGAAGATAGAAATAAATAAAGCATTAAAATAGAAAAAAATGCCGGACCGATGTGGACCAATTCCATCTATATATAAAGAAGAAGAAAAAGAAAAAATAAGAACAAGCAGAAGAAGAAAAAACAAAAAGAAAGAGGCAGCATAAACAACCTGTATTTTTAATTTAGTAGGACCACCTGCCTCAATTAAGTGCCCCCTCTACCCCGTATTTCTGGTTTCATTCCTAGTCTCTTGCCTTGATATCCCTATCGAGACCTAGATTTGACCAAGATCTCAAACTCTCCAAGATCATTCGAGATTACAAACCTTGATCAGACTCAGGACTAAAAATACGGTAGTGCATAAAGAGCCCACTGTTATACCGAAGGATATATCTCCATCTCTTGGTGATACTCGAACGAGTTTTCAAAACCATATTAAATTGGATATTTCAACTCTATAACCATGAATAATGAATTGGACGCCTCTTACAAAAAATACTTAGAAAGTGGGCACAACCACCAAAATACGGAATTGAACCAGCCATTCAGACGACTGGGCAGGTTTTTCCCAAACTTGCTGGTTTTCATTACTTGTTAAGAACTTTGACGATAAATATCTACATTTTAATGCAAATCATATTATATCATTCTATATTAAAAAGCGGTAAGTTAGTACGAAAGAATTTTTTTTTACTATTTTACACTCAAACTTTTATCCTTCCAAGATTACCCTAATTAACCACGCCTTCATAAAAATCTAATCATGAAAAGGAGAGGAGCATCAACACCTTCATGAGGTATATTTTGCCGCAGAATCTCTTTTGTTTCTATTTCAAAGATTTCACGCCATTCCCGTTTATAAGTTTACAGAAAAGCTGGTGGAAATAATCTTCATTGAAACACAAGGTTTTGAGTGAAGAGTTGCCATTTATATGTCAAGTTCCCATGAAAGTTTCTTCCTTTTTTTCTTCCATTTGTGAGGGAAGACGTGAGCTTTCTTCGATCTTGTAGTTTTGAGCTGTTACTCTGTTCTGTCCTCACACTCTGGGAGTTTTGAACCTCTTCCTTAGAGCAATTTTGTGAAAAGTTGATAAAAGAAGTAGTTTGTTTCAAATTCTTTGGGTGCTCTGCAATAGCTATTTGAGGTCATCTCCCCTAAATACCTGCTTTCAAATTTTGTTTATATGGTTGAAGCTACCATTTGATGGAATGCAATGGTGAGACATGGCGTTGCTTGCTTGGAGGGGGCAAGCAACACAACTATGTCTAGTGTTGCATTAGTCGTTTATGTACATTGTGGTGTTCCTGCACAAAGGCTGCGAGGAAGCGAGGTCTCATCTATACTTCAAAGGCCAAGCATGATTGGTGAAATTGAGGACGCTCGTTCACCCCATAAATTAAGCTTTTTTGTAAAGGCGTACAGTTATTCATACTTGTGGAAATGATTGCTTATATTCCCCACTAACAACGAGCCCTGCGTAAGCTATATATGGGAGCCGTTGATATTTAAGGTCAACGGTGCACATGCTAGCACACATAAACAAAAATATAATTATAAGTGAGTAGAAAACTCTTCCATACTTGTGTAGGAGAAGCTCATATTTACATTTAGAATGCTATCAGATGCCCAAATCAGTTTTCAAAACAACATACTCTACATGATTAACCTACCATGAACTTCCCAAGTCTGCTACCCTTTAACATGCTTTGTTGAGAGAAGAAAATTCTATAATTTATTTTAGAATGTGTCTATATGCACCCTACTAAATTCCTACATTCCCCATTTCTTGTTTACCCCAACTGTAAGATATTCTAATTTATTATTATTTTTATTTATGTAAAATTATTTATTTCGGTTTGATTTGATTTTATTGGGATAATAGGTTAGTTTATTTATAACTTTCGTAAGGTTTAATTTTGTTTTATTTTAAAATATTAGTGTCAAGCTTGATCCACCCAAATTAAGGATATTTTTCTATTTTCTTGATCAAAGAAGTGGGCCTCACCGTGGGACCAATGTCTGTATTGGATGGCGTGCTACTCTTTTTGTTTGTCAACCTTTTATTGATTTGTCTAAGTGGGTTTGTGTATAATTAAATTTATTTTTAGAGTCAAATGTGCACTTAATGAGTCACTTAGGGTCAATTCACCTATTTTTTAGCCTAATGATTTAATTGTTAGCCCACAAACCACTTACTATAAAAAGAAAAACCGTAGCTCATTCCCAATTGGTCATTCCCAATTGGGGAAGGGCTGAGATTAACAGGGAGGCTAGGGCTTTACCCCAATTTCACAAAGGAAAAACTCATCTTAAGGTAAGATTTTCCTCTAATTACACTTTAATCCTTTTAATTTTTGTCTTAAGCGCATCTTATCTTTCACTTCTCATATTTGGATTCTTAGCTTCTTTTCATTAAGATTATTTGTTTAATTCCGATTTAAAACCCTAATCTATGTGATTTTTATTTTTAACCTAAGAAAGTTTTGAATCTATCATTCCCATGTTGATTTTAGTCTATTAACGAGGTTTTGATTAGGATTAACTAAAAGCCCTAATTTTTTGGTAAAATTTCTTAAGGTTGAAGTTTATTCAAATGATTCACAAATTGAATAGAGGTAAGGGGTTTTCACCTTAAGTGGTTTTCTTACTTGTAATACTATGATTGTAGGTTTATTTAAGCTTTTGACGCATTTTGATGGGTCATGGTGATTTCTTAAAAATGTATGATTTATTATTATTTTTGTATGTTTAAGTATGAAAAATGTTAGATCCATTATGTTTTAGGCTTAGGTATTGATTATATGATATTTAAGGAATTTATATAGAATTTTGGAATGATTTTGGTTTGGTTTTCAAGAGAAAGAAGACGAACTAGAGTGAATTGGTTCTATCATTCAAATAGCCGTCCAACCCGTTTGAATGGAAATAAAGGAAATTTGAACCAGCATATTACTGTTCGAATGACTTGCATGGGCATTTAAACGACTATACAAGATTTTGGGTTTAAGTGCATTTTAGTGAATTTTGATCATTCTTTCTTTCTTTCATATGATTCGAGTAAATTATGACCATGATAATCTATAACTACTTGTATATGTTGCCTTAATTACATATGAACCTTCCTTGGATGTGTTTTAGTCTAGGTATAAAGATGACTATACATGTTTAAGTTTAGTATGATGCTCTACTTGATTTAAATCCATATTTCAGTTATTTCTTCTTCTTTCCTTTATGAGACTAGTAGCATATGATTATGAGTATATTAATGCTTGTACATGCCAATTTAATTACAAATGAGTCATGTTTCAATTATTTTTAGCTCAATTAAGAACATATCCATGGATGGATCTCTTACCCATGCTTATATAATTTTTATTTGTCATAAATAGATCATGTTTCATACATTTAAGAATGATTAGGGTATATTTACCTATGTTTGCATCCATTAAACATTGCTCATGTATGTATCATATCACATGAATCACAAGAATGACTTGTAAACGAAGATTACTCGTGTTCAGTTGTGATTAATATATTGGATGTCATCGTTTTCCATATTAACCGCATCAGAGGTTTATTGAAATAATTTTACGTCCGAAAGGATGAGGTTTTACATTCTTTTGAGGACAGGTTTCCTCTCTTTGTGAGAAGAGCGGAATGCTATAATGAGTTAAATTAATAAGTCTTTCTGGACATGAGAATCTAGGCTGGTTTGTCTATGTGCATCGGCTTACCAGGGGCAATTTCCTCATAAGGGATTTACCCAAACTACTTTGGTTTTCCTTTCTAGAAATTTAGACTTATTTTTAGGATTTCTAGGGTGAGTAGGTATACTTGTGATTTAGCCAGGATAAGCATGGTTGTTTTCTCTATTGTGAGACATTCACTGTATTATTTATGCATGTGTATGAATTATAATATTTATTGACATAGGTTGTGTAGGGACAATGATGCTTATGTTTACACAGAATGCATATAAAATGATTACATTTGAACATGCAGGATAGAATCTGGTTTGATACAATTGATTATGCATGGTGAATTTGAATATTGATACTTGATGTATGAAGGATATGAATGAACTATGAGAAATGATTGCACAAGTTGTGCATGTGTGTTATGAAATATGTGAGTCTATGATGCACAGTTGGTGTGAATGCGATTAGGAAATATAATTTACCTTATGATGCACAGGTGGTGTAAATATGATTATGAAATGTGCTTTAACTTATGATGCACAGGTGTAGATAATAGATGTGCGATGTATGTTTAAAGTGATTTCTATAGGAAGAACACATGTGGTGTTATCATGAGCTTATGTTTTATTTTGAAACCCTTACTTAGCTAAGCTCACCTTTTTTTGTTTTGGGGTTGTATGTTGTGTCATGCAAGTACTCCAAATAGATTATATGTCAAGCTTGAGATGGGTATGTGCCATGAGAGGGGACTAAATGCTTAGGTTGTTTTAGACTTATGTCATGTGTTATGTTGATGTTAGACTTGACTTTGTTTCATACTTTGGATAACCTTGTGAGGGCTTAGATTATTGGCCGTGTTGGCTTTAGACTTGATGTAGCCTTAGGGCTTATGCTATTTGCTTTATGTGTTGATGTAGGTATGATTATGACTAAGTGAGACTTAATCTTTATCCCTTTTTTTTTCAGTTATTTGCTTTTATACAAAAGTCATGCGTAGTATGCTTTGATAAGAGCCCTTCCTACTAAAATATCTCAATCATCCCTCACATTTAATAAAAAAATTATACATCTCTTTACCCCACATTTCCCTCTCTTTCTTCTCCAACCACCACAACCATCAGCGGTTCAATTTGAACCCCCTTTTACTTGCCTTGCCTACACAAACCCTCATTTTTTGCCATAGCCAGGCGGTCAAAGGCCTGGCCAGTTGCCTAGAAAGGGCCACCCTAGCCAAGATCTAGCTTGGGTGGCCACAACCAAAGGCCTTAGCGCAGGTTGAGGCTAGGCTGCGGGACATAGGCCAAGCCTGTGGCCTGGGTAGCCATGGCTAGAGACCTTTGCCTATGCTGAGGCTAGGCTGCGGGATGGAGGCCAAGCCTCTGGTCTCCACATAAACAGAGTTTAGGCTCCTTGTAGAAGGATGCTAACCTCCGTGTAGATGAAGGAATGGTTTGGGCTCTGGCCTCCACACAAATGCCTAGCTTCTGCATGGTGAGGCCATAGCCAAGCCGCTAGCCGTAGCCACAGCCTAGGCTAAAGATGGCATGGGTGGCTGGTGCTAGAGCCCGGGCCGTAGTGCATAGGGCAGGCCGCCTGCATCGTTGTTGAAGAACAATTCTTTGTTTTGTGGTTTAGGTCTTGGGGGAAAGATGGGAAAGTGATGAGGGAAGGTTAGGGTAATAGAGTAAAACAAAATACAACTCTTTTTTCCATTTTTTGGGGGTCACAAAAATTTAATGGGGGTGTAAACAGCCACATTCTTTTGTTATTATGTTTTACCTAGACCTATGTGTGGGTCCCATTCATGACACATGTGGGTTGATCACTTGATTGTTCTATTCTGAGCCCTCGTGTTTTGATTAACCTTTAAGCCCTTGAACATGTACCCAATAATTTCTCCTAAATAGACATCTAAGCTTATTTGTTGCACTAAACCTTATTGTTGCTAGTGAGAGGGACCCACAATGGTACACATAAACTAAAGAAAAATGCTTCTTTCATGGGCTCATAGCAATAGCACACAGGTTTCACAACATAATGATCCCACATAAAGTGAAAAAAAAGGGGTAGAGAATTTTGTTATGAAAAATCCTAAATTACCTCTAAATGTTCCTAAAGTATTATTTATAGACTCTTATTTACAGACCAGATAAAATTGATAAACTTTATGCATATATCCATATATTAATATAAGACACTAAATCTCTAGTCTACTAGTTATTATTATATAAAGTAAATTGAATGACTATAGAATTTTTATTTTTGGATTATTCTACCCATATTTTCTACCCTTAATTCTAAATTTACCTATATTTTATATTCTTGTATTATTTAATACAAGTTTGAATTCACATGTGATTTAAGGATACTTTAGTAAAATTATTAGATGTCTTGCCACATGCTACATAATACTAAAGGCTGATATGGATTGGGCCATATTTTGTAAGTTATGTTGATTTTAATTTTATAATGTTATTTCTTGCACTCTCAAACTCAAATTCACATATTTTTCGTATTGTTGGAAAGCTCTCGACGAGCTCTATCAAATGAGATCCCACATGACTATCTTTTCTTGAACTTTTCTGTGAACTCCAATTATATAACATACTTCTCACTAATCATTTCTTTTCTTTTTTCCTATATTACATATGTTCAAATTTGCATATTTTTTATGTCCTTTGAAAGCTCCCAAATAGCTCTATCAAATAAGACCATTCTCTAAACTAATCATGATTATGAATAGTGTGCTCTACAATACAAAGTCTTTCAACACTATTGTCTTCATCAACTTATGACTAAATATTTAGCTTATGAGATTTGGATTGCAGTTATATATAATGAGTGTATTTGGGTCAATACAAAGTTTGTGTGTGTAATTTATAATCATTATGATCCTGATATCATGTATTACAATTATAATATATACAAGGGAAACCTATGTTCAATAGACATTTTTTTTAATCCTTATTTACACGCATTATGTGTGTACATTCTTGCTAATTATACTTATTTCAATTATAACTTTATTCATACACATAATATACTCATTCGAACACATAAGAAAAACCTCATTTGCTATCATTGATCTTAAGAAAGATAGTTAATATTAATTTTTCATCAAACCATTTTTAACTATTTCTAATCGGGCAAACCATGAAGCTTGCCCATGGACCGACTATGGTCCATGGATACACTACAAACTGCGAAGTCTAGTTACTTAGAGAGTACCACACTAATGAGGATAATAATCTTTTAAGATTAACTAGACAAAGTGCTTGTGCAAATGCTCGTGCTGACTTTTAATATTCCCTACGTCTAATATTAATAGCTCCATTTGTTTTTAAAAGTAAATTTGGTTTTTTAAAATAAAATTATTTTATTTTATTTTAAACAAGCAAATGAAGTTATTAATATGGGATGAAAATCAATTCATTTTAGAAAACCAAATCGAGCTATTAATATGTAATGAAAGGCGTATTATTCTAAACAAATTTAGCATACTTAATGTTCAACAAAATCAAAGCGCTTTCCACTATATATTGTGAGATACTCAAAGTTTTACATAATTCGCATGAAAATAGAAATAATTCTCTCTCTCTCTCTATATATATATATAAAGAAACTAAAACATTAGATTATGTGATAAACATCTTAAGCTTCTCTTTTTTCTTATCTTTTCTTCTCTTTATCCACTTATCTTCTTACTTTATCATTACAAATCCCTTCTCCAACAGTAACCCCTCCTTCTTGGACTTTCTCATATATTCTCTTTTGCTCGTCCCTTATCCTTAACATTCCCTCCTCCTATAGTATCCCCCTCTTCATGATCTCGGAGTTTCCACTTATTCCTGTTTGGATTCCAATAGATGACCCACCTTCCTTCTATGCAATCCACTTTACTTTACACATGACTCAATCCCATAGAAGCCTGGTAACATTGAAGATCTAATCAACAAGGGGTGACGCATTAAGAGTCATAAAAAGATGGAATAACATATTAGGGGTTATAGCCAATATAATAGGGGTGTGTTAGGGACAACTTATTATTAAGGGTTAATTTTGGATTTCATTGACAAAAATCTTTGCCCCTTTTATTTTGGTAATAGTATAGATATACTCTATATACTTTTTATGGGTAGATTACATATAACCCTTATGGCCAGATAGAACACAAATACGTGTGATCCACATGACTTAAAAATACTTATACATGATCTTGTGGTCATATTTAAAAGAAAAAAGTTAGCATGCACCAATTACTGTCCTTCTATATGCGGGTGCATACTGAGATGTTATATTGCCATCCAATAACATGCAAAAAAACTACTATGCGGGCTACAAGAGCATGCTAAGCTGATCATGTGGCTCCTAAGACCTTCTATTTAATATGTTGATTCTAACTTTACATTACATAAACTATTACCAACTTAAGATCCTCTGTTTCTCATTTAATTTATTGAACTAATATCTACTCGTTTAACTAGTGATGATGTTATGCCAAGTAACTGATTGGGTTGCTCCTATCTTACTCTTTCATAATTACAAACTGGCAACCTCTGTTTCTCTTTTAATTTATCGAACTAGTATCTTCTTGTTTCATTAGTTACGATGTTAATGTCAATTAACTGATTTGCTCGTGTCTTACTGTTTCATTTACTTCTGTTGCATCATATCCCTCCCTCCCTTAATATAGGCCCTAATAATGAACAATAAGACTAAACATATTATGTTTTGAGGGTAAATTGTTGTGGTAAAATGAAGCGTCATAAACTTCTAGTTTCCTCTGTCGTAAATTCTTGTAGGGGGCTAAATGTGTTAAGGACTTTATGTAATTTATCCAATGAGGATATTTTCGCATAAAAAAATTGAGTACAATACGTCACCATTAAGATGAACATGTACATAAGGGTAATGTGCAAGACGCCATAAGCTGGGGTTATATATATATAAAATGATGTTTCTATTTTATTTTTTTACACCAAAAACTTACTCTAGTTTATGATAGGGAAAGAGTGAATTTCTATATTGTCAAATATGACTTATTTTCTCTATTAAATTAGTGGTTTGAGTAAACTTTTAGTGTAATGAAAGTGAAATAGGAATAGGAATATCAGCTTCCTGTATGTATCAATGTCATATTAGATATGACTTATATGTGCGGTTACCTCTGTTTTAACATGAATAATTATGGTGACAACTCATAAAAATTATCTTGACTAATTAGGTAATACTTTACACAAATATACCTCAAATCACTTTATAGATCAAAAGAGGCCAAGTACCTTAATTTGATATTGACTTGCTCAAAATAATAATAATAGAATAAAATGGCAGAGCACATTGGATCGCATACGTGACTTCCAACTACTCCTTAAATAAGTTGTTTTTGGGCCTCTTTACATGAGCCCTAGCTCATGGCAACCACATGAGTCGGGGCATTTTTAGTCATCGAATTTCAATCCAATAGCACATGCCTCTTAATAGCACGTCTCTTAAGTGGCAGGCAGCCCACGAGTACAGCATAAATTCGATGGCTCACAATGCCTCGATCTTGTAATTGCTGCATGAGCTTTGCTGCATGAGCTCATACTCGTGTAAACTTTGTTTTAGAAGATACTATTATTTAACAGCATGACTCACAGGATCTCAACTCATGCAATCACGTGTAAGCCCATATGCATGTAAATTTGTTTTATACAGGATAATAATTGGAGCTATACCTATCAAGGGATTTCAAAATTCCATAATATTCTTATGGCATATTCTCATCCTTGCCTGTCCAGTGGTCCCTCTCTTTCTGATGCGTATTTTCCCCACTTCCCACCTCACTGTCAGCGATACTTAGCGAGTCTTGACTCCTAACTGGAACACAAGTTCCAAAAATGCCTGTGGTGTTGTTTAATACTACCAAGCCTACTCATACAATGGAGCCCAATGTTCCATGGACGTATAGGGAAATCGATATATCTGATTCTAGCCTGGCAGCTTGTCGGCATGACTCAGCTGGGGGAAACAAGTCTTGATATTTTGGTTTGTTTTCTAGGTCTTCCGGGAAGTCTGGGATCATAGCTTAATTCTTATTTGTGATAAGAGTGCCTAACATTGTTGGGAATTTTTGTGGCATTAGATATTTTTGGCATATGCTTTGGCTGAATTTGCTGCATATGACCAAAAAACTTATATTTGTCGGCCTTTTTTTGGAATCCAGTATCTATTTTACGTCAAGCAATAAGATGGAAATAATGCAATTTTGTTCATGTGACGGGCTTTAAAATAGGGAGCCCCTTACATGTGGGCTGTCAAATCACTAAGTGGATATTTATCAATTTGCAATCCTACACATATTAATTATTTTTAGTTAGTTTAGTTTAATGTCATAAGTCTGTTTCAAGATTCCATATAGATTATACTTTCTCCGTGCCACTTTGATAGCTTGCATTAAAAAACTAAAAAGAACTATTATTAGAGGCTGTTTGTATATGAATTTTTTATAAAATTATATCTATTTTGTCTTAATTTTGGTTTGATGGGAATTGATTTTAGGAGCGTAATAGTACTAAGAATGTGCATATTCGAGTTCGAGATAGAAAGTTACGTTAGATTAAAATTTTAAAATTGAGTTTTTTGCAACATTTAAATTTATTCTAACAAATCTCATTACCAACTATAATTCATATTCAACAGTGAATTTTTAGAATTAATTCTAAAAAATTCTACTTCTATTTCTAAAAAACCCAACACCTAAACAACCCCTTAATTTATATCAATTTTCTAATAAGACTAACGGAGCAAGTATGTCAAGGGCTTAGACCAATTTTGGGATATTTATATTTAATATTTAATAGTAAAATTAAAATAAATAATATTATTATATCCTTTTGCTCTGTCGTATATTACTCATGCCATGAAATATCCTTATCATAACTTGAAACTTGACAGTTCCCTTTCTCCCAACCCTTTCTATCATCAATGGGAGCAGCTTGGTCAAATGATCCTTGGATGGATCAACTCCTCCATCTTGGATTTCATTATCTCTCAAGTCATGTACAAAGAGAGAGTGTATGACGGGTGGGTAGGGATGCTATTTGGGTCAGGTATATGGTAAAACTCGACTCAACCGACCCTAATGAGTTGAGATTGGTTTTTAAATTTCGACCCGATTAGTTATTCGGGTCGCGTTCGAGTTTGGGTTTTGGGTGATCTAACCCGACTCGAACCGAATAAAATTATAAATATAAAATTTAATTTTTTGTATATATATTTCAATACTATTTTTTTTAAAAAATAAAAATATTTATAAAAATATTTTTTTATTCTAAACAGGTCAAATTTGGGTTGGGTTTATTTGGGTTGGGTCAGGTTTAGGATATAGTTTGTTTAAGTAGTACCGAGTTTGGGTTTTGTAAAACCTGACCCAAACCCGACCCGAATGCAACACTACGGGTGGGCAACCTTTGAAACATTATGTGAGACTCACACTCTCACTTGCATAGTCACATACAACATGTGAAGACAGAAGTTGTCTCTCTCTAAGTAGGGGAGATGAGGGATAAACATAAATAAAAGACACATATAGGACATATAATATTTTCAACATGCCAAATCTCTTGCCTGGCCGTTGGCAAACACTAGTAAACCGGTTGAGGAGGAACTTATTCTCTGCCTATTGCATGGTGTTGGATGGGAGTATGATCTGATTGTGGTTTCCATCAACACCCATCGTGACTCTCCCACACTTGATGAAGTTTATAATCTATTGCTTAACTTTGAGTTAAGACTACAAAATTTATCTTCTTCCAATAATACTCCTTTTGCCTTGCAAGGCCGGCTCAATGTAATTGGGGGCCTTAGGCAAAATATCTAACGTTAATATTTAGAATCTAATGTAATAGTAATATGTTAATTAAATAATTTTACTTAAAATTTATCCTTCTTGCTTTTTGAGTGCCAAATTTATTAATTATATTTTTATAGTCAAGTTTTGCTAAGATATCTTTTTCAATAGATAAAATTGTAAACAAAACAAAACATATTTTCTATTAGACATATTTGTTACTATATTTTTGCAAATAAAACAAAGCCTTGAAATATAAAAATATGATAAAATTATAAGAAAAGAGCAATATAGCTAAAAAAGTAATATAAACTAAAATTTAAAAATTAAAATATCAAGAAAAGTTTGATGTGACTAGTAATTTCCAAATTTACAAGAGATGAGTGGGCACAAGAGATGAGATGAGAGCCTTTGTCTTTGATACTTGAAAATTGAGATAGATGTAGAATTAAAATGGGTGAGAGATGAGAAGAGTTTAACTTATTTATAATATGCACATAAAAGAAAACCTTGGCTCAATGGCTTGTTATGGGCTTTGAAATTATTGATGGAAAGTAAAACTTAGTTTCCTTTATACTTTGGAAATTAAAATATTTTAAGAATAAATTAAAACATATAACTGTTGGCTATATGTAATTTCTTTTGTGACTTGGATTTTTGGAATAGACAATTTCAAACTCATTAACTATAGCAAAGGAACGTTGGATAACTTTATGTATTTCCAAAGCTATTTAAGTCTAGTTAAGCTATTTAAGTCTAGTTTTTATAGGCTACTAGCTAAGTAAGGAAAATAGGCTACTAGATAAGGAAAAAAGTACATTAATTAAGGGGATGAGACATAAAAAAATATTATTTCTCATCAATACATTAAAACTTTATCTATTAAATATAATATATAAATATAATATATTTAATATATATATATATATATATATATATATATATATATATATATATATATATATATATATATATAATATTTAATATGGGGGCCTTGATTTTAGGTGGGGCCTTAGGCAGCTGCCTTAGCTGCCTAAAGGTCAAGCCACCCCTGCTGCCTTGTCACACTACAATTTTCATAACACAATTGACTGGAAAACCAATGCAACGGATAAATTGATAAACTATGGGATTTTTCCAATAATTCTTTAAATTATGATGAGGAAAATCCTTAGCCATGTGAATATTGGTTTGTTAGAACTCTCAGAAATAGAATTATATATTAATCAGTTTTATTAAATTAAAATAATAAGCCTACATATCATTTGTTGGGCACTTATAAATCAAGCACACAATTCAACTACATAATAATAAATAAAATGACACTAATATGCCTACAATTTTTTATAATTAAGGGAAAATAAACCTTACTAGAAATAAGGACTTCTAGTTTCTTCACGAGCCTAGATCTTACAAGTGCCTCTAACGTAAAAAACAAAAGTCATGCACCATTAGGGTGTATGCCTGAGTATATGCTTATATACCCAATAAGATAAATAACAATACAATTAATATTATATTAAACAACTCATAGTTCAAAAGTTACATCTACTAACTTGAATTCAAAACAAAACCTCAAATCTCAAAACAAGGTAAATTATCCTCATAATATTTCCCCAACAATTTTTTTGAAAAGGTAATTATAGCTCTATATCCTGCTAAGTTTACTTTGTTATACTCATGCATCCTAGTGGTGCAGGTTACTTGTGGGAAGAGTTGTTGTCCTCTACTGGTAACAAGGTAAAGGACATGTGATGCCATTTTCTATATTGTATTTGTATAGTTGAGTCATGACTTGGCTTGTAAGTTGAACTTCTGTATCTTGAAAGAATGTTGTTTAAGTATGCACTTGTCTTGTTATCCATATTTGTAAATAGCAATAGTCTCAAATTGGACACTAGCATAATCAATACTCTGGTTTGTATTTAAAAATAAGAAATATTTATTTGTGTTTTAACACTCCGATAAATTGAGAAAAATCAAATTTAAAATCCTAGGCTATGACAATTATACTCTAGCTCATGACTAGGATTTGTGCTAACTTGATATGCAAAATTGTAATATGTGGGATTTTCTTATGTTTCTAGATTTGACCACATGAAAAATAGTAAGTTTGACCCCTTAACTTTATCATTTGAATAACTTCCTCAATAGGTAGAATATAGGGTTGTGACTTAAACTAGATAGAAAGATCTTCAAAATTCTACTAAGATAGTGTAAATTAGAGTTTGGAGGAAGGAGACATAACCATTCAAAGTAAAACATGTCGCGGAGAGCCCGTTTACCCAAATTAGATACAAATGGGCTATTTCAGGCACTCTATAGCCCCGATTAATTAAAGTAATAAAAAATAATAATAAATGAGCCAATTAGGCAGCCTATTTGGCATAATTTTTAAGGGGATTAGGAACCCTAATCTCCATGACTATAAAATTGGCAACCTAGTACTTCTAGAGGAGAGATATTTTAGCCTAGAAGGGCAAGAAGAGGAGGAGCCATCGGAGAAGTTTTGATGAATCTTGTCAATGATGATAGAAAGGAGCGAGCTCGAAGGCGGTGGTGACGAGGTAAACTTGCTCAATAACCCACTCCTTAGATGCAATTAGCAATAATTAATCATATTAGTTGTTTTACGAATTTAGAATGAAAATAAATAAAGAAATAATTTTTTTTAGTTTTGGGACAAGGAAGGACAGTTAAGCGCCAAGCTTTGGCCTCTCGCTTATGCACATGTGCGCAGGCCCAAGTAGCATTCTCCATGGCCGCGAGGGCCAGGCTTCCTTGCATTCATGGCACTAGTTATAGAAAAAAAACAAGATTCATTTTGCTTTGTGTGGTGGAGGACTAGCCAAATGTTGGTAGCATGGTCGAGGCTCTTGGAATCGCCGGACAATGGTGATTTGGCCAAGCCCAGCCATCGCTCGGCCTTGGCAGCTAGCTACTGCACTTGGAAGGTGTTGCGGGAAAAACATGGCCAACTATTTGTCTATTGGAGGAGCTCGGCTTGCATTGGAAGACAATGGGACCAATCCCATTGGAATTGCCTATAGAAGGCAACCTGGAAAGGCCAGCCCCTCACCCTTCTGTGGTTGCCATGAGCAGCGCTGCCGGAGGCCAGCAGACATTTGGAAGAGCGTAAAAAAAAGAGCCAGTTGGCCCCAGCCAGCCATAGGGTGGTGGCAAAGCCATGCCTATCTGGATTTCCAAGCAACAATGATTTGTTTGGGCTTGGCCTTCGCCCCAACATGGCAGCCAGGGCTCCTACCATGGCCTCTAGCCAGCTTTGAGGAAGAATGATCCACTTTTCAGGTATTTGCATTCAAACATGGGTCAAGTGACCCAACCTGTTTGGCCAGGACCCTTCCAGTTTTCCTGGTTCAGGTCTAGATCTGAGCACAACAACAACAAAAGGTGTTGAACTGGATCGGATTTGGGCATTTTTACCTTCTGAAAAAATTTATAAAAAATTACCATTAGACCCAAAGACTTGGAAAAATCTCATAGGATGTGAAATGACCATTTTACACTTATGAATGAACTGTAGTACTATTTAATTACTTGGGCTCTAGTTCAGGGGCCTATGAATAGAGCTAAAAATTGAAAAAAAAATTCAAAGAGAGGGGATGGTGTACCAACACCCTAAATGTGGAATAAGTCATATAGAGGGGAGGAAATATCAATAAGTGGACAATTGACTATTTTACTCCTAGGATTAAGGGTGAATTGTAATACAAACTAAGTTAGGTTCAAGGGGTTTATAACCCTATAAATTGTCTAAAAATTTACTACATGGCCATGACATAAAAAAATACCCTTGAGAACAGTTTTGGACCTATTGGAGTTCAGGAAGACCCTGAACAAAATGGTATAAATACCTCTATGAGCAGATTGGCTTGCATTTGCATAAATAGAATGAAACCTCTTAAAAAGTCAAGAATTACCGAAGAATGGAAATGGCCATTTACCATGTGAAAAAATTACCCTAATGTCCTTAGGGGCATTATAACCCATTTTCATGAAAATAAAAGCTCCTAACCTGAAGAGAGTTAGGGGATGAGAGTACGTGTCTTTCTAATGCTATAATTGAGTTTGCCCCTTGATATTACGATTCATTTAGACCTGTGTAGATTTGTATTATTTATACTTTCATTTGCTTAAATGTTTGTTATTGATTGTGTAATAGTAATTTATCACTAACTTAAGATTAATAAATGAAGTTAGATAACTTTGGATTGGGCAAGAACACCTAATCAAAATAAAGACTAAAAATACTCTCAGAGGGGCCTAAGACTACTTCACAAAGTGAACAAGGACTGAGATCAATAATTTTGCATTAGTTAATGAACTAATAGTAGTTTTGAGTCTTGACCCTAGTATCAAAGAGACTGATATAGTTTGGGATAGTCACTCTTAATCTTAGCTTCTTAGTCGAGCACTAATAGGTTTCAAGATTGCTTTTCTAATACTTAGCTTTATTGAGGAGTTGTTGATTTGGTCATGTCGTTGTACTTCCATGTTGGAAGGAGTTTTGTGTGAGCCTTTACTAACAATTGATCTATTCAAGATTGTTTAGTGGACACAAATTTAGAGTAGCTAACACCTTGCTTGGTTGGCTTCTCCCGCTACTTCTATTTAGGTTTAGTCGTGGGTCATGCTCTTCTACTCTAGTTAGGTCCTTAGAGGCTACTTTGGGTTATGATACTTTCTCATAGATTCTAGGACCACACTATGGATGATACCCTTTGTAGCTGGTCTATGGTGGTTGTATTATTTGTTACTTAATTAGGTTGACATTTGTTGGCTCTATCTGTCTTGGGATTAGATGAGGATATTAATTATTGAACAAAAGTTAATGAGACAATTAATGAAATTGCTTGTTTAATTTGAACAAGTGGAACACCTAAATGAATCGCATCAATTGTATGTTAGTTTAAAATACTTAAATATTGGATGCTTGATGTTATTCTTATTAAGATACTTTAGTTTCTAGGCAGAGTTACGTCTAGTTCCGCTTTTATTGGAGGTAACATTGGAAATATTGTTTGATAAGTACGTAGGCAACTAACATCTTTGTGATATTGGTCTGATCTGAAAAATATTAATTAATATTTTTATTCTTTTAGAAACGTTCCTCTAAACATAAGAGGCGTTCTATTATTTTTTGGTCTTGTTAGTTACAAATTCTTTGGTAAAGACTAGTTAGATCAGGATGTTGGTGGGGGATTGAAGACATTATTGTACTAGTGAGATGTAGTTTCTTACTCTGGAATTTGATAAATAATTATAATTACTAACTTAAAAGTCAACTCTACTTAGTTATTTATTTTTGGATAAATAACATACTTGTAATTAGAAGGTTAACATGTTATTTATGGATCTTTGATATGTATAATAATAATATATATTTTGATATTCATATTTATGAACTTTAATTATCATGACCTAGATATTCTAATCGAAGGATTTAATATGTGTGTATTACTTTTTTTTGGTAATCTTTCACACATTTTTTTATTAAAAAGGTATAAAAATTTTAGGTCGCAACAAAAATATCTTTCTCCATGGCACTATAAAAAAATAGTGTACATCAGTCACCCTAGGCTTCATTGATCCAACCCATCCAACCCATTTCCCTAAACAAATAAAGGCTCTCTATGGTTTAAAGAAGGCCCCACATGCCTGGTATCATTGGTTCAAAACCTATTATCCTGTCTATTGCCTTTCGTAGTTGCCCATACCATGCATCTGCGTTTGTCAGAGATAACTATCGTGTTGGTCTATAACATAAAGATGAATTGACCAAATTAGACTCTTACTTTGGTCAAATAACCGAAATGTGAGCAAGTTTCTACTATTTACCAAAGTAGACTTGCTCACGCGGGAACTTGCAAGTGTGTGAAGGCTTTTGACTAAACTACCATCTCCTTCATCATATGACAACTCGATGGGAAAAATTATCTACAACAGTCGCTCAGTCCAGGAAAATGTCTTCTTCTCCTGTAAGGCTTCTTACCTGTATTGGTTCATCTTCTTAAAGCTACTTTTGTTTGCCCAATTGTTTCCTTTTTCATGACTTTTCTCTGGCATGTCTCAACGTCCAGCTCCGTATATTCCTTCGACGAAGAAGATTGATTCATGTTATTTGGGATGATGAGAAATGTGTTTCAAAATGAAAAATGGTATTTTGGGTTGGATATATATTGG
Source organism: Saururus chinensis (assembly GCA_035235625.1). NCBI lineage: Eukaryota > Viridiplantae > Streptophyta > Magnoliopsida > Piperales > Saururaceae > Saururus > Saururus chinensis. The sequence continues at coordinate 26,649,836 of CP141143.1, read as the reverse complement.
TCATTACGTAGTTTTTGCTAGTAAAATTTCTGGGTAATTGGAAAACTGAAAACGGGAAACTGGAAATTTGGAAGACGGGATAACTGAAAATTTGGAAAAGTAGAAAACTAGATTACTGATATGATATGAGAAGAGCATGGAAAGGGAGACACAAAGTTTGTTGTGTGTTTGGGATGTACATTGGGAAAGAGACAAGTCCCTTCAACAAAGAAGAAAAAGACAAGAACTCCTTGAAATATGATACATGTTTAGAGAAAAATGTATTTTTGTGGATATGAAAGTGTACAAGGACAATTTTTTGTTAATATTACATTTTGCATGAGGTTATCATGTTTCTGTTCAGGTTTCCAATAGACTTTTCTAGTTTTCAATTTGCTAATTTTCCAGCTTATAGTTTTCTAGTTGCTCATTTTCAGTTTTCCAGTTCCCTACTTTCAGTTTGCCAATTACCAGTTTTCCCATTCGGATGTATACTAGGTCCAGGTTGCATCCCATTATGTTAGTATGGTTTCCTCTAAATTTTCCTAGCTTGCCGTTTTCCAGTTGCCCATTTTCAGTTTTTCAGTTCCCAACTTTCAGTTTTCCAGTTGCCAGTTTTCCAATTTGGATGTATACTAGGTCCATGCTGCATCCCATTATGTTAGTACAGTTTTCTTTAAATTACTCATTTGTGTAATAAAAAATGGAAAAGAATAAGAACTGAATTTGTTGTATTAGTATTTTTAATATAACTTAATTCGAAGACAATATCCATATGAACATAATTCAAAAATATTGAACCGAGTTTTATGACAAAGATTAATTCAAAAAATTAAGTTCTATTTATGCTTTAGTTCTTATTCTTTTCTATTTTTTATCACACAAATGAGCAATTTAGAGAAAATCATACTAACATAATGGGATGCAACCTGGACCTAGTATACATCTGAACTGGAAAATTGGCAACTGGAAAACTAAAGGCTGGGAATTGAAAAACTGAAAACGAGCAACTTGAAAACGGCAAGTTAGGAAAATTTAGAGAAAACCATACTAACATAATGGGATGCAACCTGGACCTAGTATACATCCAAAATGGAAAAACTGGTAACTGGCAAACTGAAAGTTGGGAACTGGAAAACTGAAAAAGAGCAACTAGAAAACGGCAAGTTGGGAAATTGGCAAATTGAAAACTAGAAAAGTCTACTGGAAACCTGAACAGAAACATGATAACCTCGTGCAAAACCGTAATATGAACAAAAAATTGTCCTTGTACACCTTTCATATCTACAAAAATACATTTTTCTCTAAATATGTATCATATTTCAAAGAGTTCTTGTCTTTTTCTTCTTTGTTGAAGGGACTTGTCTCCCTTTTCATGCTCTTCTCGTATCATATCAGCAGTCCAGTTTTTTACTTTTCCAAATTTTTAGTTATCCCATCTTCTAAATTTCTAGTTTCTCGTTTTCAGTTTTCCAGTTACCCAAAAATTTTACTAGCAGAAACTACATAATGATCAATATACATCCAACCTAAAATACCATTTTTCATTTGGAAACACATTTCTCATCATCCCAAATAATATGAATCAATCTTCTTTGTCGAAGGAATATACGGAGCTGGATGTTGAGACATGCCAGAGAAAAGTCGTGAAGAAGGAAACAATTGGGTAAACAAAAGTAGCTTTAAAAAGATGAACCAACCCAGGTAAGAAGCCTTATTAGAGATAAAACTACCACAGGACAAAGTCGCACCAGAGAAGAAGACACTTTCTTGGACTGAGTGACTGTTGTAGATGACTTTTCTCATCGGGTTGTCATATGATAAAGGAGATGGTAGTTTAGTCAAAAGCCTTCACACACTTGTAAGTTCCCATGTGAGCAAGTCTACTTTGGTAAATAGTAGAAATTTGTTCATATTTCAGTTATTTGACCAAAGTAGGAGTCTACTTTGGTCAATTCCGCTAACATAAATGTTACCGGAAGTCGCTCTTATCGAATCTCTCAGTTGTTGCAACTTCTTTCTCACATTTGGCATAAAGGATTTTGGACCCCTCCATTTTTTTCTTGGTACATAGGCTGATAGCTGCAATTATAAGATTTGCCAGTCACAATCTCTCTATGCACTTTAATTCCTTCAACGGTTTGGCCTTGATGGCGTCAAACCTGCCAATACCCATGTTAATTTGGGACAAAAGCTCTCTCTCAATAATGTGAACTCTCTCACACGGGTTAACACACCCTCTCTATGGATCTCTCTTTTAGATGCTTATTCTACCCGATCATCATTGTTTAACAACGGGTTAAACTAGTTCTATAAGACTTCTTTCAAAACTCCCTCCCTTCAATATTAGTAGTTATATTTAAGAAAAGAGTGATTGTTATTGAATGTAAAAACCTACATCTAAGCAAAGGGGACTGTGACAACCCAGATTTGAGGTAAGCTACATTTTTGGAATTTTTATGTATTATTAGAGCATTATTTTGAATGCGGAACCTTAATGAATGTTGTAGAACTCTAGAAACTGAACCTAAAAGTTTTTGAAACACTTGATTCGGAGGTAGTGGCCGTTTGTAGCGATCGTGGAAGCGCGCATCATAAGCGAGCTCACAATGAAACTATGGTAAAATCTATCCTTGAGTGGTCTTATTTCGAAGGGCTCGTCGATACGAGTCTATCGGTACTAAGAACGTACAATTCTGATATATAGGTAAAAAGTTAGAGCAATTTAAAGTTTTGGAAAAAAAATATATATTAAATATTTTATTGTGGGCTGACGCAAGCATTGTGTCAGCCTCACGCTGATCGCGCGACGTCGCGCGGTTCGCGGCGGGCCCGCGGGTCCGCGCTCAGCGGTGTTCCACGCGGAGAGCTGATTTGCATGGCCCGCAGCACGGGCCACGCATGCAGACAATGCGGTCCGCGCGTCCGCGCTACACGCAGAGCCGCATGTCGTGCAGCGCAGCATTGCGCGACACACGCGGTACCGCGCGACACGTGCAGTTTTGCGCATCGGTTTCATGCAGTTCCACCATCTGCTGTGCGATGCGTGTCTGACACGCGTCAGTTCCGCCCCAATTTCTATTTATACCCCATTTTTCTACATCACTATTCACTTCTACCTTCCGTAAAAACTTCTGATTCTCCGTTCTGAACTGTTTTAAGTCCGATTCAACCCGTTTCAAAGGCGTTCTTAACTAAAGCAATAGTGCCGGACGCTGTGGTGGGACCGGATTTTCTATATCATCTCTCTACGACCGCGAATTTTCTGCGCCGACCATAAGGTAGGGGATTTTATACTCTAACTTATGCTCTGCTTATATGTTCTAGTTTGTATGCACGATTTTATTTCATTATGCTCATATGCTTGAGTTTTCTGAGAAATGTCATACGCATGAGATGTTTTACATGCCCTAAATTTTTGTTAGGGTATTTACGTTTTCCGAATAAATTTGGGGTTAAACCTTAAATTATAATATTTCTGGATACCTACTGAGGAAATGATCGGTATCTGGCGCACGCATAGGCATGGAGTATCATGGGAAAACTCCTGCCTTCTAAGCTTCCTGTTGCCCCATGAGCACCGGAGGAACACCGTTCGGTATCACGGCTCTGGATTTATCGTCATTGGACGAATCGGTGTTTTTTGAAATTATTCTGAATTTGTTCTGAAAAAATAAAATTATTATAATCTTTTGCTTAGCATCAAATTAGATTTTAATTCTACCTACTGGGTATAAAAATACTCACCCACCCACAGACTCTGCAGGTAGTAAAATCAACACGAAGGGGTCAACCGAAGGGTTATCTGTTTAGTCTCTTTTAAATATTTTTCCACCTCTATAATAATATATTTTCGACATGTATGTTGTAATTCTGTAATATGACTGCTCTACATGTAGTTTATTCTGGACAAGGTCCTACTTTTCTTCTATGATGTAATATTTTAGATGTGCATCAACTCCAAATTTTTCTATACCAACTTATTTTATGCCGATATTTTTTTGTAATCCGTATGGTGGACCGTCACGTTCGGTTTCACGTGCAATGTAACACGTGCCGAGCGAGATAATAATTACGCAAAATATGACGTATATTATTTTTTGACGGTTGCCACACTTGGTATCAGAGCACTTGCCTCCACTGTTCCTAGAGCAGTTATTTTTTTTTTTTTAAAATATATTATAGTAATTATATTTGATGCTTTCTTATGTAATAATATATATTGTTTTGTATTTTGAAATGTTAAATCAGTTAATGGGAAAATCGAAAAAGAGACTGATTTCGGGATCTTTATATCATATGTCAGCCCGAAAACCACCACCAAAGAAAAACAAAAAGAGTCGCAGTATGGCAAAGTCTTCAAACACCTCAGAAATTACCACCGCCCTTCCCCAAAATAGTGACGAGATCCAGGAGATAGTCAATATTCCCGACACACCTCTTTTGTTAAACAAAGTAGAGGAAGTAGTAAATATTTCTGACACAACCATTGATGTGGGAGATACATCAGAGGAAGAGGACCCTGAGGAGGAAGACCCGGTGAAGGAGGACCCTATGGAAGAGGACCCGGAACCAGCAGAAGAGGAACCATTGGAGGCCGATCCAATGGATGATGAATATTTTTGGAACAATATGCTGATTAATGTTCCGGAGGAGGGCGAGATAATAGAAAATGTCGACCAAGAGGAGATGAGGGTGGTCCCAGAGGGGGAAGCAGTGAGAGAAAATATCATTAGGGGAGAGGGGGTACATAACCCTATGATAGATGTCGATATGAACCTCTTGCCTCCAGAAGCGGAAGAGATGATGGAAGCGGAAGGTGCACGTTGGGGAGATACGGGAAAGGGAATCGTATGGTACACAGACCAGTTACCAGAAATCTGTGTACTATGCGAGCAGAGGGGGCACTACTTCTGTCAGTGCCCATGGTACACCGACCCATTGCCCGAACTATGCCCTATCTGTGAGAAGGACGGACACTTCTTCTTCCAGTGCCCTTATAAGAAATTTTTTCCTTAAACATCTGAATGTGTGTGGCTGTGTTTCAACCCTCTTTTGGTTGTTGTTGTTTTTTTAAGTGTGGTTAAAACACTTTTGTTGCTTAACTGTAATCTTTTGGCTTTCTAAGTGTATTATATACACTTCTTTTGTATGATGTAAATATGAAAATGGTTATATATATACTTCTAGTTTACAAAAATTTGTTGTGAATTTAAGGTTATTACAATCTGTCCGAAATGTCTTCTGACAAAGAAGTACAACTGTCTGATAATTGTGCTCAAGCCAAAAATGCTGCTCAAGATGTAGCAGTACCGGAAAACCATATGGATAATTTCTTTGACCTGATGATCCAAAGGATGACTCAACATTTACAGACTCAAGGATTGCAACCCAGCCCTAATCACTTAAGTAACTCTAGGGAACCAGCTAGTCATAGTGAGAAGGATAATTTACTTGAGTGCTTTAAGAAGATCGCTCCAGAATTTTCTGGAGTAGATGGACCAGAAGCTACTGAAAAATGGACGTTTGAAGTCGAACGAATTTTTAAAGCTTTGAAAGTCCCAGAGGATAGGAAAGTGGATGTAGCCACTTTCGCTATGACAGGAGAAGCGGCTTTTTGGTGGCCATCAGCTGAACGAAATTTCTTTCCAAATAGAGGAAATATTAAGTGGGAAGAATTCAGAGAGGTATTATATAACAAATATTTTCCGCCTCACATTCAGGAAAAGAAGGAGAAAGAATTTTTAGATCTCCAACAAGAGAATATGACAGTTTTTCAATATGAAAATAAATTTGTTCAGTTACAACGCTTCGCTCCCGAAATCTGTTCAACGGATCTAAAGAAAGCCAGAAAATTTGTTAGAGGATTGCATAATGGACTTCGTAGTCGAATAGTAGGATTTCAACCTACTACTTGGGCTAAAGCTGTGGAATTAGCTTCACTATTGGAACAAGAATATCAGGAATTCTTAGCAGAGAAAAAGGATCATGGACAAGGAAGCCAGATGGAAGACCGGAAGAGAAAATCCACAGCCCCTAAGCAGTATAATAATCAAAAATTTCCAAGAACCTTTGGACCACCGCCCCAAAATCAAAAAGAGAAAAAAGTTAGAGAATGCTCCAAATGCAACCGATTTCATCCATCAGGGATCTGTTATCTTGCTGAAAGGCGATGCTTCGCATGTGGAGATCCTGGGCATCAGATCAAGGAATGCCCCAAAAAGAAGATCAAAGAAGAGATCAAATCGGAGCAAAAACCAAAGGCTCAGGGGCGAGTGTTCGCCATTACTGTAGAAGAAGCCCAAACTTCAGCAGGAGTTATACAAGGTACACTTCTAATTTTGGATAAAGTTGCTAAAGTTTTAATAGATCCAGGATCGACGCATTCTTTCATATCCTGTGATTTTGCTTTAAGTACAGATCATCCAATTATGGATTTAGGTTATATCCTAGAAGTGTCAACTCCTGTAAGAAAAACTTTTATAGCTCAAAACTTTGTGCAAGATGTGTCCATAACCTTTGACAACCAAAAATGGAAGGCTAACTTGATACTCTTAAGTATGAACGATTATGATGTCATCTTAGGAATGGATAGGTTAGCTGATAATGAAGCATTGGTGGACTGTAAGAAAAAGAAGGTGATATTCAATACGCAAGGAGAGGAATTTACCTTTCATGGAAATAGAGAACCTTTAGAAGTATGCATTATTTCTGCTGTAAAGGCACAACACTTGATATCTAGAGGATGTCAAGCGTACCTTGCAAGTATAATCTTGGAAGAATCATCATCTCCCAAGATAGGGGATATTGAAGTTATAAGGAACTTTCTAGATATATTTCCTGAAGATCTTCCAGGGGTACCACCAAAGAGAGAGATAGACTTTAATATTGATTTAATACCAAATACAGAACCTATCTCTAAGGCACCCTATAGAATGGCACTTGCAGAATTAAAAGAATTAAAGAATCAATTGCAGGAATTGCTAAATAAAGGATTCATTAGACCGAGTGTCTCACCTTGGGGAGCTCCAGTCCTTTTTGTCAGGAAAAAGGATGGATCGTTGAGACTGTGCATAGATTATAGAATGCTTAACTCGGTAACTATTAAGAATAAGTATCCTTTACCCAGAATAGATGATCTGTTTGACCAATTACAAGAAGCAAAAGTATTCTCAAAAATAGATTTAAGATCTAGATATCACCAGTTGAGAATACAGGATGAAGATATTCCAAAAATAGCATTTCGTACCCGTTATGGACACTATGAATTTTTAGTGATACCATTCGGATTGACGAATGCTCCTGCAGCATTCATGGATCTTATGAACCGAGTTTTCTGACCTTATTTGGATAAATTTGTGATTGTTTTTGTCGATGACATATTAGTCTATTCTTCCACTCCTGAAGAACATCAAACACATTTGCAAATAGTTCTTCAAGCTCTGAGAAACCATCAACTATATGCCAAGTTAAGTAAGTGTGAGTTTTGGTTAGACAAAGTTGTGTTCTTGGGTCATGTCATTTCTATTAATGGAATATCAGTAGACCCTATCAAGATTGAAGCAGTCGTGAAGTGGGAAAGACCCAAAACCGTTACAGAAATTAGAAGTTTCTTAGGACTTGCTGGATACTATCGAAGATTTATCCAAGACTTCTCAAAAATAGCTTTACCTTTAACAAAGTTAACCAGAAAAGGAGTGAGATTTTTATGGAATGAAGATTGTGAGAAGGCATTTCAGGAGTTAAAACAAAGATTAACCACCACCCTAGTTTTATCCTTACCAACTGGTAATGGAGGATTTGTAATTTATAGTGATGCCTCAAGAATGGGTCTTGGATGTGTCTTGATGCAACATGAGAAGGTAATAGCCTATGCTTCAAGACAATTAAAGAAGCATGAAGGTAATTACCCCATTCATGATCTTGAATTGGCAGCAGTAGTTTTTGCCTTAAAACTCTGGAGACATTACTTGTATGGGGAGAAATTTGAAGTTTTTACAGATCATCAGAGTCTGAAATACATTTTCTCTCAAAGGGATTTAAATTTAAGGCAAAGATGGTGGATTGAATACTTGAATGATTATGACTTCTCTATTCAATATCACCCAGGAAAAGCTAATGTAGTGGCTGATGCCTTGAGTAGGAAGACTTCAGGGATGGTAGCTCAACTGTTGATAAAAGAATGGAAATTGATGGAAGAGGTAATAGACATACAACCTCAATTACAACCAGAAACCAAGAAGGTAATTATAGCTAATCTGAAAATAAAATCTGAATTGGTCGAGCGCATTTTGGAGGCGCAAAAAGAGGATGTAGAAGTACAAACCTTCTTAGGTAAGCCTGATTTTTATAGACACTCTAAGGATGGTATAAGATTTAAAGAACGATTGGTAGTTCCTACAGTACCTGAATTAAAACAAGAATTACTGCAGGAAGCTCATAGGTCTAAATACACTATCCACCCAGGAGGAACAAAAATGTATCAGGACCTTAAAAGAAGTTTTTGGTGGAAAGGGATGAAAAAGGACATCGGAGAATTTATCTCCAAATGCCTAACTTGTCAGCAAGTTAAAACAGAATGTCAGAAATCCTCAGGTACTCTTCAACCTATTGAAATTCCAGAATGGAAGTGGGAACATATTTCTATGGATTTTGTTTCAGGCTTACCCAAGACATCAGCAGGTCATGAATCCATTTGGGTTATAGTGGATAGACTTACAAAGAGTGCTCACTTTCTCCCCATAAAGAAGTCTCAAACATTGAATGTTCTAGCCAAAATGTATATAAAGGAAATTGTGAGTCAGCATGGCATACCCTTATCGATCATTTCAGATTGAGACAGCCGGTTCACTTCACACTTTTGGCAGAAACTCCAAGAAGAATTAGGTACTAATCTCAGATTTAGTACAACATTCCATCCGCAAACTGATGGTCAATCTGAACGAACTATTCAGACACTCGAAGACATGTTGCGGGCGTGTGCCATAGATTGGAAAGGTAACTGGGATGAATACTTACCATTAATTGAGTTTTCTTATAATAATAGTTATCATTCCAGTATTGATATGGCACCATATGAGGCTCTTTATGGACGACCTTGTCGATCCCCAACTTGTTAGAATGAAGTTGGAGAAGGAAAATTAGTAAAATCAGAACTCTTACAACAATGTATGGATAAAGTAAAGCTTATACGGAGTCGGTTAAAGAAAGCCCAAAGTCGTCAAAAGAGCTACGCCAATCAACGAAGAAAGGATCTCGACTTCTGTATAGGTGATCATGTGCTTCTAAAGGTATCACCAACTCGGGGAATTATGAGATTTGGTATGAAAGGAAAGCTAAGTCCTCGATTTGTAGGACCATTTGAAATTCTTGATAAAATAGGACCAGTAGCTTACAGATTGGCATTACCCCCTCAGCTGGACAAGGTCCATAATGTGTTTCATGTATCCATGCTTCGCAAGTATGTACAAGATCCTTCTCACATTTTAGATCAGACAATGATCACCTTGGAACCTGATTTGACATTTGAAGAGAAACCTGTTGGAATATTGGATCAAAAAGAACAAATCTTGAGGACAAAAAGGATTCCATTAGTTAAAGTGTTATGGCAGCACCATTTGTCAGAAGAAGCCACATGGGAATTGGAAAGTGAAATGGTAAAGAACTATCCTGAGCTCTTTGATGAGTAGCAAGTTCAATTTCGAGGACGAAATTCTTATAAGGAGGGAAGAATGTGACAACCCAGATTTGAGGTAAGTTATATTTTTGGAATTTTTATGTATTATTAGAGCATTATTTTGAATGTGGAACCTTAATGAATGTTGTAGAACTCTAGAAACAAACCTAAAGGTTTTTGAAACACTTGATTCGGAGGTAGTGGCCGTTTGTAGCGATCGTGGAAGCGCGCATCATAAGCGGGCCCACGATGAAACTACGGTAAAATCTATCCTTGAGTGGTCTTGTTTCGAAGGGCTCGTCGATACGAGTCCATCAGTACTAAGAACGTACAATTTTGATATATAGGTAAAAAGTTAGAGCAATTTAAAGTTTTAGAATATATATATATATATATATATATATATATATATATATATATATATATATATATATATATATATATATAATATTTTATTGTGGGCTGACGCAAGCATTGCGTCAGCCTCACGCTGACCGCGTGACGTCGCGCGGTTCGCGGGGCACGGCGGGCCCGCGGGTCCGCGCCGCGCAGGCCACGCATGCGGACCGCGTGGTCCGCGTGACACCGAGCGAACCCGCACGACACGCGCGGTTCCGCGCATCGGTTTCACGCGGTTCCACCATCCGCTGCGTGACGCGTGTCTGACACGCGTCAATTCCGCCCCAATCTCTATTTATACCCCATTTTTCTACATCACTATTCACTTCTACCTTCCATAAAAACTTCTGACTCTCCGTTCTGAACTGTTTTAAGTCCAATTCAACCTGTTTCAAAGGCGTTCTTAACTAACGCGATAGTGCCGGACGCTATGGCGGGACCGGATTTTCTATATCAGCTCTCTACGACCGTAAATTTTCTGCGCCGACCATAAGGTTGGGGATTTTAAACTCTAACTTATGCTCTGCTTATATGTTCTAGTTTGTATGCACAGTTTTATTTCGTTATGCTCATATGCTTGAGTTTTCTGAGAAATGTCATATGCATGAGATGTTTTACATACCCTGAATTTTTGTCAGGGTATTTACGTTTTTCGAATAAATTTGGGGTTAAACCTTGAATTATAATATTTCTGGATACCTACCGAGGAAATGATCGGTATCTGGAGTGCGCATAGGCATGAAGTATCATGGGAAAACTCCTACCTTCTGAGCTTCCTGTTGCCCTATGAGCACCGGAGGAACGCCGTTCGGTATCACGGCTCTGGATTTATCGTCATTGGACGAATCGGTGTTTTTCGAAATTATTCTAAATTTGTTTTGAAAAAATAAAATTATTATAATCTTTTGCTTAGCATCAAATTAGATTTTAATTCCACCTATTGCGTATAAAAATATCACCCACCCACAGACTCTGCAGGTAGTAAAATCAACAAAGAGGGGTCAATCGAAGGGTTATCTGTTTAGTCTCTTTTAAATATTTTTCCACCTCTGTAATAATATATTTTTGACATGTATGTTGTAATTCTGTAATATGATTGCTCTACATGCAGTTTATTCTGGACAAGGTCCTACTTTTCTTCTATGATGTAATATTTTAGCTATGCATCAACTCCAAATTTTTCTATATCAACTTATTTTATGCTGATATTTTTTTGTAATCCGTATGGTGGACTGTCACGTTCGGTTTTACGTGCAATATAACATGTGCCAAGCGAGATAATAATTACGCAAAATATGACGTATATTATTTTATGACAGTCGCCACAGGGACATAAGTTTATAATATTAATTTTTTGGTACTTAACTATTTATATTGAACAAAATAAAATTATTAATGTAAGGGCAGAAGGAGTACCATCTTTCATTCTGGCTGTGAGGCTGAGAATCAGGCTTTTTGCCACAGTTGCATATGAAGTCTTATCGTTTCTACATGTGTTTCACTTTTACACATTCTCTGAAAAGGACCTCCTCTTTTTCTATGCATGTGATAACATGAGTGCTCTTGCCATGGCTTGTAATCTTTATTTTTCATAATTGAAGCAGACATATTGAAATAGACGTTCACTTCATTGGTGAGAAAGTTGCAAATGGCCAATCAAAGCTTCTATTTGTGGGGGGTTCTTAACAATTGCTGCTTTACTTACAAAGGGTCCACCACAGCCTCGGTTTGTTGCCCTTTGTCACAAGCTTTGCATTGCTATGGCAGCTCTGCCCTTGAGCTTGGGGGGAGATGATACGTTTCTACACTTCACATAATTCTCTCTCTAATTCAAATTCGAATTATGTAACTAATTCCTTGTTTATCTCCTTTTGAATTTCCTTGTATATCTCAATCAGCTTAATTGTAACGAGCTGCTTAATTTCAGCCACCATATCTTGTTATCTTTGTTAGTGAATATAAGGGTACATTTGACAAACTTTATTTTGATTTAGTGGTGTAAATTTTAAATCATGTCATTTTAAATCACAGACTTAAGATATTTATATTTGGAATATTTGGTGTTTAGGGACAATGTGATTTTAAGAGTGAGATTGTTTGCATAAAGAAGAATTTTGTTTATAGGAAAATCAAAGAGGAGAATCAAATCTTGGGGAAGAGGGTGAGGAGCTTGGGAGAGAATAATCAAGGCCAATTGTTGGAAAAAAAAGTTATTATATAAAATCTCAATTACGATGTGATTTAAAAAGAATAGGGTATGACATGTGATTTGGAGTTTTCCCTTTTCTTATTATAAATCAAATTACGTGATTTGGATTAGGATAGAAGACAAAATCAAATATCACCCCAGATTATGTTCCCAAACATGTCATATGGATAAAAAAACACAAATTTAAAAATCACAAGATCCAAATCATCGTTGCCAAACACACCCAAAATATAGACCTCGAATAAGACATTCCTCAATGGGTTGTCAAAGTCTTTAAAGGTTATAATATTAAGTTTAATAAAAAAAATTGCATGCTTCCTCCGTCCCGCATTATTAGGAGAGAGTTATAGAAAAAGAGTAATTGTTACTTGTAGACAGAAGTTTTCTTGCAAAAAAAAAAGTTATCAAAATCATATTTTAGAAGAGTTGGTAAGTTTGGTTGAATGTGCATCTCTTGTGTCGCACATGCTAGATTTTTAATGTTTAAACAACTTTCCTCCATCCATTTCTTCTTTCTTAGTGCTTCACTACTTACCACAGATGCAAGGGTTGGTGGTTCACTTGCTGCTTTAATAATAGCTACTCGCTAATAAGTGACGAAATAGCGACTTCAGTGGTCCCTGACGAAGTTTCCTCTCCTGATTTTTCATTATCATAATCAGTTATAAAAGTCCAATTTTCGTGTTCCTTGGTGCATTGGATTCGTGACTACGATTTATAATATTAAAATTTCATGACTTAAATTCAATTCTTGTACTAACAGAAAGTGATGGGTATTAAATAGATATTTTATATTGTAGAAGCCAACTTGGGTTTGAAATATTTGAATATGCAGAACTGCAATTAATCTGAAACTTACCCCCATTGGATTTAAATTATAGAGTTCTATAACATATTAAAGTTTTATGTGGAAAATCACTTTGTACGCCAAATTAAAGGTGAGTTAATCCCTGGAAGTGGGGCAACGCTAAAACGATAATGAGAATAAGACAGAATTTTGTTCCAAGTTGGCTTTAGATGTTAAAAATGAAGTTTCCACTTTTTTTTTTGGTTTATTGATCGGGTGGCCTAACCAAGTGGGATAGGCCTGTAGTTAAAAAAGTTCTTCCAAAAATTAACCTTCACATAAGTCCCTACGGAGTATTTTTATCTTAAATTCTTCTTGTAACATTTTCTTTTCTCCTTCATTGTTACCCTTCTGTATTCTTTTACAACCACCACTTTCCCATGGTTTTGCGGTAAGATGAGGGTAACAGGAGGAGAGAAGGCTGAACTGTGAAGTAAATTGATAACTGTTGCAGAAGCCATAATTTTTGGTACCTGATATTTGGATTTTTGGGATGTGACACACATGGTGGCTTGATTGCCAGCTTGCTAGACTAATCCATGGCTGCATTCAACTTTAACCATTGTGACCGCTTGCTCATTGATTCCCATAGTCCTTGGAGACATTTGCATCGGCTTAGCGCCCATGGGCATGTAGATGGCTGTGAGTTTTGTCTGCTTCATTTGTAAAAATGGAGGGAAGACAAGAGCTAAGAAACAATTGACAGGCTCTTGGTGATCTTTACCAACATGCTTGTAGCTTAGATTAGTGAAGAGTTTGCTCTCAAGTTTGAATCGCCATGGTCACCCCTAGCTAGTTTTGCAAAAGAATGGGAGAAGAGAAGTCCACGGAGGGGGACGCCCATTGTTGGGAAGTGAGTGAAGGTAGGGCTTGAACTTAAATAAGAACGGAAAGGGGTAAAAGAGAAATTTGAAAAAAATACTGCATCATTGGTTATGTACATGTTTTTATAATAAAAGGTGTGTACGTGCATTGTTATCAAAATCTAAGGGGTGTAAGTGCTATTTACTTTTATTAATAAAATACTACCCTTTTCGCTAGACCCTAAACCTTGTGGGTTGCTCCACTATCGACGAGCGAAGCCGCTCGTTGATACTTGAATGTGGTATCACAGTGCACTGAAGCGTAATATTTGGGATATATATTTATAAGGTGCATATATATATATATATATATATATATATATAAATATATTATATATTAGGTATGTATATGTTATGGAAATTGCCCTGTAACACATGTATATAAGGTATGTAACATCATAAATAATTCCCACAATATATATATATATATATATATATATATATATATATATATATATATATATATATATATATATATATATATATATATATATATATATATATATATATATATATATATATACCTAATATACAACACATCTATATGTAACATAGAAAGTCCACTGCGCTCCCATCTCAATATATATAAAGTTTGTCATGTCCTCTTTCACCCTACTTATGACATTCACCGATTAGAAAGAGTTCATGCACATCATATCTCATCTAATGTTTGTTTTCTCTGGTCACCATCACATTGAGCTTCTCTCCACTTAGCCATTCATGATCATACATCTCAATATGCATAAAGTCTGCCATGCCCTCTTTCAACCTACCTATGACATTCAGTAATTATAAGGAGTTCATGCACATCATCTCTCATCTAATGTTAGTTTTCTCTAGCCACCATCACATTGAGCTTCTCTCTACTTAGGCATTCATGATCATATTGCTTGCTCTCACAAATAAAGCAGCTAAGTCTTTTTTAAGTCTCTTGTGTCCTTTGTGAGGCGTTGCACCTAGGGGTAATTTTTATCAAGTCTATTCTTTCCTTTATTAGGCTTTGCACCTATTAGTAAAAGTTGGGCCTATGACATTCAGTAATTACAATGAGTTCATGCACATCATCTCTCATCTAATGTTAGTTTTCTCTAACCACCATCACATTGAGCTTCTCTCTACTTAGGCATTCATGATCATATTACTTGCTCTCACAAATAAAGCAGCTAAGTCTTTTTTAAGTCTCTTGTGTCCTTTGTGAGGCGTTGCACCTAGGGGTAATTTTTATCAAGTCTATTCTTTCCTTTATTAGGCTTTGCACCTATTAGTAAAAGTTGGGCCTAAATTTTTCTCCTCAATTTAAATAATTTTTTCTTAACCCCCCCTCCCCAAATGCCCTATGACATCAACTAGTGGGACTCCACTTCAAAATAATAAATTTTTATTAAATATAATTTAAATTTTTTTTAAAAAATAAAATCTCGTAGCTTGGCCAAAACCTAATTAAAGTTGAGTGAGAGTTAAAATTTTTAAAAACATGCTTAGGGTCTAAGCTGAGACCTGCCTTGGCCTGACTTAGTTTCAACCTTATTTGTATCTTGCTCTTTTTTATTTTCTTGCTTCACTCTCAGTCATCTTAAAGGCAAACAAATTCTACTTAATGACTTTTTTTTATTTAATTTAATAGTTTTATTTGGCACGTACTCGCTCCATCTTAAATTAATAATTTTATTTAGTAAAAAAATTATTCCATATTAATAACTTTACTTTGTTTAATTTAAATAATTAAATACTTAAAAAAGAATAATATAAGTTTAATTTTCCTTCTTTTAAATATAGGTTTTACCTTTTAATAAAAATTAATATAATTATAATTATTAATATAAGACAAAAAATATATTTTAAAATAAATTTACCCAAAAAAATACATATTCTAAAATAAGATCTAAACAAATTAAGCTAGATTACAAATCTAAGCAACGTTACCCTCTTTGGGCTCATTTTGTTAGAACACGTGGGAAAATAGTACACCATCATTGTATTTGGATCATTGGAGAATAGTTTTTCCTATTCCTTGACAATAAGTTCAGTGTCAACTATTCATCCCTAAGATCGACTATGCTTATACTAATACATATTAATATTAATATTATTTATATTAATATATAATAATATGTATATTATTAATTTTAAATATTAATAATTTTTATACGTTATTTACGCTAAACTTTTAGTAAAAATATATCATAAAAAGCTCTTCCATCCGTGTGTGTCGGTGGCCTTACAGTTGCATTTTTAAAAATTATAAATACTTAATTTATAAAATAAAAATTATAAATACGTCTCAACCTTATCCACCCCCAAACCGCTACCGATACGACAAACCCTAACGAAAATGGGGGGCCGACACCTCATTCAGCTTCAACCATGCATGTAGCGGTCTCTCTGGGAAAGTTCACCCGTCCCATCACTTGCCCGAAGCATCGTAACACAATTCAGCTCCTGCCGAGCGTCGAAGCCGGTCAGATAACACACGCGGCTAATTACCATTCGCAAGCGGCCCGCATTTCCCGGTTCAGGTGGGCCCACCATCCTCTATCCCTCCGGGCCCGGCAAGCGAATAAAACTCGTAATATCCTCCTCGCCGCCGTATATTCCCCCGCCCCCTCCTCCGAATATTCCCTTTTTTTCCGCTTAAAACGCCCCCCGCCCCTTCCCCCCACTCCCCTCTGCAACTCTCTCTTTTCCGGTGACCCGCGGCCGTCGTCTCTGAGAGATTTCTCCCTTCAGATGAAGTTCGGCAAGAGCCTCAGCAGCCAGATCGAGGAGACGATCCCCGAGTGGCGAGACAAGTTCCTTTCTTACAAGGACCTCAAGAAGCGCCTCAAGCTCATCGTCCCCCGCGCCGCCGTCGCCTCCGATGATGCCGAGGCTGGCGGCGAGCGGTGCTGCAAGCGCCCCAGGCTGGCCGAGCCCGGGATGACGCAGGAGGAGGCGGATTTCATCCGGTTGTTGGAGGATGAGCTCGAGAAGTTCAATGCTTTCTTCGTCGAGAAGGAGGAAGAGTACATCATCCGCCAAAAGGTACCGCCTTTACCTCTTCTTTTTCTGTTTTTTATAAATTGCACTCTCTAATTGAAAATTCCTCGTCGATTCTCTGCTTGATCAAATTGCGTGAGGATAATTTCTGAAAGTACTCTCCAAATTGCGATTTTCGAAAACTTGCTCTTCCTTTGTCATCAAATTTTGTTTTTGGTCTCTTGTGGGTTCTCCTTTCTATTGCTTGATGAATTCAGATATGTAATTCAAATTTGCGTTCTCTTTTTCTTCTCTATATTTGATTCCAACTTTGAATTTCAATTACTGAGTGAATTCATCATGCCCAGCCCTCCCCCGCCTCTCCATTCGATTACAGTTGTGCTAACGTACGAGGGAGTCATCGGATTTTTGCGCTGTGAGCCATGTTCGCCGTTATCGGCATTTTTTGGGTTTCTGCGCCTCCGTGTGTCGTACGCATCTTCCGTGACATTGCCCAGTGATATTACTAGCAAACATTCCGGCCTATTTTAGGTCCGTTAATCAGCAGTATCAGCTAATATGCATAAAAAATTCAAGCATGTATACTTTTTGCATTGTGTGGTAACGTCGAACTGTCACTGAATTTATTACGGCGCATTGGAGTTCTGCTCTGATTGGTTTTTGCTAATGTGCGCCATACTTGCGCTTTGTGTTGGTATACAGGAGCTGCAGGACCGAGTGGCCATGGCTAGGGCCAGGGAGTCCAACGAGGAACTGATGAGGATACGTAAGGAGATTGTAGACTTCCATGGGGAGATGGTCCTCTTGGAGAACTACAGTGCCCTCAACTACACGGGTAAGCAAGATTTGCTAAGCTTGTGTTAATCATAAGTTTGCTGTAAGTAGTTTTGATTGGCTGGGTATCAGAAAAGGATGATTCGAAAACAACCCTTTGAAATGATATGTAGATTGATAGCTAATGTTCTTTGTGTAGGAGTGAAGAAATCTGATTCTTCTACCTCTTACTGTAGATTGAAAGGCACCCAGCATGTCATTTTTTTGTTTATTGGCGTGTTGTATTCGATGCTGTTGCCGCTTACTACAGTTTGAAGGGCACCAAGAATGCCAAACTTCTTTTGTAATATTTTTCTACGGCCACTATTAAAACTTTTATTGATCATTCTTCGGAAGTAAAATGGTTTCGACCTCCAAACCTGCTTTTTTATCCTCAAGCCAGTCAATTGAATTTTCTTAAAAGGGAGTACTGTTGTCCTTTGTGAGTTCCAAAGATTCTCTTACCGTTCTGTTTACGTGTTGGGGGCCGCACTTCTTTACGTGATACTGTTTCCAATAGATGATGCTAATTGACGGGCCACTGCTATTCAGATGTGTTGACTCGGGGGCACTGGAGAATAATTGCCGAACCTCTCTCTCTCTCTCGAAGATCCTCTGGGACTTTTCTTCGTACATTTCTCTTTGTGTGTGTGGGAGAGCGCGCTCCTCTTTTAGCATGTGGCTACAATTGCATCTCCATGAGGGAAAATATTCGAAACTAGAGAGAGAGAGTGGTTCCCTTAGTCTGTGGCTACAATTGCATTTCTGAGGGAAATTAGAAACTAGAAATTGCTTATCCTTAACTAAATGTCATTGTTTTATATTTTGTGACTTCAGTAAAAAAATTTACCTATTTATTTTTGTAGCGAAGTTTAAATTTGCAAGGCAGTTTTCTGATATGGCAATTCTGATAATCCTAGATTTACTCACTCAATGTTAACAGGGCTTGTGAAAATACTCAAGAAGTATGATAAAAGGACTGGCGCCCTCATACGCCTGCCTTTTATTCAGAAGGTCTTGCAAGAACCTTTCTTCACAACCGATCTCCTTTATAAGCTAGTTAAAGAATGTGAAGCTATGCTTGACTGTCTCTTTGCCAGTGAAGCCTCTGTATCAGGGGCATCCGAACCAAATTCAGCGACCAATGAAGAAAAATGTCTTGGTGGATTCAAGGAGTTGGGCGAGATTGAACATATGGAGGGCTTGTACATGAAGAGCACCATGTCTGCTTTGCGATCTTTGAAGGAGATCAGAAGCAGGAGTTCTACAGTGAGTTTCTTCTCGTTGCCCCCATTGCAGGGTAATGGAATGGAGGAGATATGGAACAAAATGAAAATACCTGTGTTGGAGCAAACAGCTAAATCTTAGAGACGCAAACTTGGTTTGCTTTGGGTTTTTTGGTGATTTTCTTTGTCCATATCTGGCCCCCCTCTCTGAATTTTAGAGCTTGCTTTTTATACACACGCTTACTGTTATGCCTTCAAAAACATGTAAAGTCTTAATACTTGGGTATTTATTATTTGGTAAAACATTTTAGGTTGACACTGTAATGTTGGAAGTCTGTCGATACTCTGTAGTCTGTACTCTGTACTTGTTTAAGCATTTCATAATGAGCCAAGTGCTGCCAATTACCCATTTGCTTTGTTGAGTCTGGTTGGGCTGAAAATGGGTTAACGCACATGCTGTCATTCTATCTTAACAAACATTTTAGTTTCTTCAAATATTTGGAAAGTTCAGAACTAGCAAGGGCGTATTAAAAAGTAGTAGCTACTTACTGGTCATTTTGATGAATTCTCCCTCACAGCAGGAGGCTCGGTGGTATGATGAGCGATACAAGAACAGATGGAGTAGTGGCATGATCTATAAGACACCGTTTGGCTTCCTCATAAAGTTGCTGACATGTCTGATGAACAGATTGTAAAGTTGGACTTGTTTTCTATTATTTAGTGGACAATAAGAAAAGGGAAAAAGAGGAGATGAATAACATGATCAGATGGCTAACGAGCATCGTCTATCAAAATTAAAGTTGCATATGGACATGCATTTGGCAAATGGAAGAACCTTGGCCGCTATGAAGCTAATAACGGAAGACCTAAAATTTCAGCACTAAAAGTTCAATTTTCTACTGCCTCTATTTTTAGAAGCTATAATTTGCATTCAACACGACGGCTACTAATGTTTCATTCAGTTGCTATCTAGAATTAATTCTCCACTGCTTGAAACTTTTTGATTGGATGAAATAGCAGAAAAAAATGTCAACACGAATCAGGTGCAGGGTCCATCTTGTATCGCTTCGGTCTGATAAAAAGACAAAAGGAAAGCAGGAACGAAACGATTGTTAATGAGCTTTGTTACTGTGTGGCCTTGGAATGTGGAAGGTCATCCGGCACAACAGGTGTACGAAGATTAGCCCCAGCACCATTTTGGCGCATTGCACATATTTGAGTGTGAGCCATAGCATACTAGCGAAGGTTGAAAGAGATTTAGGGTCTGTTTTGATTGGTAAAAATTATGAAAAATAGAAAATAAATATAGGTGAAAGAGAAATAAAGAGATTTAAAAAAAAATTATATATAAATGATGTTAGAGAAAATTGATGGTGATAGTGGTAGTGGCGGCAGCGGCGAGGGCGACAATGATGATAGTGAAAGTGATTATGGCGGTAGCGGTAATGGTGGTGGGGGTGGTAGTGATAGTGGTGGCAGGGCCGTGGTAGTGGTAGTGGTAACAGTGGCGGTGACAGTGGTAGGGCTGGTGGTGACGGCAGCAGCAGTGGAGGTAGTGGTAGCAGTGGCAAGGTTGGTAGTGATAGAGGCAGCAGTGGTAGTGACAGTAGTGGTGGCGGTGGCAATGTCGGAAGTAGTAGTAACGGTGGTGGCAGTGATAGCGAGGGTGGCGGTGGTAGCTGTAGTGGTGGTGGTGATAGCGGTAGCAATGGCAGGGGTGGTTATAGCAATGGTGACAATGGCAGTAGTGGTGGTTGTAGCGACAACGGTGGTGGTGGTAGTAGCGACAGCGGCAATGGTGAAGGCAGTGACAATGATGGTAGTGGTAGTAGCGAGACACAAGTCTTTAGTATGCTGATTTTTTTTCCAAAATCTATGGGTTGAAAGGTAGAAAGTTTTTGGGCTAATTTTTCATCTATTTTCTCTCAGTTTTCACTCTAGCTTCTCTTTTGTCGTTGCACCGAATGGTGGAAATTGAGGGATTTTAAGAATATTCTTTTCCTTTCCCCCACTTTCCACGAATCCAAACAAACTCTAAGAGATAAGGAGGTTTATAACTTTAAGAAACATTTGAATTTGCTTGGAATTGATGATGTAAATCAGCTTGGTTTGAAATACAAGGAGTAATGACATCGAAAGAGAAAGATATACTATGTTCCCTTGAGAAATTGATCAGGATCTAAGGGCGATCGATTGCCTTTGATGAAATTCCTTCGTAAAAATCAAACTAAGCGAAGAGTAGTCAATTAGGCATATAAGCAATTGATTGGGGCATTGATCGATTAGTCTACTGAAACGATTGATCGACACTATTTGCATATTAGTGTAAAATAAAGTCAAGAGTTAGTGATTTTTAGAATAGAATTTGATTCTAAATTGATTTATTTTCAATAGTTTGCTTTCCTAGGAGACTTTATTATATTTTTCTTTGATTATTAAGAATTTTCTCATTAGTTCTCCCTAAATTTGATTGGTTAGTCGTAAGGTAGTTAGAAATTATACTATTTATTTATAATTATGTCACTATAAGTTGTATTAATACTTAGCTCTTCCATGAAGGTCATAAGTTTTGTAATTTTTTGATATTCCAAAGAAGAAAAAGATGTTATTGCTTTTTTCTTTGTTTTTCCTCTAATTTATGTGAATTTACCATTAAAATTCATGAGAGAGGAAGGTTGTGTCTGCCAATAGCTAAATTCGTCGAACAACGTCCATTCGTTAATTCACCCATGCATCGGTTGGTGTCCCTATGTAGGTCCAACATGTTGCCCCAAAGCTGTGGAGAACATGTTATAGAAACTGATGAAATCAATGATCGTAATGAAGTAGCAAGGTTGTCACGACAAGTTGAGCAATTGATGAGCCAGATGGATGATTTGGCTGAAGTTGTTGCTCGTCGATATCCTACCAATGCTGAGACCATGGTAGAGCATCACTTTGATGATGCTTCAAGTTATCCTTTTAATATATTTGACTGTTAGACAATTTGCAGTCTTGCTCTTATTATGCAAGAGGGGATTGATTTTAATCTCCCTCTCATCTACAATGAAGAGCCACATATTCGTTTTCATGATGTACTCGCGCCATAATCTAAACTATGGGTTGACAAGTAGTTTTTGTGAGTAGAACAAGAGTTAGACAAAAATCTCATAAATCATCGGAGTTAAACAAAAGTTAATAAATCAATGGAATTACACATCTTGCTCTATCATAAAGCAGAGTAGAATGCAATAGAGCAGGTTGGATCACATAAAATCCCATAAAATCTTATCGAATTTCATCCAACCATATCATATCATATAAGATAAGATCGGAGCATATCAGATCAAATATGGCATTTCATAGCAGATTGGATGAAAGTAGAGCATATGAAAGTAGAACATATTAGATCATAACAAATCATATATCTTATTAGTATATTAATATCACTAATTAAGATGTCTATGCATATAAGTCATTTAACATCCTAAGTTAACTACTTAGGATGCCTACATATTCTTATACTTATATTAAAATATAAGGTCAGAAATGCTTACTCCTTTGAAATACTAGAAATGGTAGCATTTGGAGTTGTTTGTTCCATCAGGGTGTCCTCTCCTTCAAGTTCAGAGATAGTAGACAGAGCCTCCTCTTGCTCCGGAACGTTTCTTTCATTGCACCTAAAGGCCAGAGACAATTTTCTTTTTCTGTACTTGTAAGCTGCGGACAGAACCTCCCCCTAACTTGAGGATGCTTCTCTCACTATGTAGTCCTTCGGTGGAGGACAAAGCCTCTCCTTATCTGGGCCACTTCTCTTGTTGGGGCCCAACAACGGAGGACGGAACCCCCTCTTGCTCTGGGCCACTTATCTTTCTTCGGTGCTCGAGGGCAATAGGTAGAGCCCCTTGCCTTGGGAAATTTTTCCCTTATACGGTCACTAAATCAATGAATGGACCCCTCCATTACGTAGAGCACGCTTGATTTATTTAAGAATGCATTTTGAACGGACTAAATTGGACTCAAAAAGATTAGAAATTGAGAAAACTGGGTTCAGGGTTCAAAAAAACCCAAAAAGGCCTATTTATAGGCCTCAACTGCGCCGAAACAATAGCATTGCACCGCCAAAAATGGTGGCACCATTCGCGTCGAGTGACGCCTGCATGTAACGCTCATGCATTAGTAGCATGCTGCGAGATTTTCTTTTTCTTTTGTTTTTTATACTTACTTTCATACCCACATAACTTTCTACCTGGACTCAGATTCGTGCGTTCTTTGTACTATTGAACTTGTATCGACGAGCACTACAAAATTAGACCACTTGAAGCAATTTATCCCACTCTTTTTAAGTTATTCCCGCCCATATTGCATGCTTCCCGATGTCGTAACGTTCACTCTCGACCTATGTTTCACGCATTCGTCGATTTGTTATCCTCGTTTCTTTGAGCTCTACCCGTTTATGGAGATTTCATCTTTTAAAAACCTTATTAAAAATTATCCAAAATTTTATAATTATCTCTAACCCCTTGGATTAGTCAAAATCAGAAAACGGGGTATTACACATATTATCTTATTAGGTTCAAAATAAGCTAATTTTAGAACTCTTAAGATGGAATGGAGTCATAGTTTGTAGAGCTCATATTTTCAATACATAATTATGATGATCCTAATGCACTACCTAAAGAGTTGGCTCACATTTGAGTTTATTCATAACATTGGCTTCTCTCATCTAAGAATCTTATGAGGTGGTGCTCATATAAGAATAACATACTTCCCCTCCCCCCACTCCCCAACTTGTGTATCGATTATTCATAATCATTTTCTGTGGTTGAATGGACAACAACATCCCAAGACTGCAAGAAATGAACCCAAGCCGCCTCCATATCAAATGCTTTACTATAGTTCCGAATTATACCGATAGAAATATGCCACAAACAAAGTAAATTCTTTGAAGTTGGGAAAACCAACTCAATTTCTATCATGAGTGTTTTGTCTCTATAAATAACAAAAACTTAAGGTAGCTTAGTTGTATTGAACAAATACTTAAAACTCTCTAATGACCATACATATTCACTCACATTCTTGGATGAGATAAAAGAAAAACATGTGAAGAATGATTTGCGTGTTGATGTCATGCCAATTATGGATAGAATTGGGAGTCCATTTTTGTTGGTTTTATTAGTACAATCTATAACAAACACATAATGGAACAAATTTGCTAGCCGAACTGATAGCGGATGAGTGAAGAATATACTTGTTAATGTGTCGGTGTCCTCATCCTTCTTATGGTAGTACACGTACCCTGATTCCTCAATCCATTTTATTAACTCTTGCAAAACAGTTTTACCCTCTCTTTGAGTTAAAGACATTGTAGATTGCTTTCATAGTTGTACAGTTTCTGTGGTATGCTTCCTTCAAAGAAAGCAAGATATGTCGAGGTTTTAGCCCTATCTTTGATAAATTATTCACAACTTCTATCTCTCCTTTCAAAAGACCCACATATGTGTGCCCTTCTCCAAACTGTCCAAGGCATGATTGTGACTACCACAAATTACTTTCAATTTCCACCCAACACCACGGTCAATATATTTTTCCCTTGCTTGTAACTTGAATAGGCATCCACATTTCTTTATAGTTGTTTCTCTACAACTGTGAATATCATACTTGAACTATTGAATAATACTCTTTTTGTAGTGGCCCGCCCTTTCACAAGCTGGAGTAACTGATGGTGTCCGCTTTTGGGCATCTGATTTGAGGATTATAAGCACTGTTCCATACCTCATATAGATTTTTTTGGCTCATTTTACCAAAGCCTCTAGCAATGGCAATACCTGCAAGGTTTAAAGTACATTAATATTGACATTTCCCCAATTAATATGGCATATTCCTAACAACCTTCACACATAGTAAATAATCTATAGTTAACTTATCCTCAGAAAATGCAAAAGAAGTATCAGTATTTAAGATGTCACCCTGGCTTTGTCCTTCTCTCACATCCTGTTAACAAAGCGTTGCATCATAAAATTTTCATTTGACAATATTAGAAAATACCAAAATGTTTTGCATTGCTCTTAATTTCTCTTTTAGATACAAAAATGGTCTATACCTCTTTAAAAGATCGGTTTTCTATCTCACTCTATAGTTGATTAATTTCCATTTGTTCCAATGAACCAGGAACAATTCCATTTCCTCATTTGAAGCTGTACACCCACTATTTTGGATAATAGATGACATCAAATATATAAAGGACGACAATTCACCAATAAGATGATCCATTCTTGATTTACTTAACCAATGAGTATAAGGTCTATGGACAACTAGGATGACACCAAATAGGGGTAATGAAAACCTACTCCTATTTGGAGAAAATCAAAGCAATATGATTAAGCTTAATGTTGGCTCCTCAAATCCATATGACAATGCTCTTTTCCATTTTTTAACCTCACAGCAATAAACATTGAGTAATGAGGTAGTTATATTGGTGCATAAGATAAAAAGTTTTTATTGAATATTATGATCATGAATAAACTAGTAATTAAAGGAAAAAATATATTTCTAAAGTTTCAAAGGTGGAAGTGTGCTTCTTCTTCTCATTTTTGTTTGACCTAAGCTTGAAAGGGTAGTTCTTAAAACATTCTCTTCTAGTATGGGTTTCACTATGGCAAATGTTACATACCCACCCACAATACTAAAACCTATCCTTCCACCTTTCACTCTTGACCTAGGTGGGTTTGGAACTATCTTAGGCTCTATCATGATGTCTTTTGCCTTCACAAAGATAGTAGATTTTGTTAAGAAGGTAGACAAGTAATTCCTAAAACTTAAGCCCATTTTATTTGTTTGACTAATATTAAGCATAGTCTTCAACTTCTTTTTTTCCACTTTTGAACCCATTTAATTTCTCTTTAAAGGACATTAGTTCTCTATTGAGAGCAATAAAATTTTCTTTCTTCACTTTCTAGGTCTTTCTTAAGGT
Organism: Saururus chinensis; assembly: GCA_035235625.1. Classification (NCBI taxonomy): domain Eukaryota; kingdom Viridiplantae; phylum Streptophyta; class Magnoliopsida; order Piperales; family Saururaceae; genus Saururus; species Saururus chinensis. The sequence continues at coordinate 26,623,896 of CP141143.1, read as the reverse complement.
CGTTCACTTCTCTTTCTAGTTTGTTATTTAACTCCACTAACCTATTTGCCTCTTGAGAAGACACAACTAGTTTATTTTTTTCTTCTTCAACTCTCTCTTAAGGTTTTTGGCTCTCTTTGTCAAGACTAAAAGTTGTTGGACGAATCCTTAAACACATTAGAATCAACCTTAGCCTTTGAGTTTTCTTCAAGAAAAGTAAACTCATAAGAATCTTCTTCTAAACTATCATCCTTCACACCTACATGGAAGGTAGTATAGTTGCATAGTTTTTTTCTTTTTCCTTCTTCAGAAGAGCTCTCATCACAGTAAGTTGCTTAAAACACATTTCTTTTATTTTTATAATCAAACTCATTTTCTTTCATGGGCTTTTCATTATAAGAATTTTCAGAATTCAAGTTAGGACAATCAGTATTAAAGTGACCTAACTTACCACATTCAAAGCATTTTAGATTCTTCTACCTTGCTTAGTTGGCCTCTCATCTCTCTTTTCTCCTTATTTCTTCCCAAAATCTTATCCCATATTTCCGAATCTAAAGTTATAAGTTTTCATTAATTTCTTGAAGTTCTTAGCTAATAAAAATATTAGTTTTTCATCATTTTTAGATTCTTCATATTTTTCTAAGATGTTTAACACTTTATTTTCCCTTGAACTACTTCTTGATGCTTGTAGGGCATTCTCTTTTCCTCTTAAATTTTTAATCATATTTTTATTCTCATAAGACACTTTGCATCTCAAAAGTTTTAAGGTCCAAACCAACTCCTCTATATCTAAGGTGTCAATCTTTTTGGATTTATCAATGACAGCAACATTAATCTTAAATTTTGAGGATAAGGACCTTAAAAGCATTTATACAACAAGGTATTGAAGTATAAGCTATCCTAGTTGATCATACATGTTAACTATGTCTGAACTTTTAGCATAAAATTCAAAAAATATTCTCTTTTTTACTCATTATTATATTTTCATATTCTATAGTCAACATTTATAACCTAGCCAACTTCATAGTTTCAATTCTCTCATTATGTTTTACCAATTTTTTTCAAGCAACTTTAGTAGACACACAATTAGAGATCAACTTATAATGTAATTTTACCACGACATTTAATAATTTACTAAGGGCTTTTGTAAAATATCTAATTTATTTCCTTTTTGATCATGTGAATTTGGTTATTTGTCTATTTGATTTAATTTTCTTGGGTTAATGAGTTAGGTTATCTATAATTTTCTTTTACAGTTGAACTTTATTTTAGAGTATTAGTGTCAAGCTTGATTCACCCAAATTTTTACCTATTTAAAAGTAATTTTTTTTATTTTTCTTGGCAAAGAAGTGGGCCCCACAACCTTGTGGGATGGTGTGCTACCCATTTTGGCCTCCAACCTTTTATTGGTTTGTCTAAGTGGATTTGAATGTAATTAAATTCATTTTTGAGTCAAAAGTGCATTTAAATGGTCACTTAGGGCATTTTGCCTTTTTTTTAGCCTAACAATTCAATTTTCATCCCATAAGCCTTATTATAAAATGAGAAGCCCTAGCCATTTTCTAAATTGGGAAGGGCTGAGAATAGGAGGGAGGTTAAGTTATACCTCAATTTCCCAAAGATGAAACTCTTCTTAAGGTAAGGTTTCCCCCTTAATTGCACCTTAATCTTCCAAAATTCTTCTTAATCATCTCTATCCTCACTTTTCCTATTTGGATTCTTAGTTTTCTTCCATCAAAATTATGTTTTTAATTCTAATTTAGAACCCTAATTAGGTTATTTTCGTTTTTAACTTAAAAAATATTTCAAATTTATCATTTCTTAGGTTTATTTGAGTTATTAGTTAGTTTTAATTAAGATAAACTAAAAGCCCAATTTTTTAGTAGAATTGCTTGAGGTTAAAACTCATTTAAAGGATTCACAAGCTTGATAGAGGTAAGGGGTTTTCTTTCTAAGAGATTTCCTTCCTTGAAATATCATTATTGTGGTTTTCTTTGAGCTTTTGATTCATCTTGTATGCAATGGTGATTTATTTAAAATATGTGATGGTTGTTTTTGTATGTTTAAGCATAAAAATTGTTAGATCTATCATACTTTAGACTTTGGTAATGATTATATAAGTTTCATGAAGTTTTGAGATTTTTATTGATTTTTAGAAGAATTTTTGTTTACTTTCATGAGGAAGAAGACTGTTTTGGCATTTCTGTCATGCCTGTTTGATTAGCCCACATGTTGGATCACTTGTAGGCCAATCGAATGGCCAGCCATTCAAATGAGATGATAGGCCAGCGGTTTGAACGGGATGACAGATCATTCGAATAGCCAGCCATTAAACAGGCCACCAGGCAGTTCAAACTGCCCAAACAACCCTTTGTTTTGGGTTTACAAATATGTTTCATATACTTTAAATTTATATTTTGCTCTCAACTTTTTTCTAAGAATACATTATCATGTCTAGATTATATTCCAAATTTTCAATTTTTTTCGAGTAAAAAATGTTTTTATTATATTTTTTGGAATATGTATTATACATTAAAATAGCTCTCTATTTCCATGTTTAGAAGCATGTTTAGGGATTAAAAATATGATTTTTGGTTCCTTATTTTTAATATGGGTTGATATATGTGTTATGCGCATGTTGTAAAAATTTTAAGTTGTTTAGACCACAATAAATAATTAGCATAGTCATAAATTTCAAGGTCGATGATTGTAGCAGAAGTATATTGTTTCATTAATTTAAATAAAATATTATTTTTTACTTATATTAATATAATTTTTATTTATGTGTTAATTAAGCCTATGATGTAGGTGTTTATAAATTTTCATATTGATTAGAGTTTATTTGCTATTTTTTCTAAAATGTACAAGTTACATATTGTGATTATGATAAAATATCTACTTAAGTTAGTATGGGATAAATGAGCATAAGCGTGATTTTAAGGGAGATTTTGATGCTTTCTTCATATTTACTCCATGATTCTAGTAGATTATGACTATGATGAATAATGATTGCCTACACATGTCACATTAATTATAGAACCATGTTCCTCACGTTCTAGTGCAAACATGAACACGACCATGTATGTATATTTTTAGTTATGCTTATATAATTTTATTTATCACAAATGGACTATGTTTCATAGACTGACTATCATATATTTACCTATGTTTTCATTCATTGAATTTGCTCATGTATGTATTATGTCGCATGCATCATGAAAATGATTTGTAAGCGAATATTATTCATATATAACCTTGATTAATTGATTGGATGCTGTATTTTCTAGACTAGCCGCATTGAAGGTTTATTGAATTGATTTTATGTCCAATTGGATAGGATTTTACGTCCATTAAATGGGGTTTTACGTTCCTTTGAGGATGAGTTTCCTCCCCGGGTGAGAAGAACAAAATGCTATAATGAGTTAAATTGATAAGTCCTTCTAGACATGAGAATTTAGGTTGGGCTGCTATTATGGTGATTCTTAATGCATAGGCTTCAAGTCTATTCCCCTTGATGTATTGTTCACTTGTTCTTTGGTCAAACCCTTAGTAAGCAGATCCGCAATATTTTCTTTTGGCCTAACATACTCAATAAAAATTATTCCACTAGAGAGCAATTATTTTATAGTATTATGCTTTTGACGTATATGTCGAAACTTACCATTATACATTTAACTTTGTAACCTTCCTATAGCTGATTAGCTATCACAATGGATGCAAATGTTGTGAACCGGTGTCCACAATGGCCTGACAATCGGAGTAGGGAAAGGAAGTAGTGCAAGATGGCCGGGAAAAGGGAACAGGGTGAGGCATGGCCGCCATGGAGGAGGGAAAGGCAGAGAGGAAAGGGGAGAGACAAAAGACTCAATAATTCATTCCATAATCAAATTAGGGCATAGCCCTTACACTTAAATAGACTAACTAGTGGGGTCACTAACAAAAGCCTAAAAGCCTACTAAACATTATTTAATGGAAGTAATAATTTAACAACCTAATAATTAATAATTAACTAATAAAACCTAAACAACCCTATGACCCAAACCCCCTTAGACAAACCATTTCCGGTACATAACATTCTACTATGCTTCCCTTGCACATCACCTTGTCCTTAACGTGGCCTAAAACTCCAAGCATCGGCCCACCATAGCTCCACTGTGAATAGCCGGTTTGGAACTGTGGAAGAGACAAACATAAGGGTGCAAGGTAGTGGGCCAGTACTTGAAACCAACGTGAAGAAGCTAACAGAACATGTAGGAAGTAAAGTCGGTGGTTGGCAGCTAAGAAGATAGGGAACCGTGTGAAGTGGGTAACACCACAGACACCAAATCCGAGGGCAAGGGATCTCCGTAGTCGACGGGGATGACTAGAGATGATAAAGGTGGTAGAGCAATGGAACGGGCTCGACTTGTTGGGTGCAGAACAATGTGGATTTCCCTTATAGGTCTTCAACAAGCGGGGTCACCATAGGGACATAGGGTGTCCCGAGATAGCCCACAGAGGGGCATCAAACAACATCGTGGTCATATAAATACCGAAGACAACAATTAACATAGGCATTATTGGTGCAACAACAACTTTGAACATAGGTGAAGTAAGGGACCCATGTGGCCACCTAGATTCTAGAGCCCATGTACAAAGCTGCTTGTCTATCCGAGTAGGACCAGACTTGCATAAAGTCCACCCAGAAGGACTACCAAATTGTGGCCTAGCTCGGGACACACACATAACATATGAAGTTGAACACCGACACATGTTGTGTAAGTGTCACTTAGATACAAGAAGGTATGTCTATCTTGCATAACACCTTGTGGAAACCCGGGTGAAAACAGGGATACATGCCAAGATTTTCGCAAGTGGTAAAGAGAAACTGGGTCTTAAATTGGGCGTTAGTATATTGGAATCTAGGAAATCCAGAGCATGCACTGAAAATCCAGCAACACCGGAGTTCCCTTGGCTAGTAAATTGCCAAAGATCTTGATGGCAAGCGGTGGAAAAGCATCAACTGTGGCCAGTGGAAATCAGACCAACATGGAAAGGAAAATCCCGCATGATCAAGGTAATCTACAGGAAGCAAATCCCAGATTGCTTGCAGTTTCCAAAGTTGGAGGTGGTGGACGGATTCCGTGATGTTGAGCAGTGACCAGAGGAGGAGCCAAATCCGATGTCTAGCACGCTCCCCTCTTCCTGGCAGCAGACCCTCTCTATAGGAAGAAATGCAGCAGCTTGGGGCCAAGCTTTGGTTGCACAGTGAACTGGCCAAACATGTGAGCACAAGTAGCAGCGGAGGAGGAATGAATTCCAGTAGTGGCTGGAGCCCAAGCATTCCATGGCAAAAGTCACTGAGGCACCGGTTGCTTGAAGAGTGCATCCCCTATTTTTGATGGTGAAATCTGCAGGGTAGTCGAGGAGCGGCAACAGTGAGGAATTCTCAATCAAGAAGCTACCAAGAAATACCTCAGATGTGAGATGCATGCTCCCAAACTCAATCTTGTTGTGAACCCCCTTGACGAAGTTGCCAGAGCCAGAGAAGAGAGAGTAGACTGTCAGAATATGGACGCTGCAGAAGGGTCCTCCCTATGAAGCAAGGACGGAAGGAGTTGCCCTCTTCGGTGAATCGTGGTCCCAGTGGAGGTGAGACAGCGGACTAGGAGGTTGCCATGAGGACACAAGAATGGCCAGGGCCGTAGGTAGATCCATTGACTACTACAAACGTTCCTTGATCGTGGTGGTAGAGCATGTATTTGGAACTGAAGAGCTGGGAGGCATTGCTTCACATTGGGTGGATTCCGTCCACCCCAGTGCAAAAGGTTGGGGCCTAGTTGTGCCTTGGCTACTCGTAAAACCAAGGCCTTACAGTGTTGGAATTTCAAGGCTCCAACGAAGCCATGTGAACTAGCTGAAGCACATTAGGCAGCTTTGGCTATGGTAGCTTGGGCAGCACAATCAGATCCGTTGACATGGCAGTTGTAGATGACCAATCATCGGTGAAACTCCTAGTGGTGACCGCGCTGGAATGGTGGCACGGAGGCCAACCATAGTCGGTCGGCCAAGAAAGCAGTAGCTGAACCAGTTGATAGTGAAGGTGGCAATTCCAAGAATCAACTGCGTTGATACCATTGTTGTGAACCAGTGCCCACAATGGCTTGACAGCCATAGTAGGGAAAGGGAGCGGCACAAGATAGCCAGGAAAGGGAAGAGGGAATGAAATGACCGCCATGAAGGAGGGAGCAAAGAGGAAAGGAGAGAGATAAGAGACTCAATAATTCATTCCATAATCAAATTAGGGCATAACCCTTACACATAAATAAACGAACTAGTGGACTTACTAACAAAAGCCTAAAAGCCCACTAAACATTATTTAATGAAAATAACAATTAACCCCCTAATAATTAATAATTAACTAATAAACCCTAAACAATCCTATGACCCAAGCCCCCCTTAGACAGACCATTTTTGGCACACAATAGCAAATAGGTGGCACAAGTTTCCTCCACATTAGAATATCCTTAAAAAATTATGAAGCCACTTAGCCTCTTCATCTCCTCTATCAAGTGCAATAAATTCATATTCCATTGTGGATCTTACTATGCACGTTTGTTTAGAGGATTTCCAAGACATTGTTATACCTCCAAGAGTAAAGACATATCCACTTGTAGATTTTGTGTCTTTTGTATCAAATATCCAATTTGTATCATAGTAACCCTCTAATACTGTTGGATACCTTGTATAATGTAGTTGATAGTTCAAGGTATATCTTATATATCTAAGAACCCTGACTATAGCCTTCCAGTGGTCTGCCACTGGATTACGATTATATATACTCAGTTTACTTACTGAATATGCTATGCCTGGTCTCATACAGTTCATGATGTAATTGAGACTACCAATAATTTGGGAATATTGAAGTTGTGATATACTCTCATCAATGTTTTTGCTTAAGTTCAATGTCACATCGACATGTGTTCTCACTAGATGATTATCATTCTTATTGAATTTCTCTAAGATTTTCTCAATGTAATGGGATTGAGATAATGCATAACCATCAGTTGTTCTAGTAAGTTTCATCCCTAGTATAACATCTGCAACACCCATATCCTTCATGTTAAACTATTTGTTTAACATCTTCTTAGTAGCTTTAATGATATAATTATTGCTACCCGTAATGAGCATATCATCCACATATAGACATACAATGACATAGTCATTAAGTCTTTCTTTCACATAAAACACATTTCATTTATTGATTTTCAATCCATTTGACATCATCATTTTGTCAAAAATTTTATGTCATTGCTTAGGTGCTTGTTGAAGTCCATAAAGAGATTTAACAAGTTTGAATACTTTATTTTCTTACCCTGGTACAACAAACCATTTAGATTGTTGCATATATATTTACTTATTCAAGTCACCATTCAAGAATGTGGTTTTCACATCCATTTGATGTATTTCAACATTATATAAAGCGCCAATAGTGATTTAGATCCTAATGAAAGTTATCCTTGTGACCGGTGAATATGTATGAAAGTAAGCTTCTCCTTCATTTTGCTGGTATCCTTTGATAACAAGTCTAGCTTTATATTTTTTAATTGATCCATCAGCCTTCATCTTCCTCTTGAATATCCACTTAAATCCTAGAAGTTTACTCCCTGATGGTAGGTCCACTAGTTCCCAAGTATGATTTTGCTAAATGGATAATTTTACTATTTACTACATCTTTCCAATATTGTGTTTCAGGAAAGGGCATTGCTTCCTTAAAGCTTTAAGGTACATTTTCTAATAAATAAGTTAGAAAGTGTAGACCAAAGGATTTTGATGTTCTAGCGCGTTTGCTATATCTAGGTTCATCATCTTCTCCCTCTTTGTCTTCACTATTTTCTTGTGCAATATCGAAAGTTCTTTTAAGAGAACTTTCCTCTTGTGTAGAATTCCATAGAAAAATATGTTCAGCAAATGAAGCATTCTTAGATTCAATCACAATAGTATTAACATTAATTACATAATGAATCTCTGATTTATGACAAGAAAACGATATGCACTACTAATATTGACATAACCAATGAACACATAATCAAGTCTTTGATTCATATTTTAATCCTCTTGGGATTAGGGATTGCCACTTTCGCCAAACTCCCCCACACCTTTTAAGAATTTTTAGGAAGGCTTTCGACATTTCCATAATTCTTATGGTGTCTTCAATGTTTTCTTATGAGGTATTTTGTTGAGAATATAATTTACTGAAAGCAAAGCTTCCCCCCACATGTTCTGGGGTAACTCAAAAGTTATTAACATGGCATTCATAATCTCTTTTAAAGTTCTATTTTTCTGTTCAACAACTTCATTTTGTTGAGACGAATAGGGTAATATCATGTTGTATCAGTCCTTAGAACTTTTATTTTCTTGCCAAGTTGATTCTTAACTTCTATTTTATATAATATAAAAATGTCAATAGCCTCATCTTTACTTCTCATCAAGTGCACATAACAATATCGAGCGCAATCGTCAATAAATATAATAAAAGTACTTTTTACCTCCTCTTGTTTGAACAAGTGTTAAGTCACAGACATCGCTGTGAATTAACTCTAGAGGTTCAATACATCTCTCAATACTTTGGAATGATTTCCTTGTTAATTTTGATTATATACAAGTTTCACATTCATGATGAGAGTCAATATTAAATTTAGGCAAATATTCTATATTAATCAATATCTTTGCATAGCGTCATAATTAACATGTCCTAATCTACCATACCACACATCACTTGACTCAATCATATAAGAGGAAGAAGCACTCGCATTCTTGATATCAGAAACAGGTACAATAGTGAGTACATTGAGCTTGAAAAGCCCCTCATTTAGATATTCTTTTCCCACATACATCCCACTTTTAGTCAATACAAATTTATCCGATTCAAACACCAATTTGAACCCATTCTTGCTCAACAATGATCTTGACACTAAATTCTTTCGAATTTCTAGCACATATAGGACATTGTTGAGAGTGAGTTCCTTGCCCAAAGTCATCTTGAGCACCACCTTTCCAATACATTCAACCTTGGCGGTAGAAGAATTACCCATAAAAAGTTGTTCACTATTTTCCACTGGTTGATAAGTGGAGAACATTTTCCTATTTGAGCATACATGATGAGTAGCCCCAGTGTCCACCCACCATTCTCTAACATTAGTGGCCATTTTTACTTCAAAAATCATAGCAGAAAGGCCGATGTCATTTACATTGTTGGAGAGATTCTCTAGTTCAGTCATGTTGGCTTGTGCATTTTTCTTCTTATAATCCTCTTGTTTCTTTCATTTGCGACAATCCTTAGCCTTATGACCTAGCTTGTCACACACATAGCACTTGCCCTTGAACTTGGATTTGTTGGAGTCATTATTTGACTATCCAGTAAAAATTTCCCTCTTCTTGTTGTTAAAGTTCTTTCTTTTGTGCTCTTCCACAACATTGTCTTTGGCTTCCATGCTATAACCCTCAGTTTTCTTTTTAAAAGTATGGTTGCCCTCTTCTATCCTTAATCTTCCAATAAAATATTCTATGTTCATATCCTTACGTTTATGCTTTAATAGTTCTTAAAGTCCTTCTAGGAAGGTGGTAATTTTTCTATTATTGCAGCCACCTGGAGAGACTCACTTAAAGTCATGCCTTCTACATGAATATCATGCAGGATAACTTGGAATTTTTGAACTTGATTGATTATTGGCTTAGAGTCCATCATTTTGAAGTCCAGAAATTTGTCTACCACAAATTTCTTCATTCTAGCATCCTCTGTCTTGTACTTCTTGCTTAAGGACTCCCACAATGCCCTAGCACTTTTCATCAGACTATACACATTATATAATATTATCCAACCCATTAAGGATGTAATTACAACATAATAAATCTGCATGCTTTCATGCATCTATTCCCACAACAGTTATTTTGTCATCCTGTTTCTCCTCAGTGAGAATGAGTACTTCCTCTTGAAGAAATCAAGCCAAATTTAGTGTGGTAAGATAGAACAATATTTTCTGTTTCCATATTAAGTTCGCACCACTGAATTTTTCTGGCTTTTTCCCTTTAACTTGAATAGAGCATTCATCAGAATGGGAATTATGACCGAAGTGAAATTAGTAATTTCTGCAGCTATTTCTATTCCAATGAACAGAAGATAGTCTCAGTTTTGAAAATTATATAACACAATTTCAAAAAATTACATGCAGAATAGTAAAGTACATAAAATTACATAACACAATTTTGAAATTGCATACAGAATAGTAAAATACATAAAATTTTGAAATTGTATGCACAGTAGTAAAGTATGAAAAAAATATATAACTATGTCTTAAGATTGTTATTTTTGTACCTTTGCAAGTATTGTAATGAGAAATTTTATTGGAAGAATTATGATCGAATCAAGCAAATCGCTCTGTCCTTAAAACAAAATTCGCCGTCCTTACTGGTGCAAGGATACACTCGAATGTCTGCCTCCCAGGAAAAGACGATCGACCATGTACTGTTGAAGCACCTTCACACAGTACACGCAACGAACCACAGTATGGAATGCTCTCATAGAAAGGGATGAAGACGAAAATCCAAAAAAGATTGTGCAAAAATCATTTTTTAGGATTTTATAAGAAATCCCGTGGAAGACAACCCATCCCGTTCAAACCTGTTTTAAGTTAATTGATGAATTTTGATGAAAATAAAATCAAACCTATTTTGGATCAATAGAAACCAAACCAAATATATTTGGTTAAGAGAAAACGAAACCAAATGAAGTTGGCTTAAGTGAAAACCAAACCAAATTAATTTGTCCCAAAAATAATTATCTTGTTAACCCAACCTGATCGGATAGCGACAGCGCATGCGCGTATCGATTAGCCCACCTAAGTGCATGGGTCCAACATGTAACTCCCATACAAAAATAGGGTGGCCCAAGGGTTTAACTTAAAAGACCAAACTTGTACCTTATATACTAACATCATCACCTTTTTTTTAGGTAATGTAAGACTATTTAGTCCTTTAACCAATTCATATGCATGTGTGATTCTTATTTAATACAAAGTAGGTTTGGGCTCTCTACGCATATGGGCTTGACCTATATAAACCATATGAACCATGCGAGCTTAACCCATATAAACCATATGTACAGCTCATATAAATATTATGCCTACTTCCAACAATACTTAATTAATTAATGCATATTCTCATAAGGAAATCCAATTTCTTTGGCTGGTTGGAGGTGAGGGCCCACTTGAGATAGTGATTGAATTGAGTTGCTTGAGTATATTTGTAGGAAGGGTTTTTTTTATGATGTAGGAATAGTTGATATTTAATACTGGGAAATAGACTCCATTTGCATACATTAGAGAGATGATTCTTGGTTTTTTCGCTCTCTAATTTCTCCCATTCTTCCTTCCCAACTCAGAGCAACCTGGACAGGGTTAGATGCATGGTTGCAGCATTGGCTATTGGTGACGATGTGTCCATCTGTCCTCCCAGAGAGGCAGGATGGGTGAAGACGTCTAATATCTACCTCTATGACATGGTGTTTCAGAAAAGGGAGCTGTATGGCATTTCTCGGTTATAGAGAAAATTCCTAGTTTTTAGCTTGAATAATTATCCAGAGCGTTATCACCCGTCTCAACATTGACCTCTGGAAAGAAGGCTTTGGCATTACAAGACCCGTGATTGCCACATCCGTAATACTATCATGTGGGAAGATGGCATTCACAATAGATGTTGACTGCCGTGTGATTTACTAATTGCTAGTCTTGTGGGGAGTTGCTGGTAGTTAGATGCTATCAGGGCCTAACAGAAAGTGATAAGTTTCCTTTAGTGTACACATGTTGGACAAGGTACTTGTACAAGTGGATGACTTGGGCAATAGAATGTTATTTGTGGGAAAGGGTTACTCTACATCGATCCTGGTCTGGATCAGACCCATCCGATTTTTTCATGAAGAATTCCATTTATTTTGTGGATCAAAGTGCTAGTCATTAGGGGGAGGTTGTGTCTGAAAGGGATCTCGGGTTAAGCTTGGCATTATTTCATCCTGCTCCTGTGTTTTGTGTTATCTACCAATCTGAATTGCATCGAATCCGAGCTAAATGAACTTTTGTATAGTTGGTAATCGTAAGGCCAAGTTGATGGTGTTGTATAGTGATATAGTTTGATTAATCCTGAAGAATACTATACTTTTGTTGAATATTGAGATAAATTTATTGAAATTCCAGTTTCATAATGACTTTGAAGATTAGATGAAATGAATTTTTTTGCTTATGTACAAAGTTTTTTTTTTCCAATTCTCTAAGTAAAGGCACTTATGTGGAACTAATGTACTGACTCATCGGGGCCTCTATATAGATCACAACTCACAAGCACTTTGATCTCATTAAGTTGTTATTTTCCCCGGTAAGGCTATAATATACTCAATGGAGCCATAGTCTAGTCTGAAAGATCATATACATTTTAGACTTAGGCATAGCACTGCTTCTATGCTTCTATAAGCCAAGGCCAAAATACACTTTTAGGGAGAATTATTGGGTACTCCTGAACTACACGTACAATCTGGCGCACATTAGCAAATTTCTTAATTACATGAACAAATTTGTTGATCTATTCGAAAAGAATAGGGGAAATGATTTAAATAATAATTAAAAAAGAATATTTACCAATTTAAATAATTTCGGAAAATATTTTTTAAAGTAGTATTCCTTTTTGTCACGCAAGCGGTAGCAAAGCAGTTGGCGCCTGCATGGTTTTTTTTTTAAAAAAAATTATATCAAGTTTAAGTTAATTTCATCCTTTTAAATGAAGAAATCGGTTTATCGATGTATAAACTAAACCTAATTTTAAGGCGATTTAGTCCTTCTACGTAATACTGATTTCGTCCTTCTAATTAGAATTTTTTTAAAAAATTATTTTACACTAACTTTAACGCATGTCCATGTTCATTCATTCAACTCACAATTTTATTCATTCCACACATTTCATGCATATTGGCATTAACTAATGAAAACATACATAAAATAAAATATTTATCAAATATATTACATTGAATGTTGAAAAAATATTTAGTTTAAAAGAAACATATAACAAAGCTAATATCACAATCTCCTACATCCTCGACCTCGGCCTCAACCTCGACAGTGTTGTACGAGCTCCTCCACATAATCTGCCTGCTTCGGCTCCGGCTCTAGCTCTATCTCTAGCTCTGGCTCCTGATGCGGCTCTGCCTCCAGCTCCGACTCCACATAAGTAATAGATAATTCAACACAAGCTGGCCGATGTCGTCTATAATATAAAATTAGAACTTGCTGAGCTACATATACAGTGACAGAAAATGATGAATGAGGAGGAGAGCTATGCACCGTTGATGAAGATGGAATATTAGAGAATGAATCATGAATTGGCTATGTCTGAGCATCTTCGTCGACATGATAATCTCTATGAACATCCATAATCTCTATGAACATCAATAATCACTGACTGAAGCAATGACAAGCTATAAATGACATCATTAGATTCCTTAATCACCAACTGACATGCTGCTAATAAGACCTCGCCAGAAGTATAGGTGCTAATTGCTTCAATCAAATGCGCATGCGTACGTCGAACTAGACGAAGCTATAAAAAATTTAATTAAATATTAGATAAATAATTAATAAGAATTAAGAAAATAATATGTGCCTCAGACGCTCCCCTAGGCTGATATGTCATCTCCTTTACATCATCGCGCGTTAAAATATATCGTCGTGTAATCGGTAAATACCACTGCATATAAGCACTACAAACATCTCGCGATGTCGTAGCCATCTCCCCTCTAATGACAGTGGCTCTCCTATCCTCCCATCAAGCAATATATGAGGTATGATGTAAAGCCGAGTCAGTAATATGGTGGCCCTGTCAAGTGATGTGATGGACAAACTTGACGGTAGAAGGTGGGACCCCTTGCTCCAGGTTAAACTAGAGCATTACACGATATGGCACATACATCTCTATAATCTCGTAATATATCAGTGGAGTTTGAGATAGCCACACCTCTCGACCATCGGTGCATAGAGGAGGTAACGCAGCCAATACTTCCGGTGAGTATGGCTGCCAAATAACCTATACAATATATAAATATAATTTAGTTTAAGTAATGACAAAAAAAATTTATAATCATTACAAAAAAAGTTCAACACGCAATAAAATTACCTTATATGACCGCTAGTGGTCTAACTCCCCACTATACAATCGGATGACTCCTTGTGGATTTTTGGTTCTCTTTTTTCAAACATTCCAACTTAAGGAGTTAAATTTAAAAAATGAGTTTAGTATATGTACATAAAACCTTGCTAAAAAATATTAAGTTTTAAATATAAATACAACCTACCTTGCTCCTAATGGAGCACCCTCAACTAAGTGACCCATCTCCACACTTGGTCATCCGACGTGTAAATGCTCCCACGACCATAGCTATGTTAGAAAATATGATAATAATTATTAAATAAAATGAAGGAATTATACATGCAAAAAAGTATTTAAAGTTATAAATTCATTTACCTAAAGAAGGGTTAAACAACCTACAATCCTTGAGGTCATGGCCTGACATATTTTCCCTAACTCTCGGTATAAAAATGCAAGAGTAACACTGCCCCATGAATAAGCACCCGCTATGTCGAAGTCCTTAAGGAAGGAGAGATATGTCACATGTACATGGCTACTCGTAGTATCCGCAAATATCATGGTTCCAAGTAAATATAATAAATACGCTCATGCATGCTGCTCGATAACTATATCCAAAACATCAACTGGGAGCTCACGAAACTCGCCTAAGAGCCATCAAAGGCTAACTCAGCTACCACGCATGCATGTAACATGAGGAGCTCTACCAATGAGTTTGCCTAATAAGTCTAAATAACCTCCTCCTATTGTGCCCATCACAGGAAGTTCATCAATGCGAAGTCCTAAAAGAACTGCCACATCCATAAGTGTGATGGTCATCTCTCTATAGGGCAGGTGAAACGTCTGTGTCTCCCTCTTCCATCTCTCAATGAGAGCTGTCAATAAAGGTCGATCAAGACGGACATACTTAAGTTAATTTCGTCTTTTTAAAAGACGAAATCGTCTTTGGGTCTTGACTAACGGTTAAAATGCTTGGTCGAAATACCTCCAGTGTGGCGATTTCGTTGTTTAGAAGAACGAAATCGCCTTAAGGTAATTTCATCCTTCTAAATGATGAAATCGGGTTAAATTTATATATCGATAAACTGATTTCGTCCTTTGAATGGACGAAATCAACATATAAATTTTTTTTTAAAAAAAAATCACACAGGCACCAACCGCTGGCGCCTGCATGACAAAAAATAACACCACTTTAAAAAATATTTTCTAAAATAATCTAAATTAATAAATATTTTTATAATTATTATTTAAATAATTTTTTTAAAATAATATATAGTTCTAATTCAGGCTTTGGCTTTTTCTGTGTCCCCTAAAAAAAGCAAAAAATAACTTTTTTTTACTTAATTTCCCCGGGTTTCTCATATTATTTTGCTCCTACTTCCCCAATACATGAATCTCACTCCCGGGGGCACGTAGGTTAAGCCTGGGCCGCCATGGCTAGAATTTGGCCTCTGCTAGATTTGGTCTCGGTCGTAGAGTTCAGGTCATCGACAAGGAGGTGTCGGTGTCAAAGAGGTAGGGTGGAATTCGGGTCGCTGGCGGCGGTAATAGAGTCTGCTTATGCGAGAGAAAAAGAAAAAGAAACATTAGGGTAAAAAAAAATTTTAATGTAGGGGATGAGTGAAATATTAGAGCACGTACAAGGAAATAGGGGAATAGGAGAAAAAGGGAACGTGTATAGCCACGCTCATAAAATAAGTAAATCACAAAAATAATTTAGAAAAGGGCAATCGTCCCACTAATGAAAAAATTTTAAAGAATTAATCAGACCGTTATTGCATAGTTACATATTAGATACAAGAAGAAGAGTGTCAGCAGCTTTGGACCCCATTGCCGACAGCGGATCCTCGAAGGAGGGCATCAGCGTGCTCCTGCACTAGCTTCCACGCCAGTTTGACATGGTGCTCCTCCGTGAGGGTGGCCCCAACCGCAAACCGGATCATGTACAGTCCGCCCACCACCGCGTGAGTCATGTACGCCTTGCCTGACGAGTTGATCGATTCTAGCAGCCTCCTGTTCAGTTCATTCGCCTCCTCTTCCCCCACCGAGCCGGTGGACAGTGGAAGGAGGCGGAAGCAGACCATGGCAAAGGTCCGGGGAACCACCACCTCGAACCTTCTGTCCTTGGTCACCAGCCCTTCCAACATCTTGGCCATGTTCACGTGAGTCCTAAGGAATGTGCGCAGGTTGGCCACTCCGTAGCTCCGCAAAACCATCCACAGCTTCAGCGCCCTGAACCTCCTGCTCAATGCAACTTGCCAGTCCTTATAGTCTACCACCTGCTTCGACTCGGTGGCCTTGTTACGAAGATATTCAGGGTTGGTGGAGAGGGCCTTCACCAGGGCGCTGGGGTCCTTGACCCACATGCAGCAGCAATCAAGGGTGGTGAAGAACCACTTGTGGGCATTGAAGCTCAATGAGTCGGCATCCTCCACTCCATCGATGAAGTGTCTGAACTCCGGGCAGATGCAGGCGCTCCCGGCGTAGACTGCGTCCACATGAACCCACATGCCATACTCTTTGGCCACCTTACAGAGGGGCCCCACTGGGTCCACCGCCGTGGAGGACGTGGTGCCCACAGTGGCGCAGAGAAAGAGTGGGAGGAGGCCGTTGGCCAGGTCCTGTTCGATGGTGTCTCGGAGATTGGCCGGTGATAGTCCAAAGTGGTCGGACTTCGAGGTCTTGACAGCGCGGAAGTTGGCCGGGTGTATGCCGGCTATCTGGGCGGCTTTCTGGAGGGCACAATGGGTCTGATCGGAGCCGTAGACGACAAGGCGGCCGATGTGCTCACGGCCAATGCGGTTCAAAAGGCGGTCGCGGGCAGCTGTAAGGGTGCAGAGGATGCCCTCGCAGGTGGTGCCCTGCAGGACACCGCCGCCTCCGCCAGAGAAGAGGAAGGCGCTGGGAAGCTTAAGCATCTTGCTCAGCCAGTCCATGACTATGGTTTCGAGCTCAGTGGCGGCCGGAGAGCTCATCCAATTGAAGCCCACTACATTGAAGCCAGTGCTGAGCATCTCCCCCAGGAAGCCCGCTGTGCTGCCGCTAGAGGGGAAGTAGGCGAAGTAGTTGGGGCTCTGCCAATGGGTGATGCCAGGTATAATATGGGACTGGACGTCATGGAGGATGGACTCAATGGTCTCCAGGTGGTTGGGAGCGGAGTCAGGGAGGAGCTTCTTGAGATAGCCGGGCTCCACCTTGCTGCGAACGGGATACTTTTCGATGTCCGGTAGTAGTCGGCGAGGAAATCGACTACCATGTGGCCCTGCCTCCGGAGCTCCTCCGGGTCCAAAGGGTTCACTTGCATGGCTGCCTGGTTGTTGCCCAAGACATCGGCGTGGAGGCTGCCCATATTTCCTTATACGTGTATAACGATCAAATCCAAAGTAGCTAGCTCTTTAAAAGTTCGAGCTGCGTTTGCTTGATTGAATGAGCTGAAGATGATGAACTGAGGGAAGAGGAGGGGCTGAAGAAAGAATGAAGGAATGATTGAGGAGTGATCGGAGATGGGGAAAAGAGGGGTTTAAATAGATACTGGAGACTCGGGAGAAGATCTAGTCAGTGGTCAGTGGGCAGAAGAAGGGAGGAAGGTTGGTGGGTGGTTGGGGGCTTGACCATATTGCAAATGTGAAGTATGACTGCTAAAATTAAAAAGACCGGCGCTACTGAGCTGTGTTGGTATGCTTTAGGACAGAAAGCCTTTCGGCAGTCAATCGAGTCGCCTAAGGTGTGTGCTTGCGACTGGCTGCTTTCTACAACACCTATTAAATTAGTGGGTCGCTGAGGCATTTCGTCGAACAGCGGTTCAAAACAGCCTTTGGACCAGGGGAAGATGGAAATTGATCGACTGCGAATCGATTCTGTTAAGTTCGGTACGACTGCTCTTACTGAAAAAGCCGCTGGAGAAGCTGAGAAAGCGACCGTTGGCTTATGTGGCATCCTAGTTGGCATCTTAGCTGGTTTTAAAATTACATCTGGCTATTATAAATAGCTAATTCTGAACTGTTGCCTCTGTTCATCACTGTAATTTCTGTTTGAACCGCTGCTTTCTTTTTTGTATCTTGTAACTTCTTTAAATCAATTTTTTGATGAATACCTGTACGTACAACATGAGTAAGAAATTGGAATTGAGCCTAGGTAGACTATCTCCTTAAGAGATATACGTCCTCCCTATATACATTTTGGAACAAACGGACATCTATCTCTTATAATAAAAGAATCTGTTGTTACTTATTAGAAGCACACCAACAATAACCCATGGTGAAAATAACTCTTTTTTAATCTCCAGACATAAACACAACTTATGAAGAAAATTCATAAAAACAGTAACTCTTTTGAGTGCATGCCAACAACCCTCATATATAAATTTTGAAAAGGTGTGACCAAACTTAAAAAAGACACCGTCACATATACCAAAAGAACACAAGTAGAACCCAATGAGATACATGTCTATATAACAAAAAAGGTGTTTTGAGAAAGATCTTCCGAATAAGATCCTTTGACCCATTAAGGATTATTATTATCTAATTTAAAAAATTATAAAAATAATATTAATTATTACAACACTACAACTAATGTTCATTCACTCCTTTTTAACTTTAAGTTTAAATGGACTAATTCATTTAATTAAAATTAATTAAAAATTATTATATGGACTCAAACTATATTTTTTAATAATTTATTTTAGTTTTCAATTTTACTTGCAAATGATCACATGCATTCAGGCTTCCACATGGCCATCAAAATTTGTATCCAAACCTGGTGCTCCATTGAATCATGGCTTCCAATGGAGGTGAACACAATCTGCGTTGTCAGATAATCCAAATTAATTATGCTGCAGCAATCCAACAACAGCAGCAAGAGCAGCTCCAAGCTCATCAACAGCAACGTCAAGAGCAATTACAGCTTCAGGTTTGAACAAAAAAAAACAATTCTTGCAAATGATCGAGTGGTTAGCTACCTCTCGAGTAGATTTGAATGCTGATTTTTTCTAATGGAAGAATGCTGAAGTTTGGAAGCATAAAATTTCATGAAGTTGCCTTTGCTTGGTAATATCCATCTACCCAGGTTTTGATCAGTGTTATTTGAGTTATATATGGTTCAGTTTTAAGTTTTAACCAGAAGATGCTAACTAAATATTCTAAACTTCTCACTAGGCCCATCTTAAAATGGGCAGCAAATTGTTTCCTGCCACATAATCATTATACACTTTAAAACACCTTACTGGTTATATACCAAAACGGAGAATTGTTTCCTACCACGTAATTATCATATACACTCTAAAACATCTTACTGATTATTGTTTGCTGACATCTTCAATATGGTTCTTTGTTTTTTTTATTTAAAACAATTACTCCTAATTTCCACTTGAGCGCAGCTGTTTTCTTTTTAATATGAAGAGAATGGTCTCAATTATAGAGTAGTTAAGCTTATCATTCTAAGGAAATATTTGTACGAGATGAAGCAGTACTCTCTTAAAGTTCTTCTAACTATATCTTAAAGTGCCAAGGAAGAATGGTAGAAGTTTCATGGCATGGCTTAACATAAAGAAAGCCTATGGGTCTTGGTAGGCCTAAGGCTCGCCAAACTGACAAACAAAGGATCTTGCAATGTCGTTTTGTATTGTGTTACATATTAAAATGGTTTTAGGCTAGTCATTTTTTCTTACTTTTTTACTCCCTCCTACATTAATAGCTCTATTTGATAAAAAAAAATTATTTCATATTAATAGCTCTATATTATTCAATTTAAGTGATTATGTACCTAAAAAAATATCATAAACTTATTTTTTCTTATTTTATATGTTGGTTTTACCCTTCAATAAAAATTATTATTTTTTTAAATATAATAATTAACATTATTTTTCATTTGGTATTTCGAAACTATGTAAGAGTTAGGCTGATTTGATAAAAAAATGATAGTTAGACCATTACTATAGAAATTTTTCTAGCAAATGTTTGGGCCCAAAGTGCTACGCACTACCCTTGGCATGAACGACATCAAAAAATTAGACGTGTCTAGCATGACTGGGCTCAATGACTATAGCTTGTGACTAGCCCATAAGGCTATATACATAAGAGGGTAACTTACCATCTATGTGCAATTTCCCTCTTATGTTCTATATTCCAATCCCTATGTGGGCTGGTTACGAAGTTGGTTACGAAAACATTTTTACAAAACATTAATGACATAAGCTAGCATCACCCAAACCTACCAACTCAACCACAACCTCTTTTCATATTGTGATTTATACTCAACAAACCCTTCTAAGTGAGATTAAGTTTACAAAGCATGTGGACCTCACATAAACTTCACTTAGGCTATATAAGTTTTATTGGCAAAAACCAGTTAGAAGGGTTTGTTGGGTAAATACATTTGGTGATTATTATTTTCCCACATTTCCTAGTTGCCAGCAATACCCTCGTGCAAACACTGGCTTATAGTTTTATATTTCTTACTTCCCTCGCTAAACTATTCCTATGAAAAGTATTTTTGCACCTCTTTTTTTTATCTACCCACTCCAAAATGTTATCATGTCTCTTTGAGATGTTCTTGATAATGGGGCGAGTTAATGACTAATAAGGGTTTATAAATACTTATCACACTGTTATTCCCTTTTGTTATTAGCAATAATCTTAGTTTCAAAGCCTAGTTTGCCTCATCCAGTCAACTACATATGACTCAAGAATAAGGATGTGTCATGTCAAGTTTTGTAAAAGTATATCATTTCTTAACTTGAACTTGACCCTACCCAAATGGACTCAACCTGAAGCTAACCCATTTGACCAGTTTAGATAAAAAAATATTTATTTTTTATCTTTGACTTATTTACCCATTAAAAAGTATTAAATTATTATTAAAAATAAATAATTTATATTTATAACCTTAATCATGCCAAGCTGGGTTGAATCACTTAAAACCTGAATTTGACTCGAATATCTATTTTTGGCCCATTAGTTGGGTCAGGTTGAGTTTTATTATATACCTAACCCGAGTGGGAGCCCTACTCAAGCATGGTCAACTTTTCAAGTCGAATTTCCTATGCCACTGAGGCCCTTCAACCTACTAGATGATGTCATTTGATCTCAACACACTAGATATGATTGACCAGGATGTAAACCCCGCGTTTGGGTTTTTAATTTTTTTTTTAATTATTTTAGTCACTGACCCCAGTGCGGGTCTGAGTTGAACTCGGACCCGTCGAGATTACAGGAGGAATCGGGGATAGGAAAATTTTCCTTCCCCAGCGTCCAGCAGAATGGGAAGTCTCTTTCTCCCTTATGAATCCTTCTCCCCTACAAATCCTTCTCCCCCACGACCCTGGTTTTCTCCTCCCCTCCTTGACGTCTCTCCCCATCTCCCCTCTATAAATCCTCATCTCCTCCCTCCCTCTCGACCCAAACAGCCCCTTCTTCCCTGGTTCGACGAGAAGCAGTTTTGGGTAGCTCGCCGGCGGCGACGAGGGGTAAATCTGGGCAGCGAGAGGACGGGCTGAAGAGGGGAAGGCAAAATGTAAGATTTTTCTCTCTGATTTGGGTAATCCCTTCTTCCCAGATCCGGAATCACTGTTCACAGTAAAATATATCGTGCAGTTTCTTATTCCCGGAATCACTGTTCACAGTAAAATATATCATGCAGTTCTTATTCCCGGAATCACTGTTCACAGTGAAATATATCATGCAGTTCTTATTCCCGGAATCACTGTTCACAGTGAGATGGATTGTATAAATTTTTCCAAATTCTATCATCTTCTCTCCCTTACGTTAGTTATATGTCTTCTTTTATTAATAAGAGTTTTGTTGTGGTTTTCTTAGGCTTTTGTGAGGAGCAGTGATTTTTGTGTCGGGTTGTGTTTCAGATTAGGCTCAGGTGAGGTCCCTCGTTTGGAACATGAATTGTCCTCTCAGCATGAATTGGTTTGTGGTTGTATTGTGTTGAATGAAACCTTAATACCATGCCTATACTCAAGTTGATCTTGCAAAGTATTATATATTTTGATTAAATATGAAATTTCCAAAGTTTGATATGCAGTACTCAGATTCTATCTCACAAAACGTTCTGTAGTTTTCTAGCATGATTCTAAAGTATGGGTTTGGTCTATGAGTAATTTGATTTCATTCTATGCTAGGATGGGTTTTAAAACAAACTTATGATGCTATGAATATAACCGTGAAACTGTGACAGTAATGGGTTTATTCGCCCATCTAGTGTTTGCATCATACTTACATATTTGATTTCCTAATTCTTTCCCAGGGATGGAGAATATGTTAGATATGTATGGGTTAATGAAAGGAATGAAACCTGGGCAGTTTATATACTTTGTTTTAGCATGTGTAATGGTTGACATACATGTGGGCATGAGATTCTACGCTGATTTAGGATTATATCTAAAGATGGGAGAAGCTAAGTTATATATGCAGAATCTGTTATGTTTATTTTCTATGTGCTTTAATCAAAAATTTCTTACCTTCTGTTTTGCTCAATTTACTAAGATACATCTAGCTAAAATCCTTATTTATGCTTTTGTGAACAATGGACTGATGGGGGCTGTGGGAGAGGTGTATTTTTTTTACATATATATGGGTTGGCGTAATGTTGTTAATATGAATAATGGGAGCTGTGAGGGGTGGATATAGTGAGTTATATGGGGCAGATGTTCAACATTGCAAGATGTATGATAGCAGAAGAAGAAATAAATGCAAAAGTAATAAGAAAATGTGAGCCCGCTCGGTTGTAAGGAAATAATGCATAAATGGGGAATGATTTATCTCCAAATATATGTGTACCTATGTATGCTATCATGGATTTGTGGTGTATTGATTGAGTGATTAGTATATATCATAGTCAGCAAGTTATTAGATTCGTCTTGCAAGATTTTATGTATGTGGTGGAAATTTTATTTTATACAGCTCTAGGGTGCAAATGATACACTGTGTTGGATTCTTAATTTTTTTAGGGAGACTTTGCTGAGAATAAAGGATATAGATAATAAACAGTACTAATGTGAATGATATATTGATTGGTACGTGAGAGGAATACATTACCTAATTGGTAGATTAGGTTTTAAGAACCCACCTAAGAGTGATGGGTTGACAAGGGTAGTTAAGGTTTGGGTTGGGAGACTCAATCTCAGGATTCAAGATAATAAGACTACCCAGGTGCCACATAGGGATGAGGGTGGACCCCAGCCTTTGGCAGTTCCCTCCCGGTTTCACGGGTTATTATGAGTGCACGTGTATGACCACTCACAACGCATTCGCACCGACGCAAATCACGGATCACATAGCTAGTTCTCTGGGTGTTATGGGGAATGAGCTGTGTAGATTATACGTTATGAAATGTTATGCATACGGTGATGATGATAAATGATGATTGGTTACCTTAGATAATGTACATGTACATAAATTTATTTAGAAATCATGTTAGATGTTTTATTCTGGAGATTCATTGGTTATTTGTTCTTGTGTGACCAACGATTGCTAAGATTACAATGTATGTTTTATTTGAGGCTCACGAAGCTTTTAGCTTACGGGTGGAACATTCGTTCCACCGGGCGTATTTTTGCGCGCAGGTTTATTCACAGAATTGGATGCGTAAGAACATCGAGAAAGGATAGAGATAACGGTCACAGGGTTAATGAAGGGAATTAGCATTAGTTTGGTTTCTTTGTAGCATTAGTAGTTATTTTGTAGTTGCTAATGAACACCCCTTGGGTGAAACTCATTCCTTTTGGATTTAATAAAGATTTAGTAGGAAGTTTGTTAATGTTTCAGATAAATTCTTTATCCCTTGCAAAATATGCTATTACCTTGTCACAGCTTGAGCTCAGGTGCACTCCGATAGTGTTGGTGGTCTATGAACCCGTCTCAAGGCTCAGGTCGTGACATAGGATCGCCTGAAGCTAAATTAAATAAGGGGCCATGACCGTTAAGGACAAGATTAGGTGATTAATATGTAATTAGTGTTGTCTGAATTATATTATAACAATTAATCCCAACACTGATGATGAATAAGAAAAATATAATATTATCCAAGTCTTAAAAGCATGATCAAGTAGTCTTAAATATTCCAACACTCTTCAGACATTGGATTAAAAGTTTAGTATCGAGGTAAGTCATCTTCAACCCAAGGACATCCAAACTCTCGCTTTCTAATATCGAGTTTTGTCACTCAATCGATTGTACAATCTGAGGTTAGTCTGTCTTTGCTTATGCTTTTTTTCGTTACGTAGATTACGATGAAAGAAGACTAAAAGAGCTTTTCTTACTTGAAGAAAAACATGTTTGTGATGCTCCTTCAACGTCCAAGCTCCTTCCCCAATAAAAATCATCAAGTTCTTCTATGCAAAAAGGGAAAAACTTAGATTCATTTCTGAAGATCAAACTCCTTGACAAAATCTGATGATCACTGCTCCTAGTGGCAGTTTTTATTTTTAATCCTTGGTCTGCTCTCTTGTTTAATTAATTTCTTTAACTACATTTTTTTCTTTATATTTAAGATTGATTTAGCTTGATTTTTTTAGGTTTAGTAATTTTTTATGTTCAGAAGTAAAAAAATTATATAATTTTTTGGCTTTTCTTCTTACAAAACCTGCAATAACAGTAAGAATATGATTATTTAGGTTTTTAAATATTTTCAAAGTATGATTATAATCGTATAAATATATTAATGATTGTATAAGTTTTTAATATTACACTTTAGGATATTGATATGGAATTACAAGAGTACAATTTTACTGGGCACATATGTAACATTTTTTTCATTTGATTTTACATTTAATTTGTAGTGTATTTGATATGTTCAACTCCTATTAGAAATAGAATTTGGAATTATATTTTAGGTTTCTTAGATTAGATTTCCTTTCGTAGAGTAAGTAGGATATTTTAGATTTCTCTCTCTCCTTTCCTCTCTCTTTCTCTCTCTCCTCCTCTCTCTTCACTCTCTCCCTCTCCGCTTCACTCTTGATCCCTTATCTCTCTCCCTCCCTCCCTCCCTCCCCCCTCCCCTTTCTCTCTCTTCTCTCTCTCTCTTCTCTCTCTCCCTCTCTCTCCCATCTCTCTCCCCCCACTATCTCTTTTTAATTATATTTTTAAAATAAAAAACATTGGTAGTGATGCACAAGCTTATGCGTCGCTACTACACTATGTAGTAGCGACATATAAGCTAATACTTCAAGGTGGCAATGACTCATATGCCTATACATCGCTACTACCCTATGGTAGTAGCAACGCAGAAACCTATGCGGCACTGATATCAAATTGTTTATTGTTTTAAATTTTTATAAAAATAATTTATAATTAAAAAATATCCTCTCTCTCTATCTCTATCTA
The DNA here is from genome assembly GCA_035235625.1 of Saururus chinensis. Classification (NCBI taxonomy): domain Eukaryota; kingdom Viridiplantae; phylum Streptophyta; class Magnoliopsida; order Piperales; family Saururaceae; genus Saururus; species Saururus chinensis. Next base: position 26,598,427 of record CP141143.1, on the reverse strand, counting down.
CCTCTCTCTCCTTCTCTCTCTCATCTCCGCTCTCTTTCTCCTCTCTCTCTCGTCACCCTCTCTCTTCTTTGTCTCTCTCTCCTCACCTCTCTCTCTCTCTCTTCTCTCTCTTCCCCTCTCTCCCTCCCTCCCTCCCTCCCTCCTTTCTCTCTCTCTTCTCTCACCTCTCATTGTCTCTCTCTCTTCTCTCTCTCCTCACTCTCACTCTATCTCTCATGTCTTTCACACTATCTCTCTCCCACCCTCTCTCTCATGTTTTTCTCTCTCTCCTCACTCTCTCCCTCTCCGAACTCTATCTCCTCTGCCCTCCTTTCTCTCTATGCACTATCTCTTCCTCACATCTCTCTTTTATAATAAATTATATTTTAAATTAATAAAAAAAATTAAAAATAAAATATATTATATTTAAATAGTAAAAGTTTAATCTATTATTGACACTACATTTTATTGAAAATTTAATATTTATTTATTATTTATACAAATAGTCAGTATTAAAGAAAATATATTATATTTAAAAAGTTTATTTTAAAATTTTTAAATATTTATTATATAATTATTTATTAAATAAAAGTAATTAATAAAGATAATAGTGACACTTGTAATTCTAAATTTGTAATTTTTTATTTTAAATTTATAACTATTAGCGACGCTTTATATTAGGCGTTGTTAATAGTCTAATAATTAGCAATGCATTTTCACAAGCATCACTAGTGTTAAAATTAATTAGCGACGCTTAAAAAATGCATCCCTAACAGTTATGATTTTTTTTTAAAATATATTTAATATATATATCTTTTAGTGACATTTGATTAAAGCGTCGCTAATAACTTAACTATTAGCGACGCAAAATATAAAGCATTGCTAATATGATTAGTATTAGCGACGCTTTATATTATGCATCACTAATATATTATATTAGCGACGCTTACAATAAAGCATCTCTAATAGTAATGTTTTTGCGACACTTTTTATGTATTGCTATTAGTATTTTTTAGCGATGTTTTTTTTTACGCCACTAATAAAAGCGTCGCTATTAGTATATTTTGTTGTAGTGCTCTCTTCCTCCCTACTTTCTCTCTCCCTTCTCTCTCCTCTCACTGTCTCTCTCTCTCATCTCTCTACCCACTCTCTCTTCTCTCTCCTCACTCTCTCTCCTCTATCTCTCATGTCTTTCTCACCCTCTCTCTCCTCCTCCTCACTCTATCTCTCCTCTCTCTCTATGCACTCTATCTTATACACTTCTCTCTCTTCACTCTCTCTCTTTTATTATAAATTATATTTTAAATTTAATAAGAATAATTTTAAAATAAAACATATTATATTTAAATAGTGAAAGTTTAATCTATTATTGACACTGCATTTTATTAAAAATTAATATTTATTTATTATTTATACAAATAGTCAATATTGAAGAAAATATATTATATTTAAAAAGTTTATTTAAATTTATTTAATATTTATTAAATAAAATTAATTAATAAAGATATTATCGATACTTGTTTGCAAGTGTTGTTATTATTCATGCTATTTGTGACACTTATTTACAAGTGTCGCTATTAGTTCTAAATTTTTAATTTTTAATTTTATATTCATAAGCATCACTAATAGTCTAATTATTAGCGACGCTTTTTCACAAGCGTCACTATTGTTAAAACTATTAGTGACACTTAAGAAAATGTGTTGATAATAGTTATAATTTTTTTAAAAATTTAATAAATATATCTTTTAGTGACACTTGTTTAAAGCGTCACTAATAACATAACTATTAACAACACATAATATAAGCATCGCTAATATGATTAGTATTAGCAATGCTTTATATTATGCATCGCTAATATATGACTATTAGTGACGCTGAATATAAAGCGTCGCTAATAGTAAAAAAAATTTACGACGCTTTTTTATGTGTCGCAATTAGTAGTTTTTAGTGATACTTGTTTTTGCGTCGCTAATAGTACTTTTTGTTGTAATGTGTGTGCTTAAACAGTAAAATAATCTCCAGTTATCAACCGGTGAAAAATTGGTGAACAACTTTTCATGGGCAACTTTTCTACTGCTAAGGTTGAAGGTGCTAAAAAGGTGGTACTTAAAATGACTTTGGGCAAGGAACTCATCTCAGTAATATGGTGTATGTGCCAGAAATTTGAAAGAATTTAGTGTCACGATCAAAACTAAACAAGAATGGGTTTAAATTGGTGTTTGAATAAAAAAATAAGTTTGTATTGACTAAGAGTATAATATATGTGGGAAAAGGATATCTTAACGAAGGGCTTTTGAAGATCAATGTATTGACTATTGTACTTAAGAATATTAGTGTTTCTTCTTCTTATATGATTGATTAATGTGATGTGTGGTATGGTAGATTAGGATATGTTAATTATGATGATATACGAAGATTGATTACTATAGAATATCTACCTAAATTTAATATTAACTCTCATCAAAATGTGAAACTTGTGTGGAATCAAAATTGACAAGAAAATCATTCTAAAGCATTTAGATATTTATTGAACTTCTTGAATTAATTCACAGCAATGCCTATGACTTAAAACTTGTTCAAACATGAGGAGGTGAAAAGTATTTTATTACATTTATTAACGATTGCACTAGATATTATTATGTGTACTTGCTGAGAAGTAAGGATGAGACTATAGATATGTTTGCACTATACAAAATAAAGGTTGAGAATCAACTTGGCAAGAAAATAAAAGTTCTAAAGAATAATAGAGGTGGGGAATATGAATCACCCTTTGATGAATTTTGTTCACAACATGGTATTATACACCAAATTGAAAACCCTATTCACCTCAGTAAAATGGAGTTGTTAAATAGAAAAATAGAACTTTAAAAGTGATAATGAATGTCATGTTAATAAGTTTTGGAGTACCCTAGAATATGTGGGGGGAAGTTTTATTTTTAACAAATTATATTATCAACAAAATACTTTATAAGAAAATCTTGAAGACATCATATAAATTATGAAAAAGTTGAAATCCTTCCTACAAATTCTTAAATGTGTGGGGGCATTTGGTGAAAGTAATGGTTCCAAATCCCAAGACGATTAATATTTGACCAAAAACCATTATTATGTATTTATTGGTTATGCCAATAATATTAGTATATATCATTTTCTTGTTTATAAATAGGATATTCTTGATGTAAATGTTAATACTACAATTGAATCTAGAAATACTTTATTTTTTTAACATATTTTTCCTTAAAATTCTATATAAGAGAAAAATTCTCTTAAAAGAACTTTGGATATTACAGAGGACAATAGTGAAGACTAAGAGGGAGAATATAATAAACCTAGACTTAGCAAAGGTACTAGAATATCAAAATATTTTAGTCTAGACTTTCTAACTTATTTGTTAGAAAATGAGTCTTAAAGCTTTAAGAAAGTTATGTCCTTTCTTAAAGTACAATATTGAAAAGTGGCTATAAATAGTAAAATTGAATCCATTATGCAAAATCATATTTGGGAACTGATGAATTTTCTACCAAGGAGTAAACCTTTTGGATATAATTGGATATTCAAGAGGAAGATGAAGGTTGATGGATTAATTGAAAAATATAAAGTCAGACTTGTTATTAAAGGATGTAAGCAAAATGAATGTCAAGATTAATTTGATACATATTCACTAGTGACAATGACAACTTTCATTAGGATGTTAATTGTTATTGTTGCTTTGTATAATATTGAATGGTGACTTGAATGAGAAAATATATACAATAACCTGAAGGGTTTGTTGTACCAGGTCAAGAAAACAAAATATGTAGACTTATTGAATCTCTCTATGGGCTTAAACAAGAACCTAAGAAGTGGCATAAAAATTTTAACAAAATAATAATGTCAAATAGATTCAAAATTAATAAATGTGACAAATATATTTATGTCAAAGAAAGACCTAATGGCTATGTCATTGTCTGATATGTGGATGATATGCTCATTATTGGTAGTAATGATGATATCATTAAAACTAATAAGAGGATAAAATCACTAAAACATCTGATGAATATGCATTATCTTAATCTCATTACATTAAGCAAATCATAGAGAAATTCAATAAGAATGATAATCATCTAGTAAGAACACCTATGGATGTAACATTACACTTGAGCAAAAACATTGGTGAGAGTATATTACAACTTTAATATTATCAAATTATTGTTAGCCTCAATTACATAATAAATTGTACGAGATTGGACATAGCATACTCAGTAAGTAAATTAAGTAGATATAATAGCAATCTAGGGGCATACAACTGGAAGGCTGTAGTAAGGGTTCTTAGATATCTAAGATATACCTTAAACTATAAACTGCATTATACAAGGTATCTAGTAGTACTAAAAGGTTACTATAATGCAAACTAGATATATGATACAAAAAGCTCAAAATTTACAAGCGGGTATGTCTTTACTCTTGGAAGTGTAGCAGTGTCTTAGAAATCCTCTAAACGAATGTGCATAGCTAGATCTACAATAGAATATGGCTAAATGACTTTGACATTTTTTAGAGGATATTCTAATGTGGGGGAAACCTATGCCACCTATTTACATCTCTGTGATAACCAATCGGCTATAGGAAAGACACAGAGTAACTAGTATAATGGTAAGTCTCAATATATACATCGAATTCATAATACCATAAAATAATTGCTCTATAGTGAAATAATTTCCATTGAGTATGTTAGGTCAAAAGAAATAATTGCAGATCCGCTTACTAAGGGTTTGACCAAAGAACAAGTAAGCAGTTCATCGAGACATATGGGCTTGAAGCCTATGCATTAAGAGTCACTATAATAGTAACTCATCCTAATTAACTAAAGATCCCAAGATTTAAGTTCAAAGGGGCAACCGAATTGTATGAGATTTAAGAGGAATCACTATTTAGATAACATATCATCCTCATTCCTATGATGAGATAGTCGTGCCTATAGAGTGAATTAGGATAAGCTTTGCTTTTAATAATTCTTATAACTTGAATTAGGTCAAGTAGGGTATAACAGGATACTCTTAATGAAACCACCTATATAAGTATGAAAGGATATTGGCTTCTATAAGGATTTTAAGGCTAAATCTTGTAGAGCTTTCATGAAAATCAAGTTTGTTTAGGGCCGATATGAACACAATAATAAGTATCACGTTGTGTTTGAGAAATGATTGTGTGAATTCTATTATCTTAGTTTACACAAACGACTGAACAGTTCAAGACATTGCATTCAGTGATTAGCCAGTAAACTCGATAATTTTCACAAGGGAAGGTTCAAAGCCAAAAACTAACTTTCCCCAATGCACAAACTTTTTAATAATTGTTTTTATGTTTTATCTACATTATTTTGCATTGTCATTGAGCTAATTCTTATTAATGTAGAGGATTGTTAAAAGTGGGTATAAGTTTATATGGGTTAAGCCCATAGGGGTATTGAGAGCCTAAGCCCACTTTGAAGTGAATGAGAATCACACATGTAAATTGGTTGAATGAGTGAATAGCCCCACATCACCTAGAAAAAGATGATGACATTAATATATAAGATATAAGTTTGGCCTTTCAAGTTAAGCTTTTAGGCCACCTCACTTTTGTGTGAGAATTACTTATTGGACTCATGCATCGTGGTGGGCTAAGCCACACGCGTGCACTGCCACCACCATTTTTTCGGTGAGCTTAATTTAGCTTAGTTCGTATGCGCGGCCTGCTAGGTCGGGTTGGGTTGGGTCAACAAGATAATTATATATTTTGGGAACAAATTCATTTAGTTTTTCTTAACCCAAAATAAGTCTAATTTTATTCTCACCAAAATGTGTTTGTTAATAGACGAATGTGTCCATTAGAACGGGATAAATTGTCTTCAACATGATTTCTTATAAAAGAATAAAAAAATATTTTTTAAATAATCTTTTACTCCATTTTCGTCTCTGTGAGAGCATTTTATAACGTGGTTTGCTGTATAAACTGTGTGAAGGTACGTCTATAGCGTGTAATTGATCGTCTTATTCAAGAAGGTAGACACCCAAGTAAATCTTCAGCACCAATAGGGAGAGCGAATTCTATCTTAAAGACACAACATTTTGCTTCATTCGGTCATCTTTTTCTGGTGAATTTCTTTCATCACAAAAACTTACAAAAGGACAAAATAACACTACTCACAGGTAAATAATACTAACTAAACAACATATAGGAAAGAGTTTACTTTTTTTTCTTCTTTTTGCATGAAGATGAGCATTTTATAACATGGTTTACTATATACACTATGTGAAAGTATTTCTACTGTGTGTAATTGTTTGTTTTATTATTGATCATCTTATTTTAAAAAGCTGATGCCTAAGTAAATCCTCAGCGCCACTAGTAAGAAGGGCAAATTCTATCTTAAAGATAGAGCATTTTGCTTCATTTGGTCATCTTTTTTTGATAAATTTCTTTCATCACAAAACTTACACAGGGACAAAAATAACACTACTCACATGGTAAATAATACTAACTAAACAACATATAGGAAAAAGTTTACTTTCTTTTTTTTCTTTTCTTTGCTTGAAGATGAACAACGAAAACCATAAGTCTTAATCCCTCTTTCTCTTTCTCAGAAACGGATGAATATTATCAGTTGGCCATTTTCACAGGCATGTCTTACATTCACAAATCATGCAGGCAAATCAGCTCGGAGCAGCTGCAAAACCGTCCGGGAGTACTAGTCAGGTACTAACTAATGCAATAATGAATCTAATCTTGAAATCCTTTTCTTCAATCTAACAAAAATCTAATAGTGTTGGGATGGAATCTGAAACAGGTTTCTTCTGAGAAACTACCATATCTTGGTGCTGAAGCTGAATTGGCAGCTGGTCCAGCGCAAGCACTATGGTATGTAGGACTACAATTTGACAACGAACGATCTAAATCGGATCCTTCTGTTCCTGTAATCATCTACTTAATTTTTGTTTCAGCCTGCCGCAGCCGCTGCAGCCCTCAGATATAGCAGCTGAGGCAGCGAAGCAATCTGATAATCTGAGCCACATTCCTCTCAGCCTGAAGCACCAGAGCATCAAGTCCCTTGGGGCAGAGGAAGCTCCATACCCAACCACAGAAGGGATATCAAACAACAGATACATTGTTATAAATCCATGTTTTTACCCACTTAGATAGTTTTTAGCTTTTACAAGTGACTTAAGCCATTTGAAATGACGGTGGGAGCAACATTTCAGGATTTTAGCATTATATGAAGTCTAACAAAACATCATGTAAAAAAATATAACGAAGGAAAGAGCTGCAAAGGAACTGCATGTACTGTCGAAAATATAGATTCTAATACAATAACCTGAAACGCACTCATGTCTCACATGCCAATGTCTTTCATTTTCAATTGTATCTTTCCATCCAGTTGGAGTTAGCTTTTTAAGTATACTTAGGTGTACAGAGTTTTTTCTTAGGTACAAGAGTTACTGATATTTGATATTAGACGGTGCAGGCAGCGGGTGCACCCCCAGCTTTTCTCCACTTTGACCTGTAGATCACAGAATCAACGGGTCAACCCAATTGCCGACGTGAATCCTTCCTCCGTGGCCCTTTTCATCAAGGAAGCATTTTTTATGCTTCACGCTCAGCATGAGCCATCAAAATCGATGGTGCACATAGTTGCGTACGTTAGTGCATATATTACTTGTGCTACCATGTGCATTGTCAATTTTAAAAATTAACACCTCCCAGACGTTCTTTATGCTTGGCTCACGCTCTTCACAGAGCATAAAAACACTTCCCTTCATCAATGCCAGCCATCAAACCATATATGGCTTCTGTGTCTGGTTGGCTATGGTCACATGCCTTGAATTCATGGATGACTCTCCCAATCTCCACCTGTCTCACGCCTCATCCCTTCTAGCTTCTCTTTGCCTCATCTCCTGCATGACCCTCTTTGCAAATTGTCATCGGTTCCCAAACGCATACATATTCGATGTACAGGCTAATAAAGACTATCGGGGCCTAACATTGGGTCCTTCGGCTCATGATGCTTTGGCTCACGCTAACGTGCTGAGCCCAAACTCATAAAAAAAAATTGTGATATATATACTCCTTAAATTGTAATGGATATATAATTTCTATGTATGATATATATTTCTTAAAAATAAAATATTAGAGATACAAACACTAATATACTCCTTTTGTCCTAAATTAATAATTTTATTTGGTTTTTCAAGATGAACTAAAATTAATTCAATTAAAAAACCAAATAGAGCTATAAATATATGATAGAGGATCAACATGATTTCACATTAATATACTAAAATATTCTTCTAAAAGAAGCATAATATTTGGTGAGCCAACCAGTTTACAAAAGAATAATTAAATATTCTTTTAAAAGTTGAAGCATAACACTGAGACCGTCCTTAATTTACATAATGTTTTTTTTTTACATGTACTTAAAATGTTTTTAAAGGCATACTAAGGTTAAAGAATAGTTCTTTTATGAATAATATATAAGCATATAAAGTAAAGAAGATAGGAAGAAGTAGCAGATAGTAATATTACTTAAGTGAGTTTTTATTTTAAGTATCTTTCTTAGTGGTTATATGCACATAAAAAGAGAAAAATTGTAATGTTACATTTTTTTAGCATTTATAGCTAAAATTTATTTGTCGTAGTTTTCTTCTTTACAAGTGACTATAGTCAGATGTTCAAAGTGTAGTTGCAATACTTATTAAAGTTTATCTATTAATATTTATCACTAAAAGTATATTAATATATATAATACTTAATATACTTTAGATTTGTATATATATTATTTTTATTTTTAAGTTTAGGCTTAGGTTCATGATTCACTTATTATTGTTTAAGTTTAAGTTAAGTTTTAAATTTTGGATTCGAACTAAACTTGAGCTAAAAATTTTGAACTTGTTCAAACTTCAACATTTTGAATTTAAGCGGAGAAAGCTCAATATTCCGCTCGTAACACCCATAGGCCCTAAGTGAGGGGCTTGGGTGGGGTGGGGATAGAATAGGGATAAAGAGGTAAGTATCTCACGTAGTCACTTAGAGTGGGTGCACGTGAGAGAGGCTGATATGCAGGACCCGTAGATTCTATGATTTATGGTTCAAAGGGTGCACCCGCTGCCCCCACCGTCTAATATCAGAACTCTTGTACCTAACGAAAAAGCCTCTGTACACCTAAGTATACTTACCCATACAATGATAAAGAAACAAATTAATCAACACGAATAGAATGCTAGAAGCTAACTCCAAACAGGTACTGAATGAACAGATACAATTGAAAATGAAAGACATTGGCATCTGAGACATGAAAGCATTTCAAGTTTTTGAGACTTCGTATACTCCCACCCTCATTTCAATTGGCTTAAATCACATGTAAAATCCCAAAACTATCCAAGTGGGTAAAAACATGGATTTATAACAGTGTATCTGTTGTTTGATATCCATTCTATGGATCGTATGGCGCTTCCTCTACTTCAAGGGACTTGATGCTCAGCTGGTGCTCGAGCTACCCTCAGGCTGAGAGGAATGTAGCTCAGATTGCTGCGCTGCCTCATCTGCAGTATCCGTGGGCTGCGGCAGTATTATGCTGAAACAAAAATTGAGCAGCAGATGATTACAGGAACAAAAGAAGCCGATTTAGATCGTTCGTTGTCAAATTGTAGTCCTACATACCATAGTGCTTGCGCTGGATCAGCATCCAATTCAGCTTCAGCACCAAGATATGGTAGTTTCTCAGAAGAAACCTGTTTCAGATTACATCCCAAACACTGTATTAGATTTTTCTTAGATTGAAGAATAGGAGTTCAAGATTAGATTCGTTATTGCATTAGTTAGTACCTGACTAGTACTCCCGGACGGTTTTGCAGCTGCTTCGGGCTGAGGTGCAGCTCTTGGCCGATTTGCCTGAATGATTTGTAAATGCAAGTCATATATGCCTGTGAATGTGGCCAACTGATAATATTCCTCCATTTCTCAGAAAGAGAAAGAGGGATTAAGACGACTTCTGGTTTTCGAGTTCATCTTCATGCAAAGAAAAACAAAAAAGAAAGTATACTCTTTTCTATATGTTGTTTAGTTAGTTTTATTTACCCTGTGAGCAGCACTTGAAGGGTGGCGTGGGGCTGGGGGCTGCATCAGAGGCTGACCTTGTTGGTGATTCCACCTGCAGTTACAGAACAAAGAATGATGCACACCGCTAAGAATTTTACTCATGATTGGAACCAAAAAGTAAAAGAAGTGATCACTAGTCTCTACTGTCAGCACAAAACCAGATGTTTCAAACATAAAAGCCCTGACCACTATCTTAGATTTCATTGAACAACACGCAATTAAGGTTACTGCGAATTTCAATCACTAGAGAAGAACAGAAATGAAGAACTAATCTTAGCAATTAACTGCTTACATGTCGATTATAGCGCGTTTAAGATCACTGGTATTGAAGGTGGGAATAAGCGTCTTATCTCTTAAACGAGGATTCTTATCCAGTAGATCACCAAGGGTATTAACTAACAGTTTTTTTTCAGTCGTGGTGTCTCTGCCATATATATACATTGAACACAAGAAGAACTTTAGTAATACAAAAATGAAAAATTACAAGGAATGACCTGTAGGGCATGAGCATATATCACAGGCAAATTTGAAATTAGTCGAGAAGAAACTAAAAAGAAAAAACATTCAAGAAGCTATCAATTGCATTCAATATGATAATGAAATCGCAATGTTCATGATTAGATGAATAAACTGAAGGAAGAAGCAGATCTTGAGGTTTGATATGTTCGATTACCTTATGCCGCTTTCATCCATGAGTTTCTGCACTCGTATCTTGCGGAACATTGCTTCTGACTGTTCGTTGTCCGTAACGGAAATGAACCCAGAAAGGTAGGCCAATGCATCGTCATATTTGCCGTCTTCAATTGTATTATTTATGGTGTCCAGATCGAAGTAGACCCCGGACTCCCGCTCGAAGCTTTTGTAAGAAGAAACCCAGAGCCCAGAAACAAAGATTCGTTAAGTTAGCAGTCGAAGAAGAAGAAGAAGAAGAAGAAGAAGACCGAGAGCCCAGAAACAAAGATTCGTTAAGTTAGCAGTGGAGTAAGAAGAAGATGAAGATAGGATCGTATGACTTACATGTGAAGTGAATCTGCAAATTCTTCTTCGAGCAACAGCATGAAGATGGCTTCGTTGACGGCTGAGGACATGGTGGTCGAAGAAGAACTCCTGAATCTTGAAAAAACAGATGAAGGAGGAGGATCTTGATCTTCCGATCTTCTCTTGTTAACTATGGTCTCTCTATGGTTCTTCTGGAATTCTTATAGCTCTACGTAATTACGATACGAAGCTGGATATGCTTTTTAAGATGCAACAAATTCTTGAAATCGAGAAGTGGATAAGATGTAGAAGATTCCTGAAACCCCGAAAAACTCCTACGTCATCCGTTACTTGTGTAACTCTAATAAAATTTTCGAAATTTCTAACTCTTACCCCGCTTATGAAATATGTGAACTTCATTGTTTTTTTTACCTTCTACACCTCACACAAACCTCTTCCCTGTATCCTGTCGTAAAATTTCTCACCAGCCAACATCCCCGGCATTGCCTTTCCCTTCTCGTTGCCAGCTCTAACTCTTCTTTCCCCAACCCGCCCCTTTTCCAATTTTTTCTCCTAATTTAAGCCATGGGACTAGACATCAGCGAAGGTCTTCCATGGCAAACTGCACCATATTTATCCCTTATTTCTGATCATGCTCAATGCTTTGGAGGAGACGATGAACAAAAGCAACCCAATTTGGGCAATGTAGTTTGGTAAGTAGTGTCACCTAGTTCGAGTTCGGTTCGGCCAAGGAACTGAAACTCGACTAAAGCTCAAGCTCGAAAATATACTATAGTAATTCGAACCTATGTTCAAATTGAGCTTAAATCCTAATTACAACCCAAACTATTTCTTCCCATAAAAAATTATATTAATTTAAAAAATCATATTAACATTACAAAAATAAAAAAATTATAGCAGTTATAATTTTATTCTATTAAAGTTATAAATATCACTTCAAAATCTATGATTAAAATAAGAGTCACTAAATTACCCCATAAAAAAAATTTACTCGTCACCAAAAATTTAACCAATGCTATTTAAATCTCTCATATAATAAGTCACCAAAACCTAAACTAGTCACCAAAATTATGACAACTCCTATTCATAGATATTTGATTACACTCCTTACCACAAAATATGGTGAAAGCATTATCTGGACCTTAGCAGGAACATATTTTAGAGTTGCAATAAAATCGAGACTTGGTTCACTAGGTATATTTGTAGCCAAAATATAAATATAGTTCACTAGATCTCTAATTCTAAACCAATATGATTAATTAAATTAAGAATATTTATTATGCAAGTAGAATTATATATTTATATTTATTAGAATTAGAATGATCGAAGGTAATATTTAAAAATTAAATTAGTAGTAGGATTTATATTTGTTTGAAATACAATAACATAATATGGGTACGTATTATATATATAGTATAGTATATAATATATTATATACTATGTATTAATGTGTACATGGTATATATATTTATAATAACATAAAATATTATGGGTACATAAAAGGTGAAAGTTAAGAAATTTATATAATATGGGTATAATATATAAGATGTAATATATAACAAATCGAATCGATGTCGAGCTGAGCTTCGAGTCGATCTCAAGTCAAACTAATTAGGTTTCAAGTCGATTCAAGCCGGCCTCTGTTCAAGATTGGCTTGTTTACTTTCAAGTTCAAACTGAGCTCGAGTCGAGCTTCCTTTATGTTGAGCCAAATACGAGTTGAAATAAGCCAAGCCTGTTCAGCTCGACGAGCTGGCTTGACTTGTTAGTAGCCTTAGGGAGGGAGGAGGGATTCGACTAACCTAAATCGACCTCCCCCCACCTGATTGAGCTAGAGCAAGGAGGAGTTTTGTCTGCTCCGGTCTCTACTCTAGTTCTAGTTCTAACCTCGGGTGGGGGACTCATCTCGGTTGGCTTTGGGGTGGGATGTTCGAAATCTAGTGCCCCTTTGGTACCAGGGAGGCTAATTAATTTGTTTGGAATCAAGCATTCGGCTCCCACTGCCCATCCTCTTGAAATCAATCAAGTGTGAGTGATCGACAATTTCTTCATCCTTAACCTCATCTTCTTGTTTGCTAAAGGGTTGAATTGCCTTTGTTGGTTGAATGGCCATGGAGGGCAAAAGATCATGAAGAAAATGAAGAAACTTTGGTGAAGTGGGCGAGGGCAGATTTTTTTCATTCAAAAAGAAGTGGTGGCAAAGCTAGGAAATTAATTAGCCATTTACAAAAGTTTATAAAGCATAGCAATAAAAAAACTAGCCTATAAATGTTATATTTCAGTCTTAGTTAAGGGACAACATGACCTTAGGGCTGGGAATCGAGTTGAGTCGGCCTTGACCTATGCTTAAATTGGGTCTAATCATAACCCAATCCTATTTGTTAATTAGGTTGAAAACCCTAACCCTACTTGAGTCGAGTCGGGTCGGGTATGCGAGTAACTTTACTTTTTATTGTCAATATTTTTTAACTCAATATTTTACACATTATCTTTGCATTGGCCAAACATAAAAAATTTAAATACATTGCAATATTATAAATGAATGTCAAACATTTTCTATGTTATTTGAGAAAGACAAAGTTGGAGAGTATTGCAATGTTATTACACACACATCTAAAGTATAAAATCTCATTAACAATAACTAATTAACTATTAAATAAAATAAAATATAAACAAATAGAATCCTAAGAGAAATTTTTTATAATCTCTCCATCTTAAGTTATTATATCTTAAAATAATAGGATTGAGGTTGGGTTGTGCGTGCTATGCAGGTAAATCCTAACCTAACCCTATTTTTAAAACAAGTAAAAATTTAAAGCTGATCTAACCCTAACTCTAACTATATTTGGGTCGGGTGTAATGTTACGCAGATTGGGTTAGATTTTCTCAACCCTTCGTGGCCTTATACCGAGTGATGTAACACTGCGGGTGATGACCCTACCCAACCAGCTCATTCAATTATAAATACAAGGCGAATTATTGGAAGGCAATAAGATATCAGCCAACCAAACCATCCATTCAATGTGAAGCTGTTGGTCGAGAAGCTTCGGATTGGCTTTGGAGTTGAAACAGATAACCAAGCCGCCAATTCACATGTTCCTTTCAAGCTTGTTCTAGATTTTAATACTAGACTATAGCTCCTCTTTAAAAGTGCTGCAAATTTGTACTAACGACTCTTCTTTTCTGTCAAAAATGGTGGACGCTCTGGTTTCAGTTGCACTTGAACATCTTGTCAGGCTTGCTACTAATAAGGTCAGATTGTTGAGAAATACCAGGTAAGAGGTCAATCAACTTTCCAGTACATTCACTTCCTTTGAAGCCTCTTTATTTGATGCTTAGATGAGGCATATTAAAGAAAAGGCTGTGGAAGAATGGCTTCAGAAACTCAAATCTGTTGCCTATGAAGTCGGTGATCTGATTGACGAGTGGAAGGTCAAATTGCAACAATTAAGCAATAGCAACACTCATCATGTCAATTGGGTATGGAATATCTTTACCCACTGTACTTGTTTTCTACACCTTGTTAGGCGTCATAATATTGGGAAAAAAAATAAAGGAAATAAATAAAATATTGGATAAGATTGTAAATGAGAGAGATAAGTTTAATTTTCGACAAAATACTATAGATGTTGAGGCTGGGGATGGGAGTATTTTCTCAGATTTTGTGGGCAAGTCCAAGTCAGGTATTCTTGGGTAGAAGAATACGATGTATTTGGTAGAAAAGATAAAATGAAAAAGATAAAAAGTAAGCTCATCAATAAAGGTTGCTCCATGGAAGCAGATTTCCATGTCATATCAATTGTGGGTAGGGAGGTTTCAGAAAGACAACACTTTCCCAATTTGTGTTCAATGACGTTGAAATACAACGCCACTTTCAAAAATATATTTGGGTGTGTATTTCTGATGAATTCAATGTGCAAAAAATATAAAAAATTACTGAAATAATAGAAGAGACTCCCAATGTAGATGGATTGGAGGCCTTACAAAGAATTTTATTGAAGAACCTTGAGCAAAAGCAATTTCTGCTTGTTTTAGATGATGTATGGAAAATAAACTATGAAGAATGGGAAAAGTTGATAAGTATTCTAGAAGAATGTGCAGCAAAAGGGAGTAGGATATTGGTTACTACCTTCTTTAATAATGTTGAAGTTATGGCTAGCTATACCTGCAAATTGGGGCCTTTATTGTTGATCTTTAAGAAAGTTTGTCTTTCAATGTACACCTAAAAATGAGTATTCATACTTAATGGAGATAGGCAAGAAAATTGTAAATAAATGCAAAAGCATGCTTTTAGTTGTTAAATGTGCAGCAAGTGCCTTGAGAATCAATAGGATGCAGAGAGACGAGAAAGTCTCCATAGCTTCTCCAGTGTGGGATTGGGAAGAAGATAAGGATTGTTGAGTTATTATCATTTATCCCCACAACTAAAGCAATGCTTTCAGTATTGTTGCATATATCCTAAAGACTATGAAATGGAAAAGAAAAAAAATAGTAAATTTGTGGGTGGCTCAAGGCTATAATCCACTTGATGAAATATGAAAGCAGAGGACATAGGTGAACAGTATTTTGAGGAGCTTCTGGCGTGTTCATTCTTTCAAGAGCCTCAAGTTAATGATTATGAAAGCATCAAGAAGTGCAAGATGCATGTAACTCTCTTATCAGAGTCGGGGTCTAGAAATTTTGAATAAAAATTTTCTTCCTTAAACAAGGAAACATCATCTGTGTGTGGGGGGTATAACATTCTTCTATGCACTACAGAGAACTACAAAACTCACGACGTGTAGGTCAGATTAAAACATATATTTATATTTAATTAAGGTCGGGCCAACATTATCTTGTCATTGGTTGCCTACGTACGTATTGGTTAACATGTATAATATTATTTCAATACAATCAAATTTGAATGTAGTTCTGCCTAATAGCTATTACGTATATTAGGCATCATAAAATCATATATATTAAAAAATATATATATCTTTATATTCAAGTACATCATTCAGAGTTAGACTGAAATCTCATAAATCATATAAATCATTGAAGTCAGGTAGAAATCTCATAAATCATTGGAATCCGACACAAATATCATAAATCATCGGAGTTAAACAAAAGCTAGCAAATCAACAAAAATACACATCTCACTCTATCATAGAGCAGAGCATGACACAATAGAGCAGATTGGATTATATCAAATCTCATCCAACAATATTAAATCATATCATATTATATTAGATCAAATCGAAGCATATCAGAACAAACAAAGAATTTCAAAGTAGGTCGGATCAAAGCAGAACATATTAAAGTAAATCGAATCAGAATATGTCATAATACATCATATCATAGTAAATCATATATCTTAATTAGTATATTAGTTTCAATAATTAAGATGTGCATGCATATAAGTCATTTAACATCCTAAGTTAACTACTTCAAATGCCTAAGTAGTGCATGCATAGAAAGTCAGAATGCTTACACCTTTGAGATACTGGAAGTAGCAGCGTTTAGAGTTGTTCGTTTCCTGAGGGTGTCCACCTTTTAGGTCCCAAGATGGTGGGCAAAATTTCTTTTAACTTCGGAACATCTTTCTCTCTACATCCAAAGGTGGCAAATAGAATCTCTCTTTAACCCGGGACACTCTACGCTTTCCGCAGTGGCAGACAAAACATCCCTTGGAGATGCTTTTCACTTTTCATGCCTAGAAGAGATAGACAGAACATCCCCTTATCTAGAAATGTTTTCCTTTTTCCATTCTTGTAGTTGCGGATAGAACCTCCCTTTAATTTGGAGATGTTTCTCTTATTGCATGGCCCTTCAATAGTGAATGGAGCCTCCCCTACTCTGGGTCACCTCTCTCTATGGATCAATAACTGAGGATGGAAGCCCCTCTTGCTCTAGACCATTTTTCTTTCTTCAGTGCTTGAGGGCGACAGGAAAAGGCTCTTCTTGCCTCGGGAAGTTTCTCCCTTATATTATCATCAACTCTATTGCATACAGTACACTCTATTTAGTTAAGAACACCTCTTGAACGGATTAAATCGGACTTAAAACAATCAAAAACAGAGAAAACGAAGTTCTGGGCTAAAAAATACAGAGAATGGCTATCTATAGCCTTCAATCGTGCCAAAATAGCGGCGTCGCACTGACAAAAATGGCGGCACCTCTAGTTTGAGCTATGGTGCCTACCAGATCGGTCCTCCATGCATAGCACCCGAGCATAACATGCAACACATTTGTGAGTTACGAGAGCCATGTCTGAGCATAAGGCGCATTCGTTCGTCGCGCGCAACACAATTTTTTTTAAACCTTTATATTTAAACATTTGTATCTTTCTACCCCAAACTCGGATTCTCACATTCTTGATACCGTTGAGCTTATATCAACAATCCCTATGAAACTATACCACTTATAGAAGTTATTCAATACTTTTCAAGTGAGTCTCGCCTAAATTACATGATTCCCAAAGTCATAATATTTGCTTCTAACCTCTATTTTGCATGTTCTTTGATTTGTTATGTTCGTTACTTCGAGCTTTATCAATATATGAAGGATTCAACCTATGAAACCCTCTAAAATTTTATAAATATCTCTAACCCCTTCAATTAGACGTAATTGAAAAATAGAGTATTACATTCTTCCAAAAACACTCTTCAAAACACATCAAAATTAGAATAAACATCTATTAGAATCCGATAGTTAGTCAGATAAGTAGTTGTAAAATAAATTCGACATATTGTAACTAGGAAAAAACATACATAAACAGAATCCAATACTTCAAATTGGATAAATATTCATAAACAGAATTTGATAATTTATGATCAGATAAAATATTTTAAACAAATTCTTATTATTAATTTAAAATAAGATAATCATATCATATACAATTGGTTACTTAATTCATAGTCAAATAAATCATCATTCATAAATCTAATGTCATTCAAAATCAGACATATCGTTCTTTCAAAATTCGATAAATCAATCATTCATAAAAATCTGATAAATCATTTGTAAACTGAATTTGATAATTAATTCAGAGTTGGATAAATCATTATTTAGAAATTCAATATGTCATTCAAAATGAGATATATCGTTCTTTGAAAATTCAGTAAATCAATCATTCAATGAGAGAGCTGTGATACTTAATGGCTCACTCCCGCACTCATGGGGCCACAGAAGCCAAAAAGATCAAAATTGTCCATTGATGCTCCACGCCTGTGCATGCTAGAATCGATTATTTCTCTCGATGGGTATCCTTATTTAAATCTGTAATACCGAACGGCTTACCTCTGAACTCATGGGGGCACGGAAGCTATAATGATAGGAGCTTTCCCATGATGTTCCACACATGTGCACACAAGAACCAATTATTTCTCTCAGTAGGTATCCTAAATTGATAGCATTTGAGCTCTATTTTAAATAACTATGTAGAGAATCCAAAGACCGAAATCATCGAAAAACTTCATCTTCAAATCAAATTTAGAACAAATATTTTTTGTTAAAACAAACTTGAAATCAAAATTTATTTCAATACACTAGTGGAATTAACCTTTAAGCTATCCACTAATACCACATGTTCCATACCACGGGTGTTTGATGGTTTCTTCTTAGTAATTCTACAGGCAATTAAAACAAATACTAAATTTCAAATCCGTTTTGAAATTATTGAGGATTTGAAATTACATTTCTTATCAAATCTACTAGTAGAATTAACCTTTGAGCAACCCACTAACACCTTATATTTCATATCACGGGTGTTTAGTTATTTCTCCTAGGTAGTTCTACTATTTTTTCAAAATTGAACTTTCAAAATGCAGACATTTCAAAATTTAATCTTGCGTCAATATATCGGTAGAATTTATAGTAAAGCTTTCCACTAACAACTCACATCCCATACCATGGGTATTTAGTGGTTTCTCATTGGCAACTCTATCGTCTTTCAAAACATATTCATTTTATAAGCAAATAAATTTTTTAAAACAAACAATTGGAAATCAAATTTTCTTTTCAACACTATGGCAAAACTAACCCTAGAGCTATCCATTAACACCTCACGTCCCATACCATGGGTGCTTCGTGGTTTCTCCCAAGTGGTTCCACCATTTTTTAAAACAGATTCATTTCTTAATCAAATGCAATTTTAGAAAATCAACAATTCGAAAGTAAATTTTATTTTAATACCCCAGTAATATTAACCGTAGAGTTTTCTACTAGCGCCTCATGTCCCATACCATAAGCATTTGGTGGTTACTCCATGACAATTCTACCGCCGTTTAAAACATATTTGAAATCAAAGTCTTTGAAAAAAAATTTAAACATAAAATCATGTAACAAATTCAAAACAAAATTTTCGATCAAGTCAAATTCAACATTAAAATTTGTAAAATCAGAGTTTAGAATAAATCTGATGCCACATGTGCAAAATAGAATTTCAATTCATTCCTGATTTAAAAATGAAATTCATAAATTGGAATTCATCTTAAATTCAATGTAATATATGCAGAATGAAATTTTAAATTAAATGTCATTCAACTCATTCATAATAGAATTTTCAAATAATTTTTGATTAAAAATAAGAATACATAAAATCGGAGTTCATATTAAATCCAATGTCATAAATACAAAATAAAAGTTCAAAATCAGAGTTTGTATTAAATATGATTTCTCACAAAAAATAAAATTCTAAATTACTTTTAATTAAAAACAATATTAAACCATGCGCAACATATTCAGAAAGAATTTTTTTAAAATAATTTCTAATTGAAAATAAAAATCATCAAATTGATCTTTGTATCAAATCCCTTTCAAGACATGATGAATAGAAATCTCAAATGATTTTTCGATTAAATTTTGTCTTAAATAAGATGCAACACATTCAAAGCAAAATTTTCATATCAATTCTAATTTAAAATCGGTATTAACAAAATCAGTGTTTGCCTTCAATCTGATACAACACATGTAGGATAGAAATTTCAAATCACTTCTATTTAAACAAATCAGAATTCATAAAAATTAGAGTTCGAAGTATTTTTTGATGTCACACCAGCAAAACGGAATTACAAATCAAAATTTGATACAACTTTTTCATAATGTAATTTTAAAATTATTTTTTATCTAACATCGAAATTCATAAAATTGATGTTCATATCAAATCCATTGCAATGCATACAAACATAAATTTCAAATTAAAATCCGCTTGAGTGTCAGAGTTCTTAAAATCAAGGCCTGTATTAAATCTAATATCATACATGCAGAACAAAAAGTTTAAAATCGGAGTTTGTGTTAAACCCAATATCACACATGAACAACTGAAAAATTCAAAATCGGAATTCATTTCAAATCAATGATAACACATTCAGAACAAAATTTTCAAATTAATGATAGAAATTTCATATTATTTCAAATTTAAAATCAAAATTCTCATCAATATCTTTAATATACATTATACTCTCGCAGACATATCAAAGCTCTGATACCATTTGTAACACCCCGACCCAATTCGAGGTCAAGTAATCTCGAACAAAAATTTTCTTCCTTAAACAAGGAAACATCATATGTGTACGAGAGGAATAACATTCTTCTATGCACTACAGAGCTACAAAATGCACAAGGTGTAGGTTAGAATAAAATATATATTTATATTTAATTAGGATCGGGCCAACGTTGCCTTATCGTTGGTTGCCTACGTACGTATTGATTAAACATATTAGATCAGATCAAATAGAGTATTTCATAGTAGGTCGGATCAAAGTAGAACATAAGTAAATCTAATCAAAACATATCAGATTACATGATATCATAGCAAATTATATATCTTTATTAGTATATTAATATAACTAATTAAGATGTGCATGCATATAAGTCATTTAACATCTTAAGTTAACTACGTAGGATGTCTACGTATCTTACACTTATATTAAAATAGAAGATCATAAATGCTTACTCCTTTGAGATACCAGAAGTGGCAGCGTTCAGAGTTGTTCATTTTTTCATGGCGTCCTCCTTTCAGGTCTAGAGATGGTGGGTAGAATCTCCTCTAACTTCGAAACATATTCTCAATGCATTTGAAGGTGTCAAACATAATATCTCTTTAACCCGGGACACTCTATGCTTCCTACGGCCTAGGTGGTGGACATAACATCTTCTCACCTGGAGATGCTTCTCACTTTTCATGCATGGCGGCGACAGATAGAACATCCCCTTATCTGGAGATTTTTTCTTTTTTCTGTGCTTGTAAGTTACGGACAGAACCTCCCCTTAATTCGGGGATATTTCTCTTATTGTATGGCCCTTCGGTAGAGCATGGAGCCTCCCTTACTCTGGGTCACCTCTCTTGTTATGGCCCGACAACTGAGGACATAACCCCTCTTGCTCTAGACCACTTTTCTTTCTTTGGTGCTCGAGGGCAACGGGGAGAGCCTCCTCTTGCCTTAGGACATTTCTCTCTTATACGATCGTTAACTCAAAGAATAGACCCCTCTATTGTGTAGAGCACATTCGATTTAGAATGTCTCTTGAACAGACTAAATTGGACTTAGAATTATTAGAAATAGAAAAAATGAAGCTCTAGGCTAAAAAACACAGAGAATGGCTATTTATAGCCTTTAACCGCACCGAAACAGCGGCACCGGGCTGCCAAAAATGGCTACTTTGGAATAGCGATGCCGCTGATTTTGGCTGTGGCACCCGCCGAATCGGCACTACGTGCATGGTGCGACGCACATGCGTAATGTATGATGCATCCACGCATAATGCGTGTGCATTCGTCACGCACGACGCAATTTTCTTTTTCTTTTCTTTTTTTAACCTTTAATTTTAAACGTTCGTATATTTCTACACCAGGCTCGGATTGGCGCATTCTTGGTACCGTTGAACTAGTATCGCTAAGCCCTATGAAACTAGATAACTTAGATTAATTTATCTTGCGCTTTTCAAGTGTGTTTGGCACAAATTACACACTTCCCGAGGTCATAACTTTCACTCCTTACCTTTGTTTTATGCGTTCTTTGATTTGTTACGCTCGTTACCTCGAGATTTATCCATATATGAAGTATTCAACCTCTAAAACATCTAAATAAATTATCTAAAATTTTATAATTATTTCTATCCCCTTGGATTAGACGCAATCGAAAAATGGGGTATTACAATGCATGATTTGGTCCATGAACTTGTGCACTTTATGTCGAAAGGAGAATTTGAGGTCATCAATGTCTCAGAAGATAATCCTTTGCCAAATGTTGGAAAACCTTGTCATTGCAATTTGATTGGAAGTACAGATCCAAAATCCCATTTAAATACTTTGAGCAATGCTGAAAAACATGCGCACCCTTGTGTCTCATGGTGATATTCATAACATTGACTGCCTTTTTGAACAATTGTAATGTATCAGAGTGTTGATAATATATCAATCATCTCTTAAGCAGTTGCCCAAGTCATTTAGTAAATTAATTCATTTAAGATATCTTGATTTGTATTACGCAATGATGGAGGAATTTCCCTATTCAATTGGGGAACTTTGTAATCTAGAATATCTTTGTATAAAGGGGTCAATGATTGAGGCATTGCCTGAATCAATTATGAAATTGGGGAATCTAAGACATTTGAAATTGAGATTAAAGACATTACCCATGTCATTTGCTAAATTAGAGAACTTGAGATATCTAGATTTGCAGAGGTTGGAATTTGAGGAATTTCCAGAGCCAGTTTTGAAATTGAGGAATCTAAGATACTTAAATTTGTATCACATGGAGATCAAGCATTGCCATAGTCAATAGAGAAATTAGGAAATCTAAGACATCTTGACTTGAAAGAACTTGTTTAGAGGAAATTTTAGAAGCAATTGGAAAGTTGCAGCAATTGCAATATCTTAAGTTGAGTGATACATACATAAATGAATACTAGGAGGTGTAGGACCCATTATTGTTAGACAGGTGAAGAAAAGGGAGAAGTGATAGCCACCATCCCCTTCAAAGCATTTTTAATATTGTACCCTAACAATGAGCCTAGCGTAAAGAATGCATGGGAGCCCTTCATCCATAAGAGTGACAGCGTATTCACTAGAGCATGTTAGCATCAGTACACTAACGCATGCACCATCCATGTCAAATATCAATAGCTTGTTATTTTCATACTTTTGTAAGTGTTGTGATAAAAGAAACTCAATGAAAAAAGATGATCGAATCAAGCAAAACGCTCTGTCCTCAAGATGGAATTTGCCTCCTACTACTGAGAATTTACTTGGGCATCTGCCTCCTAGGATCACAGCTACCCAAATTAACTACAAGTTGGTAAACCTTGCTTTTAATAGTATATATGGTAGGAAATATGATGTTTCTCAGCCAAAAGTCACCATCAACCTCCTTAGGAGCAAAGTAAAGGAGAGGTGTCACCAAAGCTTTGCCATGGTCACCTTCCACCACCTCTTCATCTTGATCATCTTCATCATAAATGTGGTTAGTGTAATCAAAATCAATGAGAAATCATTATTCTCATGATGTTTAGTAAATTACACTTACCCATCTAGTTAATTATAGGACAAACGGCTTCTTTATGACTTATTCCTTCACACTTAAAGCACTTTGGTCTAGCGCTAGTGGAGGCTTTAGCGGTTCTTTGAGTGCCCTGTGGCATATCTTTGGAAGCATGCTGAAAATTAATGGAATTGTGGCATGTGGTGTGGCTAAGTGTTGCCTCTAGTTTCCCAACTTAGTAACCAATAGGCCCTTGCTATTTCTCCAAATAGAGTTCCCTATAATGTGCTTCCAACAAATAAAATGTATGGAACAAATTTAGGGTCTCCTTAAGATTCTTATGCACACCTTCAATATAATGATATACATGCTACTCCTCCGATTTGGCCAAGTCATTCTGGTGGATCAATTGGAAAAATTCCTTCATATATTCATCTACCATCTTTGAACCTTGTCATATATTTTACACTAATATATAATGTGGGAAAAGCTATGTGGAAAAAAAAGCTAACCAACTATGTTTTTTTAATTTCTCCAGTCAGCAATCTTTGGCCTAGCGCACACGTGTGGACTTGATTTGCTGCCACTATGTCATTGCTCGATCTTGGAAGCAAGTCACTACCAAGGGAAGACACTTATCCTCTGGGACGACCTCCTTAAAATCAAGGTTATTCTCTATGTTGGCAACACAATCTAAAAACTCCTCGGGCTACATCCCACCACGAAGTTTAGGGATGTCAATTTTCAAACATGTCTCCTAGTGCCTTGTCACCATGTCCTCCTGTCATGGGGTCATGTATGCCTTTGACCTCTTTGGTGCCTAAATTGGGAATAACCCTATGGGGTGACCTCATGGTGTAGTTGTTGGTCCACCTTGTCTTTGTCACATAGGCAGCATTGGTGAAAAGGTTCCTGCCTTGGATATCAACCTCTAGCTCGTCATCATCAACTTAGTCATTACAATGGCCAATTGGGATTTTGGAGTAATGAAAGTTATTAAATGAGTCATATAAAGTGTCAACTCCTCAACATGTCGCAACAACCTCCATATTTCATTGTGATAATGGATCTCATCAATTCTTTTAATGCATCCTCCATGACATTAGGGCAGCATGTTAGACCAGTGTTAGCCACTAACTGATGCAGGGTAGATATTGATTGGAAGCATTTCGCTGAATGAATCTGTCTATAAGCATGAAGAACCTTCATCTCTCGTGAATTGCACAAGTAAACTCACAAAATAGAGGGAAAATGAAAGAGTAAGAAGTTTTCTTTTTCTTCAATAATATTTTAGATAAAATTACAAACCAATGGTTTACTTTAAGATGCCAAACTCTTTTACAGGCCTAATGGAATAAACTATAAATAAAAAACCCAACCTCATTGCAAATAACAATTAACCAATCAAATATAGAAAATAGACTAGATAAAGCCTAAACAATTATGAACATATGAAATTAAGATTCCTAGTAAAGAAAAAGATCTCACATACACTTTTTTAAGTACCTAACCATTTGAATTAAGCCAAATAAAGCTATTATTATGGGATAATTTTTTAAAATGTAACTATTAATATGAGATAGAAAGAATATTTATCTTTTTTTGCCCCCTTGGAGATATTATCCTGGCTCCACACCTGGCCACTTATGCCAATTCAATGATCTCAATTTTCACTATGGCTCTAGATTTATCTGTAATGAATTATATATGGGTTGTGTTTATTTACCATTTGTATTTTGAGTTTACTCTATTATTATTATTTCTGAGAGCATCTTCAATGAGATATGTTAAACTGAGCCATTGAAGATGCTCAAGTGGCTCAATTTGTTATACTCCAACTATAAATTTTTAATAGTAAAAAAAAAGGTGAAAAGAGAGGTAAAAAATAATTAAGAAGGAACAAAAAGGTATCTCCATTTGGAGACACTATAAAAGAGCACCATTTTTTACATTGAAAATGGCACCCGATTAGAATGATTGCAGTCCAACCTTAGGGGAGATGCTCTAATAAGTCTAGAATATTTTGTACCGTGTTATAAATTGAATACAATCCCTCGGCCTCATCCTCAGCTGAGTTTTCCCCAAAATTCAAATTATGTCACTGGTGACTGGTCAGCCCTCAAGGTGCACCCTTTCCAACGCCACAGCTAAGTGCAGTTAGAAGAGGCGAACTTTACTGACGACAGGGTCAAACAGCCGGTGATAAGAGCTAATTTAACTCATCTCAGCTATGTGTCTCATCAATATGAGTGGCTGACCTTACCGATCACGAAGATAATCTTTTGCTTCTTGTGGTGATTTGTAGCAATATTGTTTGTAATACATCTCCAAGCTAGTTGTGTACATGACTTTTTAACTACATGTGCATTGGTTTGTACTATGGAATATTTTTACAGTTGGTAATTGCAGAAAGTTAACATGAGCCCTTGCTTATGCTTGCTAGCATAAGCTTGGGAGGGGTGGTCGGGTCATTTAAACCCGCTTGTCCTTGAGTAATGTGCATTATGGCATCCTATTCAAGCGAAGCCTGGGCTTATACAGGGGAGACTTGGTAATTTAGCAAACAAACCAAATGAACTTTTAATATGCTTAACAATGGTCTCACTTCATGAAAGAAAGAAGTGTAATTTTAAAATACAAAACATTTTTTGTAAAATGTGTGAAATACGAAGATTATGATAGTAATTCCATGAAAGAAGGAAAAAAACTGGCCAATAAATGGACACTGTATTAAAAATGTTATAGAAAATCACTACTGAGGGAGAAAAATAATCTCAAGAATAAAAAATGCATGTAATTTGGGAGAAAGAGCAAAAGACTTCCTAAACCTAGGATCTACTATTGGACGTTTAACTTGGTAAATGACCTATTGCTTTGTTTTTTGGTGCATTTGACATGCAAAGCATGTACTTCGTTGCCGTCAGGAATTTAAATTTATAGCATTGATTGCATCACACATTTCTTACCTCCCTCCATACGCTCTAAACCTTTCCCATTCCATAATTTCCTCATATTCTTTAACCAGAAAACATACATTGAATTTTGATACTTGGAGTTAAACTACTATCATACTTTCGAGCATTATGAGTTGTACTTGAGAATGCTAGCCGTCTTTAGTTGTTTACTTTGGTGGCTACTCATTTTGCTGAAACAATTTCCACAAAAAATAAAACTTCTAGATGATTTAGGCAACTGATATTTGTGAGGGTCCCGTTTATATGTGCCGGACAATATAAGACTGCATGATGCTAATTGTGTGGCACCTGTTTAATAGGGGTAGGTCGGTGACTCGGTGCATATTTGAATATGCACAAAGCATATGACTTCTTTCATTTGTTGAACTAATTTTTATAAAATTAAATAAAATAAATAATTCAAACTTCACCTAGCAATTAGTTTAAGTAACAAAATATAGATAGAAATTTAAAAAATAAATAAAAATAAACATGAAATCAATACTGAATGAAAAAATATGCGTGAATATGAAAAACGTCAGCTTCTGCACCATAAAGCATCTCAAGTGGTATCGTAATTCACATTCTAAACAATATAGTTACTTTGCAGCTCCCTGCATTAGTAAACTTGCTTTTACACTGTAAGAGTTCATACAAGGTAAAGCTTTAGGTAAAACATAGATTTTGTCAGCACTCAGAGGCATATGATGTTTAACACACATTCTATGTTGCATCATGTCCCTTGCTAGGCAACAAGGGGCTTGATGCTTTGCTGGTGCTGCAGCTTCCTTGATGCGGGGAACGTGGCTCAGATGGCTGAGCCGTAGTTTTTTAACGGCAGCCATGTCAACAATCTTTTTTGTCAATAATTATGTGCAGCAGAAGTTACAATATGGTAGAAATTAAAACAGGATTAAGACATTCCAATTTGCATCATTTGTTGGCTAATTGTTGCTTTGCCTACCGTAATTCTTGCCTTGCATCAGCTTACAAAACAGATCCAGCCCCCTTAGATGATGGACGCGAATCTGCTGGGGAGGTTTCTTCCCTCAGCACCCGTTGGCCACCAATGAAAACAAAACACGTCATTAAGTGATGCTCACAGACGGTAGTCATGTTCACAGACGGAAGGTAACAGAGCACTCTGTCACTCATTGTCTTACTCTGTCCTCCCCGTTTCAAAAACCCGCCTTAAATTTCAGAAGGCCAGACTCAAATCCTCGTTTTTATCCCTCTGCCCTCTATGGCTCTATCCTGCTCAATGTCGCCCCTTGTCGACCCAGCTTAGGAGGGGAAACCAGATCTGGCTGGAGGAAGAGGCCAGGAGAAGGAAAAGATGCATCAACATCAAGAAGAGGAGGGGGTAGGTGGTTTCTGGCAGAGGCAGATGAGGGAATATGGGAGGGAAGGCGAAGCAGGAGAAGGGGTGGTGGAGACATCAGGCAGGGAGAGAGAGCTGCTGGAAGTGCTGAGGGATGTGGAGCTTCATCGTCGCCTGGACTCAGAGATGGCCACCTCCACTGCCACCGGACTAGGCTCTTTTACTGCCTTCCTCTGCTCAGCCCGGCCGCCCCGTCCCTCCCCCACCTCCCCGTCCCTCCTTCCTCTGTTCGGTCATCATCACCATCGTCTTTTGTTTGCCTCCGCCTCCGCTCCTCCTCGATTCGCTGGCGACATGCCTATCCCAGGCAGCTTCTGCTTTTCTCTTCGCTCCGGGAGCCGCTGCAGCTGCACATGGCCGGGTTCCTCTCCAAGAGGCCCTACGAGCCGACCACATGGGCTTCGGGACCTTCTCACACCTAGTCCCTTGGATATGTGAATTCCCCTAATCCTTTGTCCCCATTCGTCCTCTTTGATTCATATTTTCATGCTTTTCTGATTTAGGGTTTACTTATCCTTTTCCAGTTTCCCACGCCGATTCACAAATGGAACCTCCCTAACTTGCCCAAAGGCACTGAAATGTGGATAAAGGTGATGATCGCCCAAAGTTTTTTCTTTTTCAAACTTTTTGACCTTGAGCACTTATGCATTTACTCCATTGGAAAGGTGATTAATATGTCGTGGAACATGTATTTTTTTCCATAACATCATAATGCTCATTATGCTTTTAGGCAATATTGTACCACAAATTGTTGGATGACTTTTTTTTGGTAAACAGGGAGTTGATATGTTTGGAAGAGGTGTTGGATTTTTAAAGTTTAAAGCAGAGCTTCTTGAGAAAGAAATAGGGAAGAAGGTAATTTTTTATCTTAATTATATATCTTACAGCATTTAACCCAAAAAAAAGTTAATGCAATATCAAGTGGCAAAACACAAGCAAGGGTGCCCATCGGGCCCTTCCCTAGCTTAAAGGGAAAAGGAATCCTCAATTATTTGTATGTTATACTAGAATTGGTGTTTGTGAAAAGGTGCAATAACCTGAGTGTACTTCCAAGCAAGATTTGTTAGATGCATTCTAAACACAAATGGATAACTAAATTTGGACCATGGACTTAAAACATAGTGGAGGCAATAAACGAAAAAGAGGAGTTCAACTTTTAACTCTTTCAAAAGCCACCCTCATATGATTGTTTTGCCTGGTTATCAAGCACAATTCTCTGGGTTTGACATATATTTTTCCAAAAAAATTACCCTCCAATTATCTGTTGTCAATTGATTGTTCAAACAACCCCAGATCTCATTAAATAATAAGGTGTTTAACTTCCATTGCTAACTTAATGTGGGCCACAGGTCGAAGAAGAGACATGCATCACTTTAGATTTGGTTGACATGATCAATTTAACTGCCTTTCTGGATTCATCCACCTGAAGCAAAAATTTTCCATCACCAGTACGGTTGCTCCATTCTAATCTAATGTACTTTATAGGAGCATATACCATTCTTTTGTGCATGTATATTGTTCTTGTAGAAATATGAGGTAGATATCTAAAAGATAGCCTTCTTTTTAGGGTGGCTGTGATGAAGAAATCAGTTTATTTTTATGCAGAGGACATGTTGGAGAAGAAGTGATAAAATTTGCATGTGTTACCATATGAAAAGCTTTGGCGTGCAACTACAGATGCAAAGACTTTTTGTGCCATTCCTTTTGTACGAGATGACAAATAGAGATGGGCTACTTCCTTCCACAACAAAGTAGATTATAATTGTAAACCGAAGTAAATGACATGTCTTGTATATATAATACCTTTACACAAAGTTGTTGCACAATATTCTATTTAGGCCCTAGCACATGAAGGAAGATCAATCAAGATGGTCATTGTGATTTTCCCATCATGTGATTTTGCTATATTATTAATTCTTGCAACGTTGTAGCAATATCGTTGCAATGTTGTAGCAATATCATTGTAATGATATATCATTATTGCTACAACATTGTAGTAATATCGCTACAACAATATATCATTACTGCTACAATGATGTAGTATTGTCGCTACAACGATATATCGTTATCACTGCAATGTTGTAATAATATCGCTACAATAATGTAACATTATCGTTACAACGATTCAACATTATCGCCACAACGATGGAGTATTATCGCTCCAATGATGCAACATTATCGCTACAACGATGCAGCATTATTGCTACAACGATGCAATATTATTGCTACAACGATGCAATATTATCACTACAACGATGTAACATTATCATTACAACAATGGATCATTATCACTACAACGATGGATCATTATCGCCACAACGATGGAGTATTATCGCTCCAATGATGCAGCATTATCGCTACAATGATGCAGCATTATTGCTATAACGATGCAGCATTATCGCTACAATGTTGAAGCAATATGGCTACAATGATGCAGCATTATCGCTACAACGATGCAGCATTATCGCTACAACGATGCAACATTATCGCTACATCGTTGTAGCAATATCGCTACAATGATGCAGCATTATCGCTACAACGATGCAGTATTATCGCTACAACGTTGTAGCAATATCGCTACAACGATGCAGCAATATCGCTACAACGATGCAGCAATATCGCTACAATGATGCAGCATTATCGCTACAACGTTGCAGCATTATCGCTACAACATTGCAGCATTATCGCTACAACGATGCAGCATTATCGCTACAACGATGAAGCATTATCGCTGCAACGATGTAGCATTATCGCTGCAACGATGTAACATTATCGCTACAACGATGTAGCATTATTGCTACAACAATCTATCATTATTGCTGCAATGTTGTAGAAATATCACTATAACGATGTAACATTATTGCTACAACGATGTATTGTTACAATGATATATTATTATTACTATAATGTTGTAGTAATATCGCTACAACGAAATAGCATTATTATTACAACGATATAACATTATCGATACAACAATCTAGCATTATCAGTACAACGATATATTATTATTGCTACTTGAGGCCAATAGAACGATATATCATTATTGCTACATGTCCCTATCTATATGGCCCAAAACCGAATATATCAGGCCAGACATATTACTGGTGGTGCACACTAATCGCAGATATTGCCTAAACTAAGGTTACATTTATAATTTTTTTATAAATTTAACTATTCTAAAAAATACACAAATTCCTTACCCAAACATGATTTTATCTCAAAATAATTCCAATCAAAAGGTATATTTGTCAATTTTTCTAAAATTTTAAAAGATTCCAACCTTAAACACAATTCACTATCCAAACGTAATTCCATTTAAAAAATTTTATACCCAAACCAAATTCCATTTCTATATTAAATCGAATGAATTAATTCCTAAAAATTCCAATTCGGTAATAAATTAATTCTGCACCCAAATAACTATCAATTGAATTAAAGAATTATGACATTACAAAGATTAAATGTTCTCAATGATGCTACCTTACAACAACTAAAAGCAAACTTACATAATTTCAAATAAATGAAAAAAGAGAAGACCAAAAATTATTGCAATAGTGAAATAAAGCTTTTAATTGTAGAACATGTATTTGGGAATGGCACTGAACTTCTGATAACCCTTTATAACTTCATTAACCACATCAAAAAAATCTTTCTTAGTCACAATCTTTCTCTAAACTCTGATTGCGTATATTCCGAACTCCATGTAAACGCTCATTATATCTGCTCCTACATGTTTTCCCATGCCCTATCATAAATCACAAAATTAAATAACATATGTAGCTCTAAATCCTAAGTTACTGTAAGTAATTTACAACCATATAAATGTAACATGAATAAAGCTTACTAAACACACTTTATTCAACATGACAACCTAACAAATTATCAGCATAAAATTCAATCACTAGAACATTTTACAAGAGGAAGGCAAGCATCCAAAATGCATCTTCCTCTATCATCATCACAAACAAAAGTATTACAGCAATAAAATAAGTCTAGTCTTATAATAATATACAAACACAATCATTATGAACAATCACTAGAATACTAAACCAAATGAAGAAGCATCATGAATTCATAGGACCCCCAGTATGAAACTCCTCCCCATAACATCTCCAACTCATCATAGCATCAACTACACCTTATCCGAGTCAGATTTTGTGCTGGATACATTATCATATGCACCCAGATACTAGCGTCTGATAAGCAAAAAACATAAAAAGCGACACAAAGAGAGCTCGCTACCATATGACCTTTCTTCTAAGCTATCTTTCCAACATGTTACATGTTGGCTTAAGTTCATAAATCTACAATCACCTAAATAATAGAAGTAAAGCAAACATGGAAGGACAACCACATGCATAATTGCAACAAGCCCCATATTGTTCAAATAGGAGAAAAACTCTCAACAAAACATAGATACGAGAGTACCAATTTTTTATAGTCTTCTTCCTGTACAAGAAGAAATATATATGAAGTGAAAGTGATAGCAAACCTCTTCCAAATAAACCTTTCTTTCAAGAACACTAACAAAATAATGTAATGTAGCCAAATAACAAGGGGGAGCAGTGCTCGAGCCAAAGAGAGAGTTATGAAGAATTCTTATTCAATCATCAAAACTGAGGAGTACATATCCTTTATTGGCTTTATATACTTAAGCCTAGAACAAGTAAAAGACCAAAGTACCCTTATTGAAATAAAATAACTCTAAGTAAATAAAGTAACTATAAAACAATAAAACTCATGCCCTATTCCTACACTTATAGACTTGGAATCCATCAGGCACATCTGCATCAGAAAGCCAATCGTGTTGCTGTTCCAAAGCCATACATGAGCTGCACAATTACATGGAATATAAGAAGCCAATATGGTATTTTTAACAAATCATACCAAAAAAAATCCTCTTTATCTTTGATGTAGCAAAACACTAGCAGTAAACTAATCAAAGCAATTTCAGTTACGACAAAATAAACAATTAAATCGATCGGTTGTTTGGAGCATGCCAACCATAATAAACTACGGTACATTTGGATTAATAGGAAAAAGAGAATTATTATTGGAATAAAAAAAGACAGAATAAGATCATAAAACTGATCATCCTACCATTAATAATTGTCCAAAGTGAACTTGAATAAGTAGTAGTCATAGGTTCGGAACATTACATATCTCTTATAAAAGAAAATACAATTAGTATACTGAGATAAGTAGTATAGCATGTTGATAAGTAGTATGAATGTAATATGAAAAAAAGAGAAAAATAGTGGAAAAATCCGCCTAAAATATTTATGCAAAAGTGGAAAAACAATTACCTGCATTATTTGCATACTAAGAAGAGACTTTCCAACCCATATCATAAAATAAGTAAAAAGCATTCCAAAACCCCCTAAAATAGTGAAATAAAAGTCCCTTCAATTAACAACTCATTCAAAAGTGACAGTGCTTCATAAAACACACAATAGAAGTTTTAAATAGTTCATTGCAAAATACAACTTCAACATATTCAAAAGTGGCAGTTCTGTGAAAATAATGAGTTTTCTCTAATTTCTTTGCCTCTTTACTCAACTTGAAAAGTCTTGAACAAACCGGAAGAGCACAAGACAACTACTGTATGCCAAAATCAACTAAAAAATCTGAAGAAAAGCAATATGAGAATGGTCACTCATACTTAAGTACTTAACTTTCCTATTGGCATACAATATGCAAATAACACTTCTTTACCTTCGTGATATATGATTGATGCAAAGAAGTATAATGACCAAAAAAATGTCGCAGAAACATGACACCATTCAAATAAAAAAAATGCTACTTCTGTACTTCGCAATTAACATACCTTTGTCCCAAAACCAAATAACTTGGAATAGAAGCAAATATAATGAACAAACAAGTACATATGGCCCTGCAATAAATTCAGATGCAAAAGGGAAAAATGAAAAACTATCACAATGTTGTTATAGCTTACGAATCAAAGGAATAAACAACCAACATACTTGAAGAAGGATATTCTCTTGGAAGGCACAGTTAAAATCTTGCACAAGGACCTGCACATTGCGAAAAGGAAAGTTATTTAGATATTTGCTCCCCATGAAAGAATAAAATATAGAGTTCCTCATTAAGTCACAGTCGAGAGTAATGACTGTTTAGGAATGAACTCACAAGGATAAACACAACAAGATATTCCATGGTTCCATGCTAACAGAAGCATCAATTAAAAATGTAGAAAACTACTTTGAAGAGTGTAAAACTAAATGAACATTCCCATCCAGTTTGTAAAAGCACATCTTAAGTTACACTTGTAGACAAAACAGAAAGAGCGTAACAATCAGCTTCCACTAGTAACAAAAAAAGCTTCTCAAAGAGAAAATTTTCAGTGATTCTTACTTCTTCATAAGGGAGATGGATAAGTTGGCGATACTCCTCACTCCTTAAAGACGCTGCAAACTACTGGATCACAAATAGTTAGTTACCACCTTCATCAACAGCAATTGAAAAAATACAAACCAAAAAAAAAAAAGTTTTAAAACAAGTAGCTGGTCAAAAGTGATAACAGAGCAAGGAGTGAGGAACCAGGGAATCGGCGTCTCTACGGTAATGAAAAGCTTTGCTGATGGAGTAAATGCATAAGTGCTTAAGGTCAAAAAGTTTGAAAAAGAAAAAACTTTGGGCGATCATCAGGGGTGGGTTAAGAAGTGAATAGTTCTGGGCGAGATGGTGGGCAGAAGGATGAAAATAAAGAAGGGAGCAATAGGAGAGAAGAAGAATAAGGGAAAAAAAATTTATTCAATCAACTGTCTTCCTGCTCAAGCGAGCTTACAGATCTTATATAGTTGGGAGAATTTATAATGGAAAACTCCCCTTATTATATAGCTTTCTGGTGTCAATGGCCTTCCTATCAATCTTGCTTCTAACCCGTTTGGGGTGATCCCACCAGGATTCAAATTTGGAAAGTTCCATATCATATTCTCTGTCTATGGTATCCTCTGTATCAGACACTAAAAAAAAATAATCAGTAGAATGCAGTTGCAAACTTAAAGACGGTAAGAAAAACAAAACTACTAAAGTGGCCTAAGGTAATCTAGATGCATAACAAATGAGTGACAGTATCAGCTGTAGTGAAGGATGTTTGGGAGAATTACCTGACTTTGCAGGTGTGCGAGGAGGCATGCAAGGGGTATTTGATGCGACTGCTCCAGGCTGAGGTACAGATAAACACAATTCATATACCAGTGAAAGTTGCAAGTTGATGATAGTTGCTCATTTCCCCAGAGCAAGAGAAAGAAGAAGGTTAACTTTTTTTTTTGGTCTATTCTTTTGTAAACATGATTTACCAGATTAGCAGGATTTGGTGGGTTGCATGGTAGTGGGGTCAGTATTGAGGGCTGGCCTTGTTGTTCTTCCCACCTGCAGCTCCAGAACAGAGGACTCTTGAGGCAAGTAAAGAATTTACTCCAGATTTTACAATATATCAACAAAAAGAAACAGTGGCTAAATGTCTCCACAGTCTCTAACATACTGGACATTGCAAGAATAGGTTGTGAAATGAAAACATAAATCATGTCTGACTTCGCACTGAAATAATATTTGTACAAAAAATGTAATCTGTAATTAAATGAACCAATACAAAGCTATATGTACTATTCATTATTCAACATGTCTAAAAAGATTTCCCCATAACTATCAAGGACTTCTGGCAGTTTTAAAGCATGAAATGAGCCATGGACAAACGGGCCCATGTTGCCATCACGGCAAGGCTACCATAAGCAAACAAGGCAAGTTTCAGTGTATGCTCACGGCCAGGAATGCTCACTGCATGCTTACCACAATGAAGGCATAGGACCCACATACAGGCATGGCCCCGTGCACGGAGCCTGAACATGCAGCAAGCTTTCCTGGCCATGTAGCATCACTCTTTTCTATTTTGAATGGCCTGGCCCTATATAAGTCACTAAACAACTTCGTATATACTCCCTTTGTCCTATATTAGTAGCCACATTTGGAAAAATAATGATTTTTATTGAATGGTGAAACCTACATCTAAGTGAAGGGAGAATAAGATTATGATATTCTTTTTTAAGAACCCGACCACTTAAATTGAACAAAATGGAGCTATTAATATGGAACAAACTTTTTGGCCAAATTGAGCTATAGATTTAGGACATTGGGAGTATTTAACTAGAACTAAAAATGAACAGAAACATGTAATAAATTTAGGCTACTGCGTAGTTGAATCAATAGGGAAGAATAGAACATAAGATAAATTCTCGTCATATCTTACATGTAAGCCATGAACCCCTGAAGTTCTTTGGTCTTGAAGGTGGGACATCTCAGTTTACCAATTAAACGAGGGTTATTTTTTGTCAGGTCCAGAAGATCATTTGCCAACTCTATCCTATCAGCCTTAGGGTGTCTGCCCTAATTTGCCAATTTAAACATCAATCATAACATATTAATCACAGTAAAAAGTTTAGCAAAAGTAAATCATCAGAGTTAAAAGATTCCTCACAAACAACAAAACGACATACAATATAAAAACGCTTATAGATAAAAAATTTGAAAAAAAAAATCTAAAATTACAATGAATGACCCGCAGGGAGGGTACCCATCAAGCACTAAACAATAAGCATATATCACATCCAAAACACATCAAAAAGAGGAACCAAGAGAGAGAAGATAGCAGTGAAGAAAGAATAAACAGAAATACATTTAAGCTGCCGAACACTCAATAAGCACAACAATTGCATCCAAAAAGAAACGGTGAACTAAATTCGAAAAATCTAAGTACTCCTGTCAGCCAAGGAAGAACCAGAAGAGCAAGGGAAGAAAAGAGAAGGATCACTCGCGCGAGTTTCTATCAATCAACCCTATCACAAGCAATACAAAACAACAATGACCCAGAAAGAAACATAGAATTAGGTATTATGATAAAGATCTCAACTAGCCGAGGAAGAACAAGACTCCAGCAGTAGGAGGGGAGAATAGTGATTAATTACTCGAATGCGCTTTCCTTGAGTTTCTGCATACGGATTCTGTAGAACATTTCTTTGGATAATTCATTGTCATCAGTAGTTGTAAACCCAGAAAGGTAGGCGAGCGCCTCATCAAACTTGCCCGCCATGATAGCAGAACTGAAGTGTTGGTCATCGAAGTGAACCCCGGACTCCTGCTCGAATCTTTTAAAAGAGAAACCCACATAGCAAAATCAAAGATTTGGTCGGTCAGAAGCAGAAAAGACACATACGAACAAAAAAACAGAGGCAGAAAATGAAAAAGAAGAAGAAAAAGATGGTATGATCACATGTGAAGCGTCTCCGCATATCCTCCTTCCTTCAACAGCGTAAAGATGGCCTCGTTGACGGGCTGGGCCATGCTGGTCAATCAGATGATTGATCAGTTCTTCTGGGACTCAAACGAGGATGGGAAACAGAGACAGAGCCAAGAAAGAAAGGATCTTCTTCTTCTGTTCTTGTGTTTCTCTTTTTTTCTGTCGTTCTTCTGAGACTCAAAAGAAGATGGCTAACAGTCACTAACAAACGCAGGGCAGGTTAAAGCTCCGGATTTATAAGAAACTAGCTTTACGAGTGTGCACAAGAGAAGGATTATAACAGATTCTTGAATTCGGGCAAACGGCTACTTACTGTTGTTACTGCTTCCATTATAGTGTAGCAATCAGCAGCTAGGACAAGAGGCAGGAAGCGGGTTGAGAGAGTTCCAGAGACTAACAATAGCTGCGATGTGGACCTAAGGCGGGCCATGGCAAGCTGGTGCATGTTATTCCTCTCGTTGCCGTAGTAGAAGGTTTCAGGCCGGCAGTCGTTGCCTGGCCAGCCGGCCTGCTGAGTGCATGCTCTCATGGCGTCGTTGGAGCAATGGACCAGGCAGAAGACCTCTTCGACCCACAACGCTTCTACTCTTCGTCCCCTCCACATCCCTTCCGATCCCCGTCATCGGCAGCCTTGCCCCATATCTTGCCCCTTCGTCGTTGAAAATCCCTCCTTTCTCTTCAGTGACCTTTTTCTTCCGGTCGCCCGGCCGGGTGGACCGGGCCAAGTTACTTAAACAAACCATAGCGGCTTGGCCCCTCAAATGGACTTGGTTTGTACAATTGACTGTTCCTCGTGTTCTTTATAGGGTAGCCAATTGTACCTATTTTATAGTTCTTACTATTTATATTATACCGTTACGAAGCTAAATAGTATTTTAACTTTTTAATGGTAAATAAGGAGATAATTTTATCTGTTATCTAATTATAAGGTAATAGAAAAAGTTCTTCTATACCCGTTTATCCATTACCTATTTGTTATATTTAAAAATTATGCATGTATTATATTTATTAGTTTGAAGTAGTTTAATTTTAAAAGATATTGGCTTATGGTTTTTTATAATAATTTTTATGTCATGATTCACTATTGTTATTTACTCATCAAAAGATATCATTCAAATCTCAAACATTTAGTGAATTAATTTAACTACTTACAACTATTCATTATAGTTGTAACAAACTACTACTTGGAAGATGATTTGCTCTTTTTAGTATTTTATATCTAATTATATTTTTTAAATAAAAAAATATTAATTTATAATCTATATTTTATATTATCTTAAACTCACTTCGCTTTAATTTTTCCTATATGGTTGTTTTGTCTAATTTCTTTAATCTTATTAGGTTAGGGTTCATCTTTAATTATATGTGATAGAATCTTAATTAGTTGCATAGACTTAGTAAAAAAAAATTTTGCAGCTCTCAGGTTAGTTTAGATTCCGTTTTGATAACTCAAACACATGAATATTTTTTTGTTTTTAGTAATTGAACTTATGAAGTGTTTATTTGTGTAAAGAAATTATTGGTAGGTTTGGAGTAGGATTGTTGAGTCAGCTCTATTCGTCTTAAGGTTGGACCTAAGTTAGTTCAAATCAAAGCTCGAACTTAGGCTAATATAACCAAACTATTGCTTCACCCATCTCAAACTAGCTTGTTTTGAGTGTTAGTTGGCTTAACTCTAAATGAATAGTGTAGGTGGTTTATTCTAAGTTTTGGTATATGTTTGTTAAAATCATAATTATGTTATAACTCATGTTTGTATATGAGATTACAAAATTTGGAATAATTATTTACTTATTGAAATAGGTTAGAATCAACAAGTTTTGAATGACTAAGCAGGTTTAAGTAAAATTTTGAAAAGTTTTAAGTAATTTTTTTCCTAAAATATGGGATGGGGGGGGGGGGCTCTTTCAAATTTTTTAGGTGATGATGTCATCATTTGGTCAACCTGGGTTGATCCAATCCATCAACTAATCTAGGTTAGGGTTCGGGGTAGGTTTTAAAATATTATTTTGAAAAAACGCCAATAGATGATGTGGATTACTGCATGTAGTCTCATTCTTGCCCACAAGACATATGGTTGTCATAAGGTAATTGTTATTCTTCTCACATTTAGGATTCTTCTCAAACAAGTAGTAGATGCATATTTTGAAGTTGGACTCATATAACAGGAAAAAATTATTAGAAAATAAGTAGTTTTATTAGGTATATGCTTGATATATGTGTTCATTTACGTTTCATGTTTACTCCTTATAATTTATTTGCAACAACTATAAATAACCATAGTAATGATGTTAGCTTTTACCTTAGTAATATCTGATTAGGTAAATAATAAATATTTATTTTAGCCTTTTTTAGCACATTTAAAAAAATGTAATGGATAATGATTATCCGATTAATTGACCAATTATTAGTGGAATGAATGGTTATGGAAGTACTTATACCGCTTACTTAATGGAACAGTTATGGATAAAAATTTGAAAAATGGTTACAATAATAGAATAGGTTATATTGTACCTGTATTGTTCAATTGGCAACCCTAGTTATTGGTTCCCTTTCTTTCTCTTTTGCCTTGAACTTTGGCTAATAGAAACCAAAACAAAAAATACATGAATTGGATTTTTCATCATAGAATGAATCCTGCATGAATGCTACATAGAGAGCTGAAGTTACAACTATTTAATTGTTTTCCCATGTTTGGTTATTCGTTGTGGTGACTGAATTTGATTGAAATAATTTCCTTGGAATCCAAACTTCACTCTCAATTAGGCTGCTAATTTTGGTAAAGGAAATGAAATGCAAAATTATGAGTTTTCCTTGACTGGTATATTTGGAAACTTATACAAGCAAAATTGAGCTTCCTTTGGGTTTGTAGTGGGGCCTTTTAGGAGTTATTAGGGTTGGGCTGGAAACCTCCGATGAAAGCGACTTGAGATTGACCTGCATCAACTTGAGTCCTATCTCGGGTTGAGTTGGGTTCAAGAAAAAAATACTCATGTAGTTCTTGAGTCAAGTCTAGCATGTAAAAAATTCAAGAATTAACCCAACCATATCCAAGTTCTTAATTAACCTATAAAACTTTATCTAACTCAGATAATATGAATTTATAATTTGTTATCCATAGAATCAACCTAATATAGTGTCAGATCAATTTGAATTATTGGAATCAATTTGGCCCAAAACATAATCTTGATTCTTATTTTGCATCTCGGGTTTTTTCCCATCTAAGGTCAGGTGGGTCCAAAAAATTCAATTTTTAAATTGGGTTGGGT
Source organism: Saururus chinensis (assembly GCA_035235625.1). NCBI lineage: Eukaryota > Viridiplantae > Streptophyta > Magnoliopsida > Piperales > Saururaceae > Saururus > Saururus chinensis. The sequence continues at coordinate 26,557,957 of CP141143.1, read as the reverse complement.
CTAAGTCCAAGGAACCTGGTTCCTATCTTGGCTATTTGTTAAGAGACTATTAGATGACCCTAGACCAATGTCAGGAACAAGCATTTTGATTTCACTCATGTGATTATGTCAGCAAAATAAAAATCATTGTAAATTTTAATAAATATAAATAGAAGCAACCTGCCATAAAAAGAGGGGCGTCAAAGAAAAAAGTGATAAGTGTTTGACACGTATCATTAATTAGCATATTGTTTCTTAATTTCTCACAACTATCAAAAGGCATTAAATTCAATTAATCGATAATATTATTTTGAGTCAACTTTTGAATTTAAATTATTATGAGAATATTATATGTATATTTATTTATGCTTTATGTTTTAGCATGCTAATAGAATTTAATTCTATCTACGGAGTATAATTTTACTCACCCACCCCTAGACGTTGTAGGTCCAAACAAAGAAGTTGATGTCAATAAAGATTGCTTGGAGAACTTCGCAAGATCTACACTTTGAATTTATTTTATCAAGTCCTTTTGTTATGTATAAATTATGTACATTGCACAAATTTGATTTTGCTAAAGCATGATAAGCCTTGTTTGGTAAAGTTTATGTAATTATGTAAATTAATGAATAGTTACTCCTCTGTATACGGTTGATCATGGCCCATATTTTTATTTCAAACTGGCGGCACCCTTTAAGTAATTTTAAAAGTCAGGGCCCTACGCCATTCATCTTACAATCCTCTAGCATACACTTAATTCATTATATAACTTACCAACATACTCATTAGCAACCATAATAACATGCTCATGATTCAAATATAAAACATTCTCATAACTTACATGCTTATCATACGCATAATTGAATATATAATATTTCATCAGTTTCCCCTCTTATACAATGTAATAAAATTATTATTTGGCTTTTAAAGCATTAAATCTCATTAACCTTAGCCCCTTAGCATGCTTCTAATTAATCAAAGCATACTATCATGAAATTACATATCAAAGTCTCCACTTCACTATCCACGTGTTGTTATGTTCAAACCAAGACTATGAAGTAGTCTAATTCAGATTTATTTTTTACTTGTCAACTATAGTAAACAAGGTTGATCCACAGGAAAAGCCTTGTATGACAAAGAAAACTATTACGAAATAAATAGAATAGAAAAGGGAGGTAAAATAGAGAATAAGAGACAATTAAAGAGAAAGTGCTAAGGCATCAAAAATCCACTTGTAATAAATCTCTAATGTATATTTGATTCAAATGATAACTCAATGAAGATCAAATGAAAATTCGTCTCAATAGGAAATTTTATCTCTTAAAGAACTTTGAATTGGAACAATAGTAATTAATTGTTTATGTGTCAATCTGTCCAAATCAGCTTCTTCCAAAATTTAGTTTTCTTGATGTAAATCTCAAATCTAACAAGTCGAAAAGGTTGTGTTCGACCATTTCATGCATGTTTAGACCATTATGAGCCCATTCTTGACTTTTAAATAGCTTTGGGTAGTTGGGCTTCACTTCTTCTTCTACTTGGATCTTGTTGAAGCCCATTTAAATATGTAAACACAATTAAGGTCCAACTAGCCTATCAAAAAATAAATAGCCCAAATAAGCAATGAATTAACACAAAATAGGATTGCAATTAAAATTTTGAAAACATTTAATTGAACACTATTTTAGTGCATCACCATGTGAATTCAATGGTGAGCATATAATGCAGGTGGCATATGCAGCCAAAGACGTCACCTAATCAAGAGAGAAGTAGTCTTGGGGGTTAGGGAACACTAAGGGATAGTCAATCAGTAGGATAGGAGCATAATTGAACTCCATGAGGAAAATCATTGGTCCATGACAGTGCACTAGGGGTGGCAGTGAGCAAGATCGTGCCAAAAGGAGTGGCAGGTGCAACTGGAGATAGAGGTGAGCAAAATTGTGTCAGCTTGGTAGCTAAGAAGTTTTCGTCAGAATGTGAGATGCCAAAATCGTTGGCAGATAGTACCCGATGACAGTGATTTTGTCACGCCCGATATTTTTCCATACATTTACTTTAAAATTTTACTAAATATTTGTTTCAAAATACGGATGTAAATAAAAAAAATCCACAAAATTCAAAACATGTGAAAACCATTTTTATAAATTAAAGCATCTTACAACAAACCAACATTCTCAAACATGACCTAAAACAAAAATATAAAAATGAAACCTTTCATGGCCATCGGCTTTAAAAATAAATACCTCCTAGACATCTTTGAGTACAAGTTCTTTAACAGTGAAAAATAAAGCACACATACATACATACATACATATACAAGTCTAGTAAATAATACATTTCTCTCACCTTAATCAATGCATGAGATCGTGACACTAAAATCAACACAACCTCCCTATGAGTCCGTTGTACTCAAGTCAAGGAGGAAAGGTCCACCATAGGGAAAAGAGTCCAATCCAAAAAGCTATCGATCGATCTGCAAAAGCCTCTCGACAAAGGGCTAAAAATAGGGTGAGTATTTTCATACTCAGTGAGAAAATACCCAGTACGGGAAATAAATCAATGAACTTCTTAATTTCATACATAGATGCATTCATACAATCACACATGAAGCAAGCAAGATATAATAAAATATAAATAGGGTCTCACATATAAATCATTATACTAACTGAACTTACACTTACTCCTACGACAAACTCTTACACTTACACTCTGAATCAAAGTCTCACCAACTTATTCGTACAATCATATACTTACACTTACAACATACACATACTCATACGATTTTATTCATACAAACTTACTTGTACGATCTTACTCGTACCATCTAACTCTTACTCATAGACTTACTCTTACCGTCTTCCTTAGAAGCTTACATTTACACTTACTTTAGATCTTACACATACAACTTACTCAAAATCAAATATATATAACTTACTCTTACTATCGTACACATATTAATGACAACTGAAGCTCATTACAATTAATAAGCTCCAGCATCGGAAAGGAAGGGAATGCCACTGGGGCATCACCTTAACCTTTGGGGAGCAACTAGACGCCATGAACTTTTCCAAAGGCAAGGCACACCTATGCTCATGGGGCACAAGATTAGACAGGTAAGAGCAAATCCATGATACTACTTACCTAAGAGCGCAAATGCCCACTCTCTTGTGCCATACAGTGCCAACTAAGGGCGAAAAATATACGGAGCCACTCTTGGGCAGGAATCTTACAATGTCACTCTTGGGCGGAACATACAATATCATTTGTAGGCAGAAATACATATAGTGCCCATGAAGGCCAAAAATTTATAGTGCTCTTAACATAGCATCACACGTCTGGGCTGAAATACAGAACCAAGACCAAATCCCACAGGATAACACCATGGCTAAACCAGGAAGGATGCTCAGTCGATTACCTATCTACTGGCTCAAACACGGAACTTAATCCATCGAAACCCTTAGTCTCAACTCACAACGTTATCAAATTAGGGTTACTTACCATTCAAGTTCGTATTAGGTAACTTATGCATGCATAATGATGTTCGGAGCTACTTCTGTGTTACATTCTTCAGCCAACCCAGCTGGAACTGCACCCATTCTGAAGCTCTAATCCACAAAGGTAGCATTCTTTACTTAGCTCATCCCCCACCCTTACAATTACAGTCTTACGAATCTCAGCACAACCTTACTTAAACTCAAATTCCATTTGACACTCTTACTGTAATGCCCAAGATTCAACATCCGCCTTAAAACTAAATCATCTAACTCGAATTCCTCAAATGAAACCCTTTAGACCTAAGTCCCGTCATCAAACCCTTACTAGTTCCTTACTCATTATTTTTTGTTACAATTCATATTACGTACATTATGGTACAATTATGTTGTCCACTCTCACTAATTCACAATCCCCTAAAGACGTTAAGAGCCTTGAATCTTCCAAATCCTTACATCGCTTAGGTCTTCTTCTCATTGCTCCAATGTACCACCCTATTCAATCCAAACTAATTCTCCACTCTCATCAAATCCAACCTTTGCCTGTCAATCTTACGTCTTTCCTTGCCCGACATACAGTCGTAATTTCCACATCGTGGCCTATAAGGTACCCCTTTGACAAACTTACAATCAAATGCACATACTCGTGCCCATCGATCACACACCACCAGCCCACAACGAAGATCTATCATAGGCTCTGGTCACATACATATCATTCATAAGAACTTACTACCGTACCCTTAGTCTTCACTAACATACGTATAATTCACATACATAACACATGCTCATTTAATAAGCATTTATCATGCAAAACATTAAGTTATAAATTCCTAGCATGCTACTACAAAATCAAAGCATGCTATTATGAAATTAAGAGTTCAAGGTCCCCTACCTCGTAATCCATGTGAATTTGATGGGGAGTACACAACAGTGACGACGTTGAGGGTGGAATCGGCTACCAAAAGCATTACACTAAGAGAGTTGTTGTCTTGAGGATTTTCAGAGATGTTAGAATTAAACTCAATAAGGTTAGATTAATTTCACTCGAAGCAAAGGTTGGGTGCACTCAGGCTGCCAGACAGAAGGTCTTGCCACTAGAAATGGCAAAAGCGACCAAAGAATGGGGGGTGACTAATTGGAGGTCAGCCAACTACTAAAAACACTTTGTTGTTCACAAGACACTAAAATTGGCCTCAAACCACACCCAACGGCAATGATTTTTCATTGTCGAAGCCTCACAAAAGGGCAGAGGGCTTGGTTATGTACTCATGGACATAAGGGAGGTAAATGAGGGCTTTGATGTTCATATTGCCTAGTGGTGGTGTCGTTCCATCATCATACGCCACAAAGGCGGTGACTTTAACCTAAATTGCACATGCAACATAAGTGTGCGCGGTAAAAGAGACACCATAGGGGAGGATAGGTTGTCGATGGTCAAACATGAAAGAAGTGGGGTTTGCCAGTGGCAGTCCCCCAAAGAAACTTGAGGGCATTAAGGGCCGGAGAAGGCGGTTGACAAAGGCGGCGACATCTCCCATTGCACCCACAACCAAATCAATTGAGTGGGTGGTCATGCATTAAGTATGGCTTACGGTGGAGGATATGATATGGCATCGATCAAGCCTTCATTGGCCCGAGGCCAATGGCCAACAACATTACTTCTCCTTGGAAGAATCGAGATTCGGGAACTCTTTCCCATAGGTTTTGGGTCATGTGTAATAGAAAGTGGGGGTGCATAAGTGGAATCGGGCAAGAACTGTTGGCCCTTGATGTCACTAGGCCGGGGAAAAGCCCATGTCAGTCGAACATGCGGCCCAAGTCCACGCAACGTCAGGCGGGATAGGTTGGCCCTAGGCTGGGGTGCACTTGACAGCAGTCAGAGACATACCCCGAAGCTTGGGACATCTGGTTCGGGCAGAAGGCATGCAGGGGAGGCCGGGAACGACGACCCCTTATCATCATTGGGTCAAGCCGGCGTCGCGGCTATCTGTTGGCTAACGTCGGTGGCAGTAGAATCACAAGTGAGAAGAAACGAATAGACTCGATTTAGCGGGGGTGACAATGTGTCGAGTTAGGGCGGCATACATATATCGTCAGGCCACAAACGGCTAGATGAGGCCAGGGGACAGACTTGGGATACAGTGGTGACCAATGTTTTAATAACTGGCCTGGACACCGACCCGGATTGGTGTCCAGGTCGGTTCAAATGGGTTCAACCATGGGTCAACCCGGGTTGAATTGTACTATATAAATACCTTTCTTTCATAACCCTAACATTAAAATCAAAGCTCTCTTCAGTGCGGCGGCTCTCCACTCTAGATCAAATCTTCCTCCTTCCCCTCCATCTCCTCCCTGGTGCACCGGTAGTAACCACGACCGGCTGATGACCCCTTCCCCTCCATATCCTCCCCGGTGCGCCGGCCACAACCACGACCTATCATGACCCCCTTCCTCCTTCCCGGGCCTGGTGCGCGGGCAAAGGCCTGCTCTGCCTTCCCTCCTTCTCCTCCCCGCTCTCCCTTCCGCCTTCCCCCTTCTCCCCTTTATGCGGAATCTCCTAGACTCTTCCCCTTCTCCCTCTCATCCCCGATGTCCGAACCACGATGAGAGTCAGATGAAGAAGAGGGAGGAAGATATGGAACTTAGAGAACTGTAGCAAGGCCAGGGTGAGATGGGTTCGACCAGAGTGATGGAACAGAGCCGATCGTGTTGAGAAGGGAGAGCTTGGCGTGCAGGGAAGGTGTCGCCTTCCGTCGACCTGCCATTGCCCAATGTCTCTTTTTGTGGCTTCTGTGACGTTTCACGGAAATATGCACATACGCAGTGTCCCAGTTCTCAAAAACACTAAATCCCTGGAGCCAGCTAGTTTGGATACATGCAGCACTCCAATGGATCCATCTGAATCACTTGTTCTTTAATTCTATTAAATCTATAATAGAAAGAAATTAATGAATGTTGATGTGGGAAGATGATCCAGTGCTTTTCGGATTCCGGCTAGCCCTCTCTGTTCCTCCCCCTTCCGCCTTTCTCTCATCTCTTTTTTTGTGAAACCCAAACCGGCCAGGTCGCCCAAGGTTTCAGTGGTTTAACCGGCCGGACTAAGTTGACCCGCCCGGGTCAACGTCGCCCAAAAAACCGAATGACTCCTCCCAAAATTTTGACCGGGTCCAATTGAACCTGGTCGAACCAGCTGGGCCAGTCTAGGTTTTAAAACACTAGTGGTGACCCAGCAATCGCAAACCACGGTGAGCTGGACAGACACCGATTGGAGTTCGTCTCGAGTCTAGCGGTGGCGAACCAACACCACTAGACTGAAACTGGGGAAAGTCTCTGTGTTTTGAACTGGGCAGAGCAATGGGGCGGAGGAGAGGAGAATGGGCACGAGTGGGGGCTACTTGCTGTCTTCAGCCCGAGATGGAGCCGGAGCTCCTGCTACTCACAACCACTAAAAACAAAAAGGGGGAAGAAAAAGCGATCTGACCAAATAGGAAAAAGGGGCGAAAGGAGGGGTGAAGGGCCAGGGGATGTGGTGGTCTGGGCCAAGGGTGGCAGCCTTGTCATTGCCAGGCTGGGAGAGAGCTAGAGGCCTTTTGGTGGTGGCCGGCGACCGGTGGCACAGCCGCAGGTCGCAACAAACAAAAAACCGAAAAAAAAACAAGTGGCGAAGCTGATTTTACCTCATGCTAGTGGAGGAGGGGCGGGGAGGCTGGAAGGAGGTATGAGGAGGTGGTCATGGCCAGGATAGAGCTGTAGCGGCGAGCTGGTGGCCATGCAACCTGTGGTGGTGACTAATCGGGGTGAAACAAAATCAAAAAGGGTCATCGGGCAGAAAAGGGAAAGAGGGTGGCGCCGCCTAGTAGCCATGCCAGGGTGGCGGCGTCGCCAGGCTGAGGCCGGCCAGTGGCTGTGGTACTTCCCACCTCACAGAGGGAAGGGCGCTACCCAATTTGTTCTTTTTATTTTTTATTTTTTTTCTTTCTTTCTATTTCAGTTCTTCTTCACCTCTCGTCCTTTTCTCTCTCCCGTTTTCATGCCGAAAGTTTCTGTAGTGTGTCAAGGCCCATGACCTGCGACTAAGCACCACTAATAACTCTTACAGTTACTAATATCGAGATCAATTAAGAAAAGATATGCCAAAGTGCTTGATTTCCCATCAAAAATTTGAGCAGAAAATTACATGAAATAGCATAAACATGTAGAAAAGAGGTATGGAGGTTGTGGATAGGTGCTGAAGGATGGGGGACAGGTGGAGGAGGGTATTGGTAGTCAAATTTGGCCAGTACCGGTGCTAGTCGACGGTCATGAGATGCGAAGGCAGCACACACGCACGACCAAAAAGGGCAAAAAGACAGGGAGAGGTGGACGCTGGAGATGTTTGGAGGCAGCTCAAACCTATGGTGGCCCGATCCAAACACTGATTGGGAAAATCGATCGCTGGACATCGCATGTGTGTTGTCCCGGTCAAAACTAGTGGAAAGGGAGGCATTTGGGGCAGTAGAATTGCCGGAGAGGGCAAGAGAGGTGAAGAGAGGGTGTTCCGGCTAGCCAGGGATGGAGGGGAGGTAACTAGGGTAGAGGGGCAGATATGTGGAAAGATGACCGGAGGAGGGAGGCCAAAGAGCGATGGCCAAGGGCCGGGGGTGTGGCAGAATTGTGGCGAGCAGTGGTGGTTAGCAGCACCACTAATTGCCACCTGAACCCACAAAAATGGTGTGATGAAGAGAAGCGGGTAGAGCAAGGTGATGTATTTGGGGTTGACAGCAACAACACTCTCCATCCTCGTGTCAAGGCTAACTGAGTGGAGGATGACAACTAAATGCTGCAATAGGGGGAGAAAGAGAGGCGGGAGGGGGTTGGGGTGTCTTGTGCAGGTCGGAAGAGAGTAGAAAAGGGGTAGAGACCAGCGGCGACGTCGTCAGAAAGGAGATCAAAGGGGGGAGGATGAGTCTAGCACGGGTTGGCGAACTCCTCCATGCCCTATTCGTTATGTTATATTTTCCTTTCCTTTCCTTTCCTCTTTTCTTTTCCTCTTCTTCTTATTTTTCATTGCCATTGTTTGTGGTGCGCTTATGCTCGCCAAGGCTCACTACCCACGACTAAGCCCCACTTTCGACCCTAGTGGCATGAATATAGAGGAAAACATAAATATCAAAAATGGCCAAATGTCAAAAAAATTTGTCAAACATAATCATAGAAATTAGCAGAAAAAATTAGGGTCATTACACTTTGTCCCACATTAATAAATCTATTTGGGTCTTCAAAATGAACTAAATTTTTTTAAGTTAAAAACCAAATAGAGATATTAATGTGGGAAATAAGGAATACGCGAAAAAATGTAAGGTTTTATTAGGAGGAAGTGTGTCCTATGCATAGGACCATAGACACAAAATTTGATCGAGATCATGTTATTATATAAAGTAAATTGGGTGGCAATATAATTTTTAATTTCGTACAATTTTACTCATATTTTTTACCCTTAATTCCTATTATACCGATATATTTATATCCTCTTGTTCTTTAATACTCCCTCCATCTTATATTAATAGCTACATTTTATTTTTCAAAATAAATTTAAATTAGTTCATTTCAGAAAATTAAATGTTGCTATTAATATAGAACAAAGGGAGCCTAAGTTTGAATTGGTATGTGATTAGGAGATACTTCAAAAAAATTATTTATGTAGACTCTATTAGATGTCTTGATATGGCATGGACCATATTATTTAGTTTACATGGATTTTAACTTTGTAATATTATATTTTGTACTTTTGAATTCGGATTCACACGTTCTTGATATTATTCGAAAGCACTCAACGAGCTCTATCAAATGCAATATCACATAATTACGTTTTCTCGAACCTTTTTGTAGGTCTCACTTTTACAACTCGATGATAATTTTTTTTAGTTTTTCCTAGATAATACATGTTCAGATTCATGTATTTTTTATGTCCTTTGAAAACTCTGAAAGAACTCTATCAAATAAGACCCCAACCAAATTGATCCTGAATATGAATAATGTGCTCAACATAAAGTCCTTTTACACCATTGTCTTCACCGACCTATGACATAATATTTAGCCGATGATATTTGGACTTGCAATTGTTTGGTATGAGTGTATGCAGGTCAATGTAGAGTTTATTTATATAATTTATAGTTATTATAAGGGCTAAAAACTGATGAGTCCTTTTATATGTAGATAATCAACGATTAATCTCAACTTATATCTATGTCATTAATGACAACTAAGAAAAAGACTTAAACATCCTTGTTATATGAATAAACTTGAATCAATTGCCCATTTTTGAACCATTAATCTACCTCTTCTGCTCAATAAACAAATTAATCTCCAACACTTGCAACTAATGACTGGTTGCTAAACAATGATGTTGATTCAATCATCAACTCTATTGTACCTTCGATTGCCTGAATACAAGGCCAGTCCATTGCTAGAGACGATCCAAGACCGTCTGCGACAGAACATCTCATTTGATGACACCTTTGGCCACTCCAACCGAAATCATTGCCAGTCGACATGAGGATGCAACAATGATGCAACTTCTCCTGCTCGCTTTTCCACTCGATTTTTTTGGTAAGGAAGACAATTCTAAATTTGTTGTCATAGTTGTTCATTAGAAAATTTTTGTGATGGACGAGACCAAAAACTAGCAACTTTTGTAGAGAAGATGACGGAGAAAGTGCTTCATAGTGAAAAATACTCTTGGAACTATAACATGCAATGAAGACCTTTGTTTTATATATATATATATATATATATATATATATATATATATATATATATATATATATATATATATATATATATATATATATATATATATATATATACACACACATTATGCATGTATATTTTTATTAGTAACCCTTGAACAAAATTCCCATTGAAAATTAAGCAAATTTGGAAAAAAATTTCATATTTGAATTATTCTATGAAAATCCGTCAGTTCAAAGGCATATAGGCACAATAGGTAAACAAAGCTCATCTAAGTTTTTCGTCTCCTTCCTCTTTTGCAAGGCACCATCATTGACATGCCTTGCTTCAGCCACCTCTCTAATTTGATTTCGCAACCTTCTACTATTTGGCTTAAATGAGTCCAACTACCCCTTATTTTGGAAGCATTTTTAATGCTCTACTCTACCAATAAGCCCAATGCAAGAAATGTATAAGAGCTCTTCATCCATAAGATCGGTGGTATACATGTCAATACATGTATATATTATTAATTTTAAATATCAAAGGCTCAGATACATTATGTGAGGTGGGCTCATTGTCACTGTTAGATCGAGCAACATGAAAAACTCTTCCCCTTATTTTAAAAGTCTTCTGTGTGTTTGAAAAGAGGAAGGCCCCATCTGGTTTAAGGGGCTTTTTTGTTTTTTACCGATTTGGACGAGTCCAGGTCGGGTTTAGGGCATGAAATCGGGATATCCCATCGAGCTTCTGCTTCTCGATTGGCTCCCTTTGCTCAGTCCTTCTGTCCTGTGCAATGGGTGACTCAACTCCTCTTTGGCCGTCAGCAGCCTATGCTCCGACGGCGGACAGCCATTAATCCATCCCTCCAAAAGAATCCGACTCCGACTTCCCCCATCTCCCATTCTCCCTCAATCCACCTACTTGTCTGGGCTCCGCCCTCTGCCACCTGTGACTGCGATTCAGCTCTGCCACCCGCCATCGAGATTCAGCTCCACCCTCCACCGCCCATAAATCAGCTCTGCCTGCTGCACCTGGGTCCTCCTCTAGTTCATTTTAGATGGTCCAAGTCCACCTTTGCTGCTCTTCCTGACTGCTCCTCTTAGGGTCTATTTATTTATTTGGTCTAATTCAGACCCAAGGTCTAATTCAGACCTAAACTTAATAAGTTGTTGATAAGCTACTTATAAATTGACTTATTAGTGTATTTGTTTTGCGCTGAATTTAGTTACTGAATTAGTCATTAAATTAGATCTACGTTCATAGAGCATAGAGTTAGACACTCAAATCCATTTTGGGTTCATTCGTTTTGTTTAAATCTGAATATGAAAAGTATTGAAAATTCCAAAAAGCCCCTAATCTGAATTTTATAGTGAATTTGAATCTAAATTAGATTTGAATTTGAATCTAAATTAGATTTGAATTTGAATCTAAATCTGTATATATTTAAGTTTTAAAATTTTAAAATAAATAATTTTTTAATTTGTACTAAAAAAATTTATTGTAGTAAAGATTGTATGTATAGAGTGTTCATAGTTGACAATCAAACCAAATAAAAAAATTATTTTTATTTTTTATTTTATTAAATATTTAGTTACTATTTAAATAATCTACGCTATCTAACTCAAACTTTACTAGGGGACTATATGGCAAAAGGTCCAAAAAGAAAGTTATTAAACTCTTTTAAAAAAAATACATAAATACAAAATCATGTTTAATTACAAAACTACCAACCACAATAAGTCTCATACATTTTTGATACATTAAAAACACATACAAACCACCTACACTTGAAATAATTGGGCAAGAGAAACATCTACACTTGTTGTGACAGCCCACTATAATCGTGTAATAGATACAAAGTATAATTAAAGTTATCAAGTACCTAACTTGAAGAATCGAATAAGAGGCTTTGGTAATACCTGACCAACAAGGTTAAACCTGCACAAACATTATTAGAGAATTAGCACACTTGTGTTCAAAGAGAAGGGAACAAATCTAACCACATATATAGAACCTCAGTTCATCAACACTAATCATCGCACTTCACATCACTTCTGTTTTGCTTCTTTCTTATAAAAGTATGCAAAGAGTTCTATAATCTATAAAGCCGACACCCTGGTCTATAGTGGGAGGGATGTCCGTTTTGTCTTGGAGAGAAGTAAAGAAGGTCATCGCAGTGACATTGCTCATACTCTATCAACCTTGCTTTAGATTGTTACTTTCGCATGGTGGACAAATGAGTTCCAGAACTCTAAGATCATTTGTTCAGATCAGAGGATGTAAGCAATGTTCTACTTTATTTTTTCAACAAACGTTTACTTTTGCTGACTTCATCCCAACTACCAGCAGGAGAATCATTTAAAAAGCAGCTACCACTTTCAAAGATAAGACCTACTGCACACTAATCACTTGTTTTCAAGATCAAAAGTTCCCCCAGTGGGAAGTTGCAGACACCCAACCTCTAATCATATTCCACTAAATAAAAACCATACATGCAACCTGTTTTGTGCATAATGAAAGAGACTTTTATGAGTAATTTTTTTATATGAAAGATACTTATACAGTACCATCAGTGAACAAATTTTTTTAATAGCACTATCAATTTCACTTGCTTCTGCCCTGTCAAGTTGAGTGACATCAAATTAAAAGTTTTGGGATAAATGCACATAGAACTTTCATAAATAAGACCTGCAATCATAAACTTTGTCCTTTTATATAAAATATCTTGTACATCGCACACAATAAAGAAACAACAATAAAAAAGGATAAAAAAATTGTGAACTCATATAAAATTGTGGACATTCTTTAGAGCCATAATGATGATGAGAGGGATGATAATGTGATTCTTACTATTCCAGATGTTTATGCTGCATAGGGCATCAGAGGAGCCCACAGGGCATGCAGCTGCTATTATGGTGGAGGTTTTGGTAAATGCATAGAGCACAGGTCTGATCACTACAGAACAAAAGCAGTTAAGTCCTACTTCTTCAGCAGATGGCAACGACAACTATTCACACCGATTACTTAAGTCCTGCCTTCTTCTACATGAAGGAAAGCTACTATTGTATCATTCGTTCATCTCACATGCAGAGAGAGAGGAAAATATTTGTTCGGCATTTATTTATTTTATTTTATTTAAGCTTCACATTACTTGGAACACAGTTGTTTTTGCCTTAAATATATTCAACACTCACTAAACAGCTATTAAAATGAGTAGAAAAGAAAAACTCATCAAGCCAAAGCTAAAAATCAGATCTTTCAACAAAAAAATGAATTAGCTCAATAATCATCTAACCAGACAAAAAAAATCCTACTTTTCCACCTCATAGACCAAACATCCACATATCCAAAAGCCAAAGATATAAAAACAAACGTCTAGCTTTGCCATCAAATAACAAAAATAAGTAACCAAAAAAATGCATCTTCAATCAGATAAAGATCTCTGCTAACAAATCACTGTCATCGTCATCTATTAGAAGACACTAGATCAAAGATTAGATTTGCTCACCTTGGGGAAATCAAAGAATACGCGTGCGACAGGTGAGATTTGGGAGACGAGAATGACCTCTTCCGTGTCCAGTAATGGCATGACCAAGCTAGATGACCAACAACAAACGACCCAAAAATAAACCCAAACTCTATCGATTTGCACACAAATTAAAAAAAAACAAAAGCCAATATTACATACAAGTCATCCAAGAAAAAAAACAGAGCCTCTTCCATGTCCCAAACCCCGTGAATCACCACCCAAAAACTTCACACACCCAACTCGTTCACAGTAAAACTCTTTGGGTGTAGTGATGCACTGAAATAATGTTTAATAAAATGTTTTCAAATTTCTATTTGCAATCCTATTTTGTGTTAATTCATTACTGATTTGGGCTATTTATGTTTTGAATAAGTTAGTTGGACCTTAATTGAGTTTACATGTCTAAACAGGCTTCAACAAGATACAACTGGAAGAGGAAGTTAAGCCAACTACCCAAAGCTATTTAAAAGTCAAGAATGGGCTCCTAATGGTCTAAACATGCATGGAATGGTCCAACACAACCTTGTGGACCCATTTGATTTGAGATTTGTATGAATAGAACTAAATTATAAAAGAAGTTGATTCGGACAGATTGACACAGCCTTAGTATTTCGATCATATCTTTTTATGTATAATTCGAATTTATACGATTCTAGTGGCAATGGAAAGAAGACTTCCGTGGCTACAAGTGTTATTTCAGGAAGAAATTCCAAATTCCGAAGATATATAGGTCCAATCAGGCAATCAATCAGGATGAAATCTGGAGATATGATTTGACTTTCCCCTTTGAAGCAACCCTTTCTTTTCCTATAAATAGAGGGGTGGACGTGATAGATGGGGCATTTTGTCCTCTTTGAAGCTCTCTTCTCCTATTTCCTTCTCTCATTTTACATTTTTATTTTTAGTTTTATTGTAATGGCTTTCTAAAGCTCTCAAGCTAAGGCTAGGAATGAAGCTTGTACTTGATGTTTAATAGATACTTTGATTCAAGTAAGTTCTTTATCATTTTAAATTGATGTTTCATATTTAAGGAGTTTATAATCTATATAATTATTTGATTCAACGTTGACGAAAGGCACGCTGAATGCTTATAATTCCCTGTGATTATACACTTAATACTTTCACGTAGTAAACAATCAATTACTATTGTTCTATTTCAAAGTTCTTTAAAAGATAAATTTTCCGATTGAGACAAATTTTCATTTGATCTTCATTGAGTTATCATTTGAATAAAGTATACATTAGAGATTTATTACAAGTGGATTTTTGATGCCTTAGCACTTTCTCTTTGAATTGTCTCTTATTATCTATTTTACTTTTCTTCTCTATTCTATTCTCTTCGTAATAGTTTTATGTGTCACACAAGGCTTTCCCTATGGATTGACCTTGCTTACTATAGTTGACAAGTAAAAAAAAGAAATCTGAACTAGACTCCTTCATAGCCTTAGTTTGGACGTAACATGTAGAAGATTATCGAGGAAGTCTCGAAGGGGTCTGTAGGAGTGCGCACGTGAAGGGGGAGGAATGACAGGAAGAGCAGAGATGACAGTGACAGGAGAGGGATGAGGGAGATGAAGAGAGGGAAAGTTGGAAGGAGTGGAGGCCGACAGGTTGCAGAGGCCAATGGAAAACAGAGGCCGAAGTGAGGAGTGAAACTGGCTGATCGGGAAAGGAGACGATGATCGGGTCGCATTTTAGGTTTTTAGAGGTAGTAAGTGAATGAAATACAGTGAGCCACTATATTTAGTTAGCCAGTTGAGCCGCATTAATCACGACCATTGGGTCTAAATCTCACGGACTGAAATGAGGCTCTGGGAGAGCCAATCATGTTTTAACTAATGAAAATTTTGTGTTCCCCAAAATACCCCTCCCCTTCCCTCCTCATTCCAGCGAGATCTGAGAAACTCTTCCGACCATCACAGCTCCTTCTCCACAGCCACCCACCCACTCCACCTCACTGCACCGGCGCCTCCTCGCCATAGCCCCTCCTCTCTATTGGCAGCCACCTGCTCCTCTCCTTGAACCTCGGCAGCTGTACCCGCCCGCCCTCCCCGTCTTCTCCATCGCGATTGCAGACACCCTCCACCACTCTACCGCCTTTTCTCCCCTTCCCTTTCCCTCTTTTCCCTTCTCCCAAGTCGACTAGAAAGGGAGATCTTGGGAGACTGGACCGAGGCTTTAAAGGTGATTCTTTTTTTACGTATCATCCTTTTAATTTAATTTATTGATTTCCCTATGAAATTCTCCTCTAATGACAGAAAAATTAACTCTTCTATCGTCAATAGCATCTCTCTCATTGCTGTTAGTTGCTGCCGAAGGTCTCACTGCTGTTATTTGTAGGCCAAGCTCTTGATTTACATGTTAAAATTGTGATACAATTCCATTCACCGGAGCGAGGCAAAGGTGAATATTTTAATTACGCATTTACTTTACTAAATTCAAATGAGCAATTTGCTGAAATCATAAGAAGTTTTTTTAGGTCTCTCAAAGCGTACTGTATGATTAAAAAGCTGTCGAACTGTGTAAAATATTATTTACATCGTAGAAGTTGATTTTACTCTCATTTTTTTATTGCTCTACGATATATATCAGATGGGGCAATGTTGAATCCAAACAAACAGTTATGGGTTTTTGAGGCTGCCCCACATGTTTGTACACCCACCTCAGCTATTTGATTTTTTTACTTGGTCTTTTCTATGATCTCTAACTGATCCCTATGGGTTGCAGGAGTTATAGGGCTTCCTTCAAAAAAGCCTGCTCCAGATTATTTACCCTATGAATGTACTATTAAAATAGATCAATCTTTGCTTCTTTGAGCTAGCCAGAAATTCTCCTTTTGCAGAGCGGTTGAGTGATTCAGATATTGGGAAGATATATGGCAGTTGGCCTATACCATTTGTTGTCTTCAATTGATTTCTAACATCCTAGTGTGAAAGGAGTGACTGATGATGTTTTTATGGAAGATTCAGCTGCTTATATTTCTTTTTCTTTCCGGTGGATTTCTACAAAATAGTGGAACATGTTGGACTCTTCTCATGAAAGGAAATTGTTGTCACTTCTTGTATTTATAACCTGCACAAGCGAATGTAGTTTGTAAGACATTGCAATGTAGTATGGACCTGAAATATCATGTTACTCTTTCAGCTTACACATCTTTCTTTTGTAGACTGTGGACCTGAATCTCTTGAACCAGTAGATGATGTGATATATGAGCCGAAGGAAGAGCTTGGTGCATTCTCGCCGGAGCCACAAGGTGCAGAAGAAGAAAAGGCATATGCACATCTTTTGACTCCTATCATAGGTATAGCTTTCACAATCCTCCTCCATATTTAGCTATTTTTATCTTTTATCTAGTTTAATTGCTAACTTCGTAGTAGAATTGCCTATGCTCTTTTTTTTGTTCACTTTTCCTATCAGCTTATGTATGTTTGTTTTAGGTGGTTTTAAATATGGAGAAAATAAATCAATGAGTCACCACAAGCAACACTCCTCCCGTGGGAAAAAAACTTGTATGCCCCACAAGTTGAAGATGGACTAGTACCTATTATTGGCATGTCTTTTAATTCATTAGATGAGGTGCATAAGTTTTATAATAGATATGCCAAGAGCGTAGGGTTTAGTATCCGCAAGAGCAGCTCATACTTAGACAAGGTTACTCATGAAGTAGTTGGAAGGAAGTGGTGTTGTTATAAAGAAGGACATAATGTTTTGACGAATTCAATGGGTAATTATGAAGAAGATTCTTGTTTGAAGGAAAAGGGGAAAAATAAACAACATCAAATTGTGAGAGAGTAATGTCCTGCCTACTTGAGGGTTTGCAAAGGAGAAGATGGAAAATATAAAATCTCTAGGTTTGTGGAGGAGCATAGTCATTTATGCACATCACCTAGGGAAGTTCATCATTTGAGATCACATAGAGAAGTTTCTGTAGCACACAAGGCTTTGTTTCAAACTTGCAATGAGGCTAATATAAAAACTTCACAGTTCATGAGTATGCTTGAGATTCAAGCTGGTGGTCCTTCTAATGTTGGGTTTATAGAGAAAGATATTAGAAGTTATGTGTCACAATTAAGACAAGAAAACAAAGATGTTGATGCTCATGATCTTTTGACACATTTTGAGGAATTAAAAGAAATGTACAAGTCATTTTATTATGCATATGAAGTTGATGAAGACTATAAGTTAATTTGTTGTTTTTGGGTGGATGGTCTTTCTAGGCGTGATTATCATTTGTTTGGGGATGTTGTTGTGTTTGATACCACATATGACACTAATCAGTATTGCTTAATTTTTGCCCCATTTACTGGTGTGAACCACCACAACCAGTCAATTAGCTTTGGGTGTGGATTTATGAAGGATGAAAAAATTGAATCTTTTGTATGGCTGTTTCAAAAATTTTTAGAATGCATGAGTCAAAAGCATCCAAGAGTAATTATCACATACCAAGATGCAGCCATGGGATCTGCAATTGGTAAGGTCTTCCCCCAAGCCTATCATAGGTTTTGCATGTGACATATTTTAAAAAAAGAAACTGAAAAACTGGGTGCCATTACTCAAAGGAATTCATTTAGGAATGAATTTCATTCTTGTATATGGGATTCAAACACAATAGAAGAATTTGAAGAAAAATGGAAGGAGGTTATGATTGAAAATGAATTGGAAAACAATGAATGGCTTTACTCATTGTATGAAATTCGAAACAAATGGATTCCTGCTTTCTCCAAACATATTTTTTTGGCTGGTATTAGGACCACTTAACGTAGTGAAAGTGTGAATTCCTTTTTGGACAAATATGTGAATAAGAAAAATACATCGATGGAATTCATTCAACGATATGAGAGGGCTCTTAAAAGGCTTAGACACAATGAGTTAACTGCTGATTTTAAATCCCAAACAACAAAGCCAACCCTTATTACTCCCTTCAAAATTGAAAGACAAATGAGTGAATGTTATAGTCGGTATATATTTACCAACAAGTTTCAGCTTGAATTAAAAGATAGCACATATTGTATTTTGAGTTTGAAAAGAATTGATGAGCATTCAGTTTTTTATGTAATTAAGAGTCCTAGAGATGATGGGGGCACATGGGAGGTTGAGTTTCTTGTGTCTCAAGGGTATGCATTATGTTCTTGTAAGATGTTTGAGTCACAGGGGATTCCATGTAGGCACATTTTGATTGTCATAAGGAACAATGACATTGAATATTTACCTAATGAGCTGATTTTAAAAAGATGGACCATGGAAATAACAAAAGAAGTTGTGGTAGATGAAAAAGGGAAGCAAATTTGTTGTGATTTAGAACAAGTTCCTAAACCTTTGGGTATAAGAAGGCTCCAATCTCTTATAGATGAGTGGCTAGACATTGCATGTGTTTCAAGTGGTGATAAACTTAAAAATGTGGAAGATATGATTATTAATATTGGGAAATATGTAAAAGAAAATATCTTAGAAGAGAATATGCAAGAATCTCAGCTTAAGTCTAAGACCATGCCCACTATGATCAATGCTCACCCCCATAACATTTCAAAAACTAAGGGGTCTGGAAAAGAGATTGTTATGGAAAATGTAGCTAAAGGTGGAAGACTATGCAAAGGATGTAATTTGCGTGGACAAGGCCATGACATTCGCAATTGTCCTATGGTAATAGTGATGAGGTAACACACTTAGAAACTTGTTTTCATATGTATTTGTGTATAGCCCAACTCTTATAATTTACTACTTCTATTTACATGCAGGAAAGAAGAAGTCATTACCTTATCTTGATGGCTATGTGGGATCCATATGGCAAAGTGGCTCACAGGTAAAACCACTCACAGATATGGCCTGATCTTCAGGTATGCTTTTTGCTTGCTTTCACATAAACATTTTAATTTGTAGTTTGTATCTAACTGAAAATAGAGCAGAGTTTTTAGTTAATCGAGATAGTTTCTATGAAACAAGTTCCTATAAATAGGTTCTGTTCGAGATGTTTCTTCTGCAAATTCTTCTCTCCACGAGTTTCTTCGTGTATGGCAGAAATTTTGAGTGCGACCAGAGAGGTAGTTTTGGTTCTAATTTTATAATAGAGATAAATTATCATATATAGGAGGATTTGAACTAATAAATTTTTGTAAATAGAAGCATTTGATGTGGGCTGTTCCAAATTAATCAAACTTTGCAACTTAGCAATTTTTAAGATTTTGTTTTTGGTTTTTTATTCTGCAATGTTATGTTACTTTCATGAACTACTGTAAGTAATAGTTCTATTATATGTATTGGAAGGTATCTTCTAGACCGAGAAATGTTGCATCCTAGGGTGAACTATTATCTATTGCACCCTCCACTACTCTACCCCCTTTTCTCCCCTTCCCTGTCCCTCTTTCGCCTTCTCCCAAGCCCAATGTAGATAGTCGACTGAAAAGGGAGATCTTGGGTGACTGGACTAAGGTTTCAAAGGTGATTCTTTTTTTACTTATCATCCTTTTAATTTGATTTGTTGATTTCCCTATGAAATGCTTCCCTAATGATGGAAAAATTAACTCTCTTATATCATCAGTAATGTCTTGAATCAAGTATTTGTTTTACTAAATTCAGATGAAAAATTTTCTTTTTGTAGGGGGATCGAGTCCTATACATAATCATACAAACAATTCTTAACCAACACATGACTAAAGAAGAGTTCTAGGTTTTCCCCTTGCTTACTGGTATATTTTCATTTGATGGGCAAGTTACATTGGTTTGGAAATATATGGACAGTCACTATGATGATAGAGTTCTTTCCTTAGTTTTCATAATTTTTATTTGGTGAACACCATGATAAGTCAGAAAGCTAATACAAGATTATTGTAGGAGAGAAACTTATTAAACAGGTTATGCTAACCTAGATGGAGGGAATTGGTATTAACAAATGTCATATGGAAAATGGAAGGAACTTACAGTTTGCGTACTATGCAGATTTTGCCCCTAACAAGCTGCTAAATGAAAATGAGCAAAGTTAATGTCAGATTGTGTTTCTTCAGCCTTTAAATATGCAAAATATTAGTTTGCTACCTCCTCTGTTCAAGTACTAAGTTTCACAATGGATGAGGTACAAGTTTTAAACATGCTCAAATTTAGCTATGGTAAATCCCTGAATATTACATCTTGTATATGTGACTTTGGAGTGTGGTAAGGATGGAAATTGGAGGTTTCAAGACTATGCCCAGTCTGATATTTACAAAGAAGAGGCCATCCATAAACAAAAATGACCCTTCTGTGGATTTTAGCACAATCCTTCTACTTATGTGGCTATTTTCATCTGTGTATAACCCTTGATAGGAAGACTGCATGTATTTTTAAGAGTAAATCTGCTATTTGATATTTAATATAATTTTTATGGCAAGTCTTTACATGTATGCATTGATTTAAATAGCTAGGAGAAATAATTTTCCTATATGAAAGATGTGTGGCCGTTTGTAGAACGGGATGTCTGTATTGAACTTAAGAGACATTAAATTGTAGGTAGACAAAATGGATGTTTGTATTGAACTTAGGAATCATTGAATTAACTATAGGACTTAAGATATTAAATTGTAGAATGAATGTATGTATTGAACTTAAGAGATTAAACTGTGGTTGGATATCATACTATTAAACAGTGCTAATTAAAGTTTCTAGGTCGCTATCTAATTGATAATTTTCACTATCTCTTTTGGATTATGCAGGAACCTCTATCAATCAGGGAATTGATTATGTGCTCATGTTGGTGGCTCTTATTCTCACTTTCCTCATCCACCCCCTATGGATGCCTCATCCCCTTTCAAGCTTTTCTGATTTGAACAAAACAGTTTCTCTTCATTGTATTTATTATGACTACAGTCTCATATTTACCCCTTTTGTTCTATTGTCAATTTATTGTGTTCTAGCACTAGTTCAGTGAACTTGCACTTTGCAAATTAATGGATGATAAAATTTAATTTTGTGAAAGTTCTCACAGAACTTTTTTGATGGAAATGGTCTACTAAAAATAAGAAACTACACGTAATATGAATTTTAGGTACTTCCCGTGCACCAATGAGAACTTTTTTGATGGAAATGGTCTACTAAAAATAAGAAACTACACGTAATATGAATTTTAGGTACTTCCCACGCACCAATGAAAAATTTTGAATGTTGGACCCTGATTTCCTTTTGGCAATCTAAAATTATTGGTTTCAAGTTGTTTAAAATCTAGGTTTTAACATGGGACAAAATGTCAAGGATGAAATTATGTTGTTTACAAATATCATACCACAAAGCATCTTTCGTCTACCAATGAAATAGTAAGAAAACACATTGACTACTTCCAAAGACAGTGCAAGATAAGCCAAAATCAACAAACGTCAAACAACCACGTCTTCATTAGCGGTGCATATTTTACATCTTCAATTCATCACTACTCACACGGATGGTAAAAATCATGGAATCGTTTTTCCTTTGACAAGAAGAGACAACAATTTCCTTTCATGAGAAGAGTCCAACATGTTCCACTATTTTGTAGAAATCCACCGGAAAGAAAAAGAAATATAAGCAGCTGAATCTTCCATAAAAACATCATCAGTCACTCCTTTCACACTAGGATGTTAGAAATCAATTGAAGGCAACAAATGGTATAGGCCAACTGCCATATATCTTCCCAATATCTGAATCAATCAACCGCTTTGCAAAAGGAGAATTTCTGGCTAGCTCAAAGAAGCAAAGATTGATCTATTTTAATAGTACATTCATAGAGGAAATAATCTGGAGCAGGCTTTTTTGAAGGAAGCCCTCTAGACTCCTGCAACCCACAGGGATTAGTTAGAGATCATAGAAAAGACCAAGTAAAAAAATCAAATAGCTGAGGTGGGTGTACAAACATGTCAGGCACCCTAAAAAACCCATAACTGTTTGTTTGGATTCAACATTGCCGCATTTGATATATATCGTAGAGCAATAAAAAAATGACAGTAAAATCAACTTCTAAGATGTAAATAATATTTTGCACAGTTCGACAGCTTTTTAATCATATAGTATGCTTTGAGATACCTAAAAAACTTCTTATGATTTCAGCAAATTGCTCATTTGAATTTAGTAAAGTAAATGCGTGATTAAAAAATTCACCTTTGCCTCGCTCCGGTGAATGGAATTGTATCACAATTTTAACATGTAAATCAAGAGCTTGGCCAACAAATAACAGCAGTGAGACCTTCGGCAGCAACTAACAGCAATGAGAGAGATGCTATTGACGATAGAAGAGTTAATTTTTCTGTCATTAGAGGAGAATTTCATAGGGAAATCAATAAATTAAATTAAAAGGATGATACGTAAAAAAAGAATCACCTTTAAAGCCTCGGTCCAGTCTCCCAAGATCTCCCTTTCCAGTCGACTTGGGAGAAGGGAAAAGAGGGAAAGGGAAGGGGAAGGGGAGAAAAGGCGGTAGAGTGGTGGAGGGTGGCTGCAATCGCGATGGAGAAGACGTGGAGGGCGGGTGGGTACAACTGCCGAGGTTCAAGGGGAGGAGCAGGTGGCTGCCAATAGAGAGGAGGGGCTATGGCGAGGAGGCGCCGATGCAGTGAGGTGGAGCGGGTGGGTGGCTGTGGAGAAGGAACTGTAATGGTCGGAAGAGTTTCTCAGATCTCGCTGGAACGAGGAGGGAAGGGGAGGGGTATTTTGGGGAACAATTAATTTTCATTAGTTAAAACATGATTGGCTCTCCCAGAGCCTCATTTCAGTCCGTGAGATTTAGACCCAATGGTCGTGATTAATGCGGCTCAACCGGCTCACTAAATACAGTGGCTCACTATATCATTTTTTTTTTCTCTCTCTCTCTCTCTATATATATATATCTTTCCAAAGGGCTCCAGCTTTTGAGAAACTAGGATATATCTTATATTATATCAAAGCTTCAGGTAATGAATAGTCTTGGGATTTAGTCCCCAATTGTGTTCTATGTATTGTATTGGATAGATACTTGCACAGTTGGGCGGTATTAGAATATAAAAGAAATAAATAAGATTTCTCTTTTATAATTGCTTAAGCATTTAGAAAACTTTGTAATTTAACACAAATAACTCTGCATCCTTAGAAGAAAAAGATCAACTTTATAGATGCTTGCACGTAAGGAGGGGGTGTATTAGAATATATATAAAAAATAAGATTTTCCCTTCCTAATAGTTTAAGCTTTTGAGAAACCTTGTTATTTAACACAAACAACTCTACCTCCTAAGAAGAAAAAATTAACTCTAGATGTACATGAGGGGGGTGTTAGAATACAAAAAAATAAATAACATTTCTCTTTCCGAATAGCTCAAGCTTTTGGAAAACTTTAACAAAAACAACTCACATTCATAGATAAAAAAATCAACTCTGCCTCCTCTAAAAGAGAGTGATCTTGTCGGTGGTAATAACCCTCTAGGGCCTGAAATCTTCATTGGTTCTTTAATTTGAGTATAAGTACTTGGTATGTTGTGTCATTATCCTGCTAGTCTATTGATAGGAGAACATGGACTCAGGGTCATTTGAATCGACTAGTGAGTTCTTGTGTGTTACGAACTTTCTTTTTGCTGTCTTAGGGACAATATTGTTAAATTACATCTATGAATTACTTCCTTTGTCTTGTAAATAGTGTCTAAATATAAAAAAAAAACTATGCTCCATATTAATAGTTTAATTTGACATGATGTTACATGCTTTCACAACTGACATTGTTTTTTGTTTGTTAATAGCCTATATAAATAGTGTGATGTTAGAGTTATTTGCAGCAACGGGCTGGATTTAGATTTGCAGAAGTTGTTCTTGAAGCTTGATATTAGACAATAGTGATTGGTCTTCACAATGGACAACAATAGAGATGGATTAAAGAACTCGCCGTTGAAAGACAGATGAACAAAAACTCTTTAGGCTTTGAGGTAAGTATAACTATATAAGTACAATTTAAAGGAATTATTTGCCCCCTTTGATAGATTCAAGTTATTGATGGGCTAAACAACAAACTTCATCCCAAGATACAATATAGCCTTTAAGAATCTGCAACCATCAATGTTGAAGAATTCTCATTAAAACTCTATAAGAATGAGGCTAAAATTATGTTTGAAAAACACAAGGGAAAACATAAGAAAAAAAGAGAACAACACAAGAGGAGGAAGAGCATTAGTGTGGGTTTTCTTTTGTGTATACAAATGCTTAGGCCTAAGTCTCTATTTATAAACTTCTATAGGGTACGAGGTGAAGAGGTGTGTCTCCTTATGAAGAGTTGCCTCACATAACTTAATTAGAGATGTAACCATTCCCAATTAGGTGACTCATCACAACCTAAGGGATACAACCATTCCTAATGGTTGCGACCTATGCACAAAATTCAAGAGAAGATACCTTTTACCAAGAGGTGCAACGTAAATAAAGGTCAACACAAAAAACTAAGGGATGCAACCCTTCACCAAAAAGTACAACTCTTTATTGAACTTCTTTTATTATTTTAAAAATATCAACAATATTTTTCTAACCATAGTTTTGCAATGGTAGTGCCTGGAGTAGTAGTACAATGTCATGTGGCTTAAATATTTCTCCCTCCATCCTAAATTAATACCTCTATTTGACAAAAAAATTTGTTCTATATTAATAGGTCTGTTTTTTCTATTTAAGTGGTTGGGTACTTAAAAAAAAGTATCATAAGCTTATCTTCCCTCTCTTAGATGTAGGTTTCACCTTTAAAAAATTATTTTTCTAAATGTAGTTGTTAATATGGGATGGAGGGATTATCTTTTTTCACTAGGCACTCTTTACTGGATAGAGACAATATGTGTTTTGTGCATAACCCATGCCAAAAATACTAATGGAAATATTATAACGTATTACTATGCTACAACAAAATAAAGATATTTCAATGCTAAAAAACAAATTTGGACAAATCATCTTGATTTATTTTAAATGCAAAGAAGTTTGCAACTATAGGAATTATTCTATCACATTGTGTTCATAAAAACTTTGAGATCTCTTTACCCTTATTATAGTTATTCTCGATTTGGCACAATTGCTTGATTCCTTTTACAAATGAATGAATATTTCTAAAGAGTGGTGATCCCCCTTATTATTTGGTAGCCAAAAAGATAAAAAAATCATTTGATATTTGAGATCAAATCAAAGGCCTTAGCAACTAGCTAAGGACAAAGGAGTAAAAAAATGTCTTATGTAAGATAGGATAGCCTATAAGTATTACACACCAATTATCTATTCTTAGTTTCCTATAAGTTAAATTGCCTGCTATTACTTTTGATATAATAGTGGCAAATATGTTCTCTTGAAAGAAGGAAAATGTTTAATAAATACTCCCTCTATCCCGTATTAATAGCTCTATTTAATATTTTAAAATGACCTCAATAGACCTAACACAAACCAAATAAACTTACTGCATACATTTGCATAGACACAATTGTGCATTTATATTACAAAAAAAACTGTGTTTATATGAAAGAACTTTTTCTTAGGGATTGCTCCAAATTGAAAGGTTACAATGAAGCGAAAAGACACAATTCGAAGATAAGAGACAAAAATGTAAAACTAAAATAGGTAAACAATTCTTATAGGGTATAAATTCAAGCCATTCTCTGATTATGGCCTTTAGCAAGCACACTTCAGTACCACTTTAGAATGTCCAACTAATCCAAAGCTTCCTAAGTCAGTCATTAGCAAACTTGGCTTCTAGTTTCGATCTTGATGTTGCCGGGTCTGCTCAATAATAAATCAACCGCGAAGCGAAGTTAACAAAAAGGGTAAAATTTTGTAAGAACACTTTTAGCATGACTAGTTTCTAGGACTAAAGCTCCGTGACTAGCCCACATGGGGCTTTGAGCGTGGTATATAAGGGGGCACTGATCAGTGCCCCTTATGTACCATGCTTAGAGCCCTATGTGGGCTGGTAATGAAAAATTGGACAAGAAAACATTTTACATTTCGTAAGGTGCCTGGGGCCATCCTACCTAATTAAGATCTTTGGAGCTGGAGCAGACTCGTATGTGTCAAATTTGTACCATCTCAATGTTCTCTCCCACATGGTCATGCCTCTTTTGTAGGTAATGTCTATGGTACTTTGTAATAAAATAGATTTAAGAATAAATCAAGGCCCGAAAAGAACTCCACTATTAGATGGGTGGGATTGGGGAGAATCTACTACGTGGGGAGATTGCACCCAATGCAAGGCATTGCACACCAACCTATGCAGCCTCTGGATTACTTAATTTGGTCATCATCCACTTGCAACCTTTAAGAACTTCTTCAAGCCGTTTACTTGGATCCAATCATCTCCATCATTTCGAGAGTCCAGAGTCAGATCCATGAATCCATCCATTCACATGTTCATCAATTAGTTCTGTGGATGAAGTCTCCATGAAGCTTGTAAATCCAAACAATATTTTCGTGCACTGAAGGGTACAATGGAGTCAATGTTATACAGTGGCCGGCTCAAAGTCAGCACCGTACACCATTCTTTATCTCAAATACATAAAATAAAGGCAGTAAACTAGGGTGCTGCAGCCTATAAATAGTACACACCAAGCATCAATTTCTTGCAAGTTCAATCGACATGGCGAAGCCTCTCCTCTCTATTGGCCTCATGGTCTTTCTTCTGGTCTTCCTCATTGCCACTGGTTCGGGTAAGTGATGAGAAGTTAACAATCTCATTCCCTCTTTACCACCTTCTTCCCTTCCCCTTCTCAGTCCCACTTTTTGCTGAATGCAGAAGCAGCAAGACTATGCGTCGATCCAAGCTCATGTAACAGCTCAGGAAAACTTGGGGCAAAGTCAAGCCCAGGAAGTAAGATTGCCTAGGTTCTCTTCTGTACGTTGTTTTATTGTTCTTGTTGCAGAAATGAAGATCTGAGGCCTTGCCGTGTACTGAATGCAGGAAGCGCTCCAGGTTCAGCGAGACTGTGCGTTAAACCAGGCTCTTGCGGGTAGCCTGGGCAACTACACTAGTCACTCTTGCTTCGAGTTTTAAGCTGCTGCTGATCAAATAAGTTGAATTGGTGCAGAGAATAATCCCTTATATTACTTGTCTACTTAGTGAGCTTGCAAGTCATTGGATGTATTAGATCTGAGATTGACTGGGGTCGATTTCTTTCAACATTCCTGAACTAATAAAACTGGCAGCCACAAGCAGGAGGCAGACGATTATTACAGTAGAACTTACTCCTTCCGTATATTAATTGCTATATTTGGAAGAATGATGATTTTTATTGAATGGTAAAGTCCACACCTAAGAGAAGAAAAAATAAGGTTATAATGTTCTTTTTAAAGTACTTAACTATTTAAATTTAATAAAATTAAGCTATTAATATAAAATAATCTTTTTTCCATATAAAGCTATTAATTTAAGACTGAGTGAGTACCAATTATTGTTCTCTTATTGGTTAACTTGGGACCCAGATGATCTGATTTGGCTTCTAGCGAAACTTATAGTTACATTGAGCAAACGACTAAAATTTTATTTCTACGAATTATATATACGAACGTAAGGAAACAGAATAAATTAGTTTACTTAGGGCATGCTATTTTGTAATAAATCTGATATGATAATCACCTCATTATATTTTGTAGATGTAGCATATTGATAATGACATACACCGAACGACTATGTCCACACCCATTTAATTAAAGGGTTTTATTAGACAAATTTAATGAGTGGTCATCATTTTCGGTATCATATGCCAGTATTTGAATCCAAATCCAATATACACTACAAATATGAATATAGATCAATGTGATTCAGATCGTATCCATAACATAGTTTAAATGAAAATCAAATTAGAGAACCATCCAAAACCAAGGATATGGCCATCACTCAGTGGCCGCAGTGACCTACCACATAAATCTCAGTCCAGAGTCCCATAATTAATACTAAAAAAAACCTTGCAATAACTGCAGCTCACTACACGCTTATACTACACGCTTATAGGCTGTTAGATTATGGAAGAGTTTTTGTTTTTCTCTAACAATGAGCCTAGTTTAAAGAATGCACTAGAGCCCTTAATACTTGAGAATTATAGTACATATGTTAGTACAAATTAATACTAATCTACTAACACTAATATGTGCTACCATGTCCACTATTAATTTTATGAATAAAAAGGGTGTCATGCATTCTTTACACTGAAGCATTAAAAACGCTTACCAGATCCTAGTATCGGACCATCATCATGCAGACAATAGAATCATGCTGACACAAAAGCTTTATAGTTTTATGGGCCTTATGATTGCAAGGGCTGGGCTAACTTCAAGGTAACATATGGGCCAGATATAAGGATTTGTTACACTACATTGCTATCAGGCCCAGGAAATAAGGGGCTCACATGCACACATCGTGTACAATGTTCACCGGTCCCACATAGTCAAGGGGTCCACGCCCCCCATTTCTTTGTCTCCAAGCCTTCCATCTCCCAGCGGCCGTCGCGCGCCGCCATTGACGCCGTTTATAACTCGGGACTCTTCTGGAACCTTTTGGTTTCCCTCGCTTCGCCTCTGTCGTGCCATCGCCGCCTCCCTCCGCCGTCGGCCCACCAAGATGATGGCTTCTAGGGTTTTGCCTAGGGTTTTTAGGAAGCAAGCGCTCAGCCGGTTCTCCCGCCCTCTCCCGCTCTCCCAGCAGCACCACCACTTGCTCGCCGGAGCCTCCTCTCATGCTCCTCCGGCTTCCGTTATCGGTGAACTTTGGGCCCCCTTCCACCAGGTGAGGCCACCTTCCTTCCGTTGGCTGGTGGAATTCTCATTCTCGGGGTGGTGAAAGATTTGATTTTTAATAGTTTATTGGGTTTTGTGTGATGCTTGGCCATTGCTTGGCATTAAGAAGTTATTTTTGCTTCTCATTTTTTTGCTCTTTTGTTGTTTGTTGGAGCATTTTTTTTTCTGTTTCGATTTTTCGTTTGATGGTTTATGACTGGGAATGAGATGCTGTGTTCTGTAATTTATTGCGAAATTCACATTATTCTGCCATCAATATTATTTAGTTACCGTTCACTTTGATCAGTTTCTAACCCCGTACAAATGGGATGAGATGATGAAGATGACGACCTTACATTCTAATTAAAAGCTTCTTGCTTCTATGCAGTCCTAAACTTTTGACGTTGTAACTGCTACACTTCACTTTTTTTTATAGGTTTTGGATTATCTTAATCCTTGGTTAAGTTAATAGTGATACTCTGATTCTTGTACCAGGAACTTTGATTTCTGGTTGTTGGTTTCGTTTTGCTCTTTTGTTTTTTTAGTTCTATGCAGTATTACACCTCTTACGGAGGGAAAACACGGAAGACATTGGTACCTTAACTTGTTAGTATTCTTTACGATTTAGTTTCCGCCATTTTTATATGTTTATGAAATGAATTGATCATTTGGCTTTTGTGTTCACCTTAGCTTGTTACTCTTGTTTGGAATGTAGCTTCAATTATTTTCTATATGTAGGATTCCTTGTTTTTAATCTGTATAGTTGCTTTGTATGCCGTGATACGTTTATGTATGGGCAGAAAACCACCAAATTGGTGCTCAATCATTTGTCATTCATCATGTCCATACTCCTTCAAGAAGCTGGTAGCATGGGTTGCACTTGTTGCATCTGGTTGGGCGCAGAATCTGTCCTTTCATTTTTTGTTTTTAATCAATCTTATGGTTGCATAGGTAATGGATAAATAGTCTGATTGGAAGGCAATGAACTCTTGGCGAGCCAAAAACAATCTGTCGCCTCCTTTTCTGCTGGTCTACATGACTATGCTCTCTCAAAATCAGGAGCCTAGGTTAATTGACCTCTCTAGTGATTAGACCTTCTGCTTCTTGACTTGGGAACTTGTTCATGAGATGGGTGACTATGATTGTGGAGAAAACATGGAATACACCAGTGTTTGTAATGAAATAATGAACTTTGATGCTTGGTAACATGTTTGCCTTTATTAACTCAAAATAGAGATAAAGGCCACCTATGATGTCAAGTGGTGAATTTTACCATTTTGCTATAGAGGCTCTTCGCTTTTCAATATCAAAGTAGCTGATGTGCTAGCTATTGTTGCCAGAGCGCTAGAAGTGCTAGTTATATATTGCATTGCTTCTTGTGCTCTTTTTTTAAAGGACATGAGCATTATACAAATGCTTGAGATCTTTTAGCATCCTTCAACCATGAGTATGCGAAAGTTTCTACATGTTTAACAAGTAGGAGTTAATTGCAATGTTTTTATATATGATCTTTTGGCATATTTCTTTTTGCATTGATGAAGTTGACTCTGGTAAGTGGTATAAGGTATTTATTTTGTGCGGAAAGAGTTGTTTTCTGTGTCATGCTTCCCTTGTAACTATTTTTTTCCTTTCTTGTCTTTTGCCCTTTGGAAATCTTTACATATTGATTACACTTTGCGTTGGGGGATCTTCCATATCTGCTGCTATTTGCATGATAGCCATTTAATCCGCACTCTCTCTCCGGACTTCATAAAATTGGTTTCTGAGCATTTTGTGAGCCTTCTGTTTGGACTGAGTATTAGTGATATGGACTTGTCAAAGGTTTTAATGTTTACTCTCATATGCATGGGTACTGTTATTATTGATTACGAACATTTTTTTTTAATTTTTTTCATGGGTAGGAAACTCACTCATCCTTTACACCACACCATGGGGATTTGGCCTCAGGACCTCTCCCTGAACAGGGAGATATCCAACCAGTGCAATACATGCTAGATTGGGGATTGTGAACAAATGTTAGTAATACAATTTCTTTGAAGTGCTTATTCTCTGTCTGTGAACTCCATTTCAGATAACTGAATCAAAGCATTCGTATCCTGGGAGGACTGGTCTTCAGCTAGTTCACTTCTCATCATCAGCTTCTTCAGAACAAAATAGCAAGGAAAGCAACCAGCAGGTGGATGAGCAGTCAGATGGTAAGGAGAATGATGCGAGTTCGGAACAGATTTCCCAAGGTGAGGTTGGCAATGAGGCCATTGAAAAAAGTGAAGATTCTGAAGCTTCAGAAAAATCAAAAGAGTCAGGTTCAAATGTTGAACATAAATTTTCGCAGACTAAGTCTGTGAGAAAGAGGAGAAGAAGTAATACTAAAAGAAGTGCCTTTTCTGATTCAGATGAAGAAGCTGATCTGTCTGTTGAGGATCTGATAAAACTAGTTGCAGAGAAGGATGAAATGTTGAAGACAAAAAATGAGGAATTTAAAATGATGCAAGATAAAGTTCTTCGTAGTTATGCAGAAATGGAAAATGTCATAGAACGCACAAAGCGTGAGGCTGAAAACTCGAAGAAATTTGGCATACAAGTATCTGTCCTGTTTCAACTTTCCTATGGTTATTGATAACTTCTCTAAGCAGTGTTGATTATTTTCTTCCTTTTGTTTTTGGTACAGAACTTTGCTAAGAGCTTATTAGATGTTGCGGACAACCTGGGAAGAGCTTCTTCTGTTGGAAAAGATAGTTTATCAAAAATTGGGTCAACTGAGACAGTCCCTAGTGAAGCTGTCCAACGTTTGAAAGAGCTGCTGGGGGGTGTTGAGATGACTGTCAAACAACTCACTGAGGTAACTGAGATGCATTTATAATTAAATGTATCACAACTTTCCCTGACGTCTGTTCAGTTGTATATTATATATACCTTTATTACTTTTAGTGCTGCAATGTGGGCCACAGTTGCCCTACCCACATTGTACTGACTGTTACTCGAGGTTGTGGGCTGTAAAGTTTTAACTGTTCTAAGTAGGTTTGGAATGGTAAGTATCTTCCTTTCTTCTTTGGTCTCTAGTTGGGGAGGATGAGAGGAACTGATATCTGAACTTACATGAAATTCTATCTCATACAACAGTAACAAGGTTTTATCTTTCAGGATGGAGGAATGCAAGGAGTTATTTGAAGTTGAACATTATATTAATTGAATCTAAAATCTCACCATTCTGTTTATACATTCTTGGCCTTTCTGGAGTACACTAGGTTCTGATAGCTCTGGAACAAATCGATCCTTGTCTCATTGGATGAGTATCCAGTCTCATTGTTACTTGGCTCAATTAGTGCGCCTTGTTCCCAGTCTGCATAAAAATCAGAAACTGGATAATTAGATATAACCCTAGATATTCATTTGATTATGGAAGATCCAAATTTGAGGAAATCTTAAAGAGTATTACCGTGAATAAGGATTTCTTGGTTTCTAATACTGAAATAGAACTACGTTTTCAGGGAGATTTATAATTATAGGAGTGTTTTGTCATTTTCCATTGTTTCAATTAATAATCAATCAAATAAGTCAATTGGTAAGAGGAAGACATCGCTAGGTTGTTGTAAATATTGCAATAGATGGCCTGGTTATTATATTTGCCCCGATTAAATCTAGTTGGTCTGGAAGGGATCCTTTCATATTTCCTTGTAATCTAAAAACACATTGCCAGGTTAAATTTTTTATAGAAAGTATTATAACTCATACTTGTTTTATGTGAACTTGTTTTGACGTCTCATGCTTCAATCTCGGGTTCTGATTTTTCTTATCTATCACCCTTCTAAATTGTTAGGTTACATTATTTAGTCATATGACATCTGATTGTCAGTCTTTTGAAGTCTCTCTGTTGTCTCATTGTTGTTGTGTTCTTTTCCAGGCTCCAGACTCTTTTTATCATTTTTGCTCTAGATATATTTCATTGTCGAAGTTACTCATCCCACTTTTTTTGTTTTCTTCTTGCAAATCCTTTGGTGGAACAAATAGAATTTCTCAGTGTGTCCTTATCTTGTCAGGTCTTTAAGAAGCATGGAGTGGAGCAATTTGATCCGTTAAATGAACAATTTGATCCTAATAAACATAATGCTGTTGTCCAAGTACCTGATGCTTCAAAACCACCTGGCACAGTTTCAGTTGTTCTAAAGGTGTGTAGTTTTTATCCTTTTTTTTGTGATAATGTATACTATAAGATGCCATGAGAAAAAGAGGAAATAGCTAGCTCCTCTTAGACATAGTTTATAGGATAGCTGCGAACTATGCTTCTCTTAGTCTAATTGGAGAATATGTGCTTCGGCTGCAGACTGGTTACATTCTCCATGGACGCATCATTCGGCCCGCTGAAGTTGTTGTAGTTAGCCAGCCAGAGGAGGCTGTCGAGAACCAAACTGAACAAAGCCCAGCTGCATGAGGATGAGTTTTCTACTGTCCTATTATGCTAGCATTTTTGGCAAACGTCTGTATATCAAAGGGAAAAGGGAAAAAAAGCTAATATCTTTCTTGTGTCAATATGAGTTTTCAAGGGTTCTCGGAAAAATTTTGCTTTCTAATTTAAATGTTTTATGTAGGGGCAGTTTCACATAATGAGAGAGATTAAGGGCATATAGATTCCGGCATTTATTGCTTTCGAACTACCAGACCTAATTATGTGTGTAGTATCTGTGGTGACTGCATTATCGTTGCCATTGAACATACAATAATTGCTTTCTGCATTCGCTTAACGCCTGTTTTCATGGTTACTTGCCTTGGGCTGAGATATGTATGGACCTTCTGTCGAGTTCTTTCCTGTATTTTCTCTGAATGCGTCTATTTCCCCCTATTTCCCCCCCAATATATGAGTACTCCCCCCAAAAAAGAAAAAAGGATTATAATTTTTTTATTACTCAGCCAACCCATCATCCCCCACTATATTACTACTAGCCACCCCAACACCCTTCCCTTCCCTTCTTCATTGCCGCGATGGTTGGCAACTGGTAATATGTTTTTCTGATTTTTTGCCCTTCCATTATTGGCTGCCAGGCATGGCTGGTAAAATTGACGGAGGCCATCTTGTGACTACCATTGGAGGGAGATCTACTCTTCTAGTTTGGTCATGCATGTATATTTTAATTATCTCAATCACTCAGAGAAGTAAGATCCGAGTTGAGATTCGTTTTATATTTGCCTCTAATACAGTTATAAATGCTGTTCGTAAATGGTGAAATACACGGCCAGCGGGGTGTGCAACGGGTTGCACCTTCCCTTTTTTGGATTGAAATTCAATTTTAACTTTTAATTTGGACATTTCTGCAAGCACCCTATAATCAAACGAACAAAAAACAAGGAGATGAACAAGCAGAGCCTGGCAGAAGATTTAAGTCGCCGTTTAACAGTTTGATAGTAGTCGGAGATAAGTCCCTCTATATCCTTTTTATTTTATTCTTAGTAGAATCAAGCTCCATAATTTGCTCTTCAAAAGCATTTCTCCCAATCTTGATCTTGGCAATATCGCAATCCACAGCCGCTAATTCCTTCTTCATCCACTCTACGTCTCTCATATTGAACTTCTGCTTTTCCACTTTTTTCCCCAGTTCCTTGTTCTCCGCAGCAGGTTGGTGGGAAAGCCTGACCAGACAGGCGTTGGCCCTTGCTGGCCTTGGCCAAAGTAGCCGAGCCCGGTCCTGCGAAGGCCAGGGCTATCCCTGGTCTCTTCAGCTGGCCCGGGACAGTCGGACAACACTGTAGAGGCCAGGGCTTAGGCCAGGGGTTAGTCCCACGCGTAAGACGAGAGGATATTTGAGGTGAAAAATAATACAGGTGAGACGGGGTATGTATGAATAAATTTTTCACTTTTTCAGGGGTGTGAAAAAAGTGGGGGGCCATGAGTATATGTTGGGGGGGAAATAGACGCGTTTATTCTCTTTAGACCTTGGATTTTATGGCCATAGAGCACGGAGAAAAGGTAGGCAGACGTGGGGTTTCTGATTTTTGTGCTGTTGCTATATCCATTCACACTTGGATTGATCAGAATTTGGTTGCTGAGAATATGCAACACCTTGTAGTAACGTGTATGCTGATGGACTTTTCTTACCTCTAATAATGGATACAGTATGATGGAATTTCGGCAGAATAATCGCGTAGTGTACAACATGCACGGCTTGTATACAATCATTCATGAATCATAATATGAGCCACTTTAAGAGGAGCCCGTGTTGGTCTCCACGCCCTCGGTACGGTAGAACCTCCCCCTCCTTTGTAAGGTAGGCAACTGACCAGAGGAGAAAAATGAAAGGGGGTGCATGGACTCTCTGAAGTTCTGTACTTTGGAACATTGGGAAGAATTTTTTGAACTCCTAGTTATGGGAGCTGTTCCTTCATAAGATTGATGCATGCTAGTGCTAATATTATTTATGCTAACGTGTATTAGTATGTACTATCGATTTTAAATATTAATAGTTCATAAGGAGAGAGTATGAAAAAACTCAACCTAAACTTTGATGCTACATCTAGAAAAATATGAAAAACCATTTTAGACAAAAGTTGGGAGAACAAGCAAAAGAGAGCTTTTCTTTTACAAGGTGGTGAAAGTGCAAGCCATCTTAATGCTAGCTAGACTCAGGATGGAGCTTTCAATAATGCAGTCAAAACAGCTAGGGCAAATGTGAGGATTGCCTTAGGTGCACCTTTTCAGCGGAAGGATGAAAACCTCATCGTCCGTTGGCAATTGAATTGTGACTATAAAGAAATCTTTTATATATATATATATAGAGAGAGAGAGACCTGTTTATACGAGCCCGGGCTCATATAAACCAACGTGAGCCCGGGCTCTATGGGCCATCAGATTTACATCAGGTGGTTCATAATACTCATGGGTTATACTTATTAGTTAAACCTATGAGTATTATAGGCCACCGGATGTAAATCCGATGGCCCATAAAGCCCGGGCTCACGCAAATTTATATAAACCCAAACTCATATAAATTTTTTTCATATATATATATATATATATATATATATATATATTTGAGTGAGGTTTTTTGGGCGGGGAACTTCATAGCAACAGGATGTAGGTTTGAATATTTTACATGTCCTAAATGGACAACTTCTCCTTTGTATTTTTCTCATCTCAATGATGTAAGATTATCCTATATAATAAAAATAATAATAATTTTCCTTATTCTATGCCAGCCAACGGGCTTATGGGCTTTTTATATTTGGGCCTTAGCTTGGCCCTATTTATAACAAGCTTGAACTATTTAGACTCGACCTGCGGATGTGCTAGAAATATCCAAGCCCGAGCCTGCTATTTTGTAGGTCCAGGAGGGCAGGGCCAACTCATAATCAAACGTGCAGCCTTAATGGTTATCACGTCATCCGTGTAATTTGAGCTCTAATATTGCCTTTTTCCCCTTGGATGTCTTTTGTTTAGATCATACAGAGACCATACTGTTTGGGTTTGAGCAAACTAAACATTTTAATAAATAGTACATCAAGGATGAAGATAACTAATATTGGCGTCGAAATGGAGGGAATGATTTTATTTCCCCCCAATAAAGACTTTTTACCCCCTAAAGAATGTTAAATAAGAAATAAGTAATGAGGTGTACTGAGTCTTTATGGGCTCATTCTGAAGTGCATGGAATTTTAACTAATAAATGCAAAACTAAAAATATGTGATCAATCCTCATGTTAGGGTGGGTACCACAACCTGGTTATTTGCCTCGAATGCACCTTGGTCCCACCCACATTGGACATTATAGGCACACTTTCATATTCAATGTACAATAATTGGAGTAAAGTTGTCTATTATGTTTATAACAGTTTTTATAATTACCAAAAAACTTGTTTCGTAAAAGATGATAGAATTACCCATATATGGGCAATCTCCATAGACCAAAGTACATGACCTAAGATATAATACATGTTAAAATTGTCCCCGTGACAGCTTACATGGAGCCATGTGAGCTATGTACCATGTTACTAACATGGTACATAACTACTATATCATGTCCTATGTACCATGCTGAGGAACCTATATACTATGTTAACGAACTTTGGCCATGTAGGCAGGTCACAAAAACAGCTCCCATCTCGATACAATGAAAGAATGTTCATTAATCCTCCAGAGAGAGTGAAGTTAGGCGTGACACTTCCAAGGAGGAGAAATAATTGAAACCGTTTCACTTGACAAAAAAAAATCATTGAAAGCGGACTAACAACCAATTTGCAACCGTTACAACTGAACCAGCTTTATAGAACTCTCACAGCATTGCCCTTGCTGACCTCGTGATTATAAGAGGTTGCTGCCACCTTTATAATGTGCTACTTCTCTCCCTTCCATTTGATACATATTGTGCTTCAAACTGAAACTACATGAAAGATCTTCTGCAACTTTTCTCTCTCCTTCAACTTCACAATTAGTCTCCAACATGAGAATGATTCCACAGTTCATTGGCCGAAGGTCAAGTATTCTACTACTTTGGGGGTTACTAGCTATGCTTATTGCTGTGAAAGCAACTACAGAGGAGAAATCCATATTTTTGGTGTTAATGGAGGGAGATCCAGCTGCATTCTACACCGTTTGTGAAGCTAATGACCATGAAGAAAGGTAATGAAAACAGAGTTCTGTGAACTTGCTGTGAAGATGGCGTATAATTAAGCTGAATGCTTGCCCTCTAGCATCTAAAATGCTAAAAATGTAATTAGTACTTAATCCGAACATTCCGCCCAAACTAGCTTGGGGACTTAAGTATCTTATTGCTCAAGAACGCAGGCATTAACGAGAAAACCTTGCAGCTGATTTTTCAAGTAGTAAGTAAAATTGTTTTTCTGCTATTGAATATTTGGGTATTTTTACATTATATGTCTATGCACCAATGATATGCTACTCATTTCGTCCTGTATTAATAGTTACATTTAGTATTTTAAAATGAACTAAAATTAATTTATTTTAAAGAACCTAATATAGCAATTAATTTGGGACAAAGGAAGTATTTACCACGATGATTGAATTAATAGAAAAATGAATTCACCATTTTTTTATGTTGTGGTTTTAGCTTCAACGCTTCTTCTCACAAGGTGCATGCACAGAAATTAGCCGACTCTCATGATCAATTCCTTGCAAGCAAATTAGAATATGGATCCTACCAAAAGCTTTATAGCTTCCACCACATTGTTAATGGCTTTGCTGTGCACACTACTCCTTCTCAGGTACTTTCTACAGGCACTTTCCATAGCTTCTTCTCATGTCCTGGCACAAGAAGCATCCTGCCTGGTGTTTATTAATTAACTGAAAGCAATATGTTCAACTTAAGTCATCAAATTAATGAGATTTGTTAGATAACCAAGTTTCTCAAAATCTAGAGCTAATTTAATTTATATTCCAACACCCTCTTTCACTTGTAAGCATTTATCTAAGAGCCATATGTGAAATAAAATTAGGATATAAATGCCCTAAGAAGACTAGAAATAACCAAGTTTCCCGAGAGTTGTTAAGAAACATAAATTTTATTTATTTATTTTATATTCCAACAAGATTAATTATAGTTGCTAATAAAGTAGAAATTTCTGTAGCAAAGAAGGCTTTTAATATTACATTACTGTTCAAATAAATCAAGTTTTACATGCTGATCAGTTTGCAAATCACTTTAGTAGGTAAAGAGACTTGAATTGGCTGAAAGAGTAAAATTAATAGAGAAAGACCGAGGAGTCAAGCTGATGACAACGTACACACCAGATTTCCTAGGCTTGCCCCAGAGTGTCTGGTCTCATGGAGGAGAAGGAGGAATTGCCGGAGATGGTATCATTATCGGAATTATAGACACGGGCATCGATCCGAAGCACCCAAGCTTTGCCTATGACCCAGCAATTCCCTTTCATCCGGACCATCCTCGTTTCTCTGGTGCTTGTGAAACTGGACCACTGTTTCCTGCATGCTCTTGCAATGGTAAGATAGTGTCAGCTAGGTACTTTGCTGCAGGCGCATCCGCATATCTGCCTCTCAACGCGTCCAAAGACTTCTTGTCGCCCTTTGATGCAGTTGGGCATGGAAGGTTTGTCTGTAATAATCAAGTCCATACCAAAATGTTGTATAAAAGTGATTCAGAATTTCAAATAATTTTAGTTTGTTTCCATGATCCTATTGAATATGTAATGACGGCACAATCTAAATCTGTTTCAGCCATGTTGCCTCCGTTGCTGCGGGGAACTCAGGTGTTCCAGTGGTCGTCAATGGCTTCAACTATGGGCTTGCCAGCGGCATCGCACCACGAGCTAGGCAATATCATGCATTTCCC
The DNA here is from genome assembly GCA_035235625.1 of Saururus chinensis. Lineage (NCBI taxonomy): Eukaryota > Viridiplantae > Streptophyta > Magnoliopsida > Piperales > Saururaceae > Saururus > Saururus chinensis. The sequence continues at coordinate 26,518,274 of CP141143.1, read as the reverse complement.
CTCTCTCTCTCTCTTCTTTATAATTGTAGTAAAAAGAAAAGGTTTTATACTTTCTCTATTGCCTTTCTACAACATTAGCATGCACCCAATTGTAGGCTTAAGAACAATGGTATGATTTTTATCATAATGTGTAGGAAAATTATTTGCTAGGACCATGATCATATGTGGGCTCCAAAACGGTCCACTGGGTTTAGGACAAATGGATTTATATGGGACCCACAAAATCTGCACCCATGTCCAAGTCTATGCCTCCTCCATCTAATTCTTGAGATTTTTAGATTTCAATCCGATTCAAATTTTGTCACTAATTTTATTATATGCTGATGCAGTTTTTCCAGTGAGAGCTCAAGATTGTCCATTTTATGATAGTGAATGCATAACTTGTGCAGGATTGCCGTCTATAAGGCAATATATCCAACCGGAGGAACACTTGCCGATGTGGTTTCTGCCATTGATCGAGTAAGTGGAAATAAACACACTCTTGGGTAAAGGTTTTAATGATTTGAAGAGGATTGAGTTTACACTACAGGCTGCAGAAGATGGCGTGGACGTGATTATTTTGTCGATTGGACCGGATGAACCGCCAGAGGATACTCTAACCTTCTTGAACGTCTTTGAAATCTTTCTCTTGTTTGCAAGAAAGGCCGGCATTTTTGTGGTGCAAGCCGCTGGTAACAAGGGGCCAGCTGTGTCAAGTGTAGTTTCATTCAGTCCATGGGCAGTGGGGGTGGGAGCTAGCACAACAGATAGGAGGTACCCAGCTGCTCTTACTCTGGGCAATGGCCAGAAAGTTCCAGCTGTTGGCTTATCAGGTAAATTAACTAGCCAGATGCCTCTTCGAATACTGCTTCCATAACATAAACTCATGATATACCTCTCACACAAGATTGCTACTCCCTCAGTCCTATATTATAGCTGTATTTTGAAAAATAGTAATTTTTATTGAATGGTAAAATTTACATCTAAATTAAGGGAAAATAAGGTTACTATACTATGTTTTAAGTAACCAATCACTTAAATTGAACAAAATGAAGCTATTAATATGAAACTAACTTTTTTTTTACCAAATAGAGCTATTAATTTAGGACATAAGGGATTTATGTAAAAATGATATTGATCAACTGAAGCACTTCTGTTTAACGGTAGTTTAGATTATGAAGAGCATCTTCATAGCTAGCAGTTTAACATTTGGCTAATGTATGGTGCCATACTCTGCTACGCATCAGACAGTTTAGTTATAAAGTTTGAAAATTGAGAATTCAGTTTAAAGAAATAATGAATTATAAACAAAAGGGGTAAGATAAAAAAATCATTAAATATAAAACTCCCTTTGTTCACATTTGGTTTTTTTCATTTTGTGAAACCAAATGTAGCTATTAATGTGGGATGTAGGGAATATAATACTCTATTATTGTGTTATACATGTTGTACACTAAAAAGGCTTTAAACATGCAAATTAATCATTTCTCAAAAAACTTGGAGTTAATCAATGTTTCTATTCTATTGAATGCAAATTTGAAGGGAAATTATAAGTGAATTCCTTTTAAGAAACTCTTAGAAAGTTGTGGCCGGGACAAGATAGCACAATAGCACATTCATAGTACACCATGTTATGGTTGATAAAATATCATTTGTAGTACACACAATTTTAATGCTTATGACTGAAATATAGCAAATCCAAACTATGGTTGATAAAAGTTAATTTACACTCCACATAAACTAAAACTGTCTATTTAGAGCATGTTCAATGTTTTTATCTTGTCTTGTTAGATAACCCTTGTTTCCCAATTGCTAACTAGGGGAAATATATATGCCGCCACCAAAATTGATAATAAGTACTCTTTGCCGCCACGGGCGTTTGACTTAAGACCTCCTGGCTTATACCTAGATATATATTTGTTATTTCCCTTTAGCTTAAGCTGTAACCTACTATTCCCTCTATCTTAAATTAATAGCTCTGTTTGATTTTTCAAAATAAATTAAAATTAATTTATTTTAAAATACCTAATAGAACAATTAATATGGAACAGACGAAGTATTAATTAACTTATTTTATTCATATTTCAATCCATGTATAGGGCCTGCATTTGGAGAATGGCTTGTCCAGTTCAGGTTGGTCTTAGCAAAGGATGCATTTATTAGGAATGGAAGCATCCCATTGCCTCAACCCTACTCCGAGGAGTGCCAGTTTCCAAATGTATTCGATCCAGCAGTTGTGGAAGGCAGCATTGTAGTCTGCACTTTCTCAGCCGGTTTCCTCAATAGAACATCCACCATAGTATCCCTCGCCAACACTGCAAAAGTGTCAGGATTCAAAGGCTTTGTCCTTGCTGCAAGTCCTGACTATGGTGACTACGTAGCCCCTCCTATCTCTTTTTCTCTTCCAGGCCTCATGATCCCCAAAATTGCAGATGTGCAGGTTAGTGACACTAATCTATATCGAAAATGTTTTCCTGACCAACTCCGTGAGCATAGCTCAAAAGTCTCCGAACATGGTATATAGAGGGTAGCTGTACATGTACATAGATGTACATCTGCCCACTATGTATAGCATAAGTCTCCGAACGTGGTAAATAGAGGGTAGCTGTACATGTACATAGATGTACAGCTGTCCACTATGTACTTCGTGCTGAGCCTTATGTGGTATGGTCAGGCTAGATGCATCCAGTCCATATATCCGGGTATTGCTTCACTAGTACTGTTGTGTCATATGTTATTGCTCTTCTTAGGTCCTTTTGGAGTACTATCAAGGCTACACTGAGAGGAGCATTGATGGGCATGTAATAAGATATGGTGCAACAGCTGCCATGGGGGATGGAAGAATTGCTTCGTTTGGTGAGGAAGCACCAATAGTAAGTAGATTTTCGTCAAGGGGACCAGACATTGTTGACAGCCACATGAACTTAGCAGATGTGCTTAAGCCTGATGTTGTTGCCCCAGGAGACCTGATATGGGGTGCCTGGAGTCCCTTAAGTGTTACTGAGCCCATCTTAACCGGTAAGCAACATCAGTTGAATATCTTACCAAATTGAATACATTTATGCATGTTAGTTACAACTATTTTGGATCCTTAGTTAAGAATGAGGAAGTTGTTGCAAGGTTACCAATTTGCACCATTGTCTGGGACTAGCATGGCTGCTCCCCATGTGGCTGGAATCGCGGCACTGGTGAAACAAGCTCATCCATCTTGGAGTCCTTCCATTATTGCTTCAGCCATTAGCACTACTGCATCCCAATATGACAACAGGGGGAGACTTATCATGGCCGAGGGGCCTGAACTCAATCGGCTGTATGTGTCCGGTCATTTTGATCATGGAGCAGGCCATGTTAATCCGGTTCGAGCAATAGATCCAGGTTTAGTTTTCTATTCGGGTATGTTGCTGGCTAATTTTATCAAACACCTCATGGTCAATGTGTGGGAGAATTCCCCACTGAAAACACTTCACGTTTAATGCTGTCGTTTATACTCTTGAATGCAGAATTTGAGGACTATATAGGCTTCTTGTGTTCCCTGCCAAACGTTAGTACAACAACAATAAAATTGGTCACAGGACAGACATGTAATCCTCCATTGTTTGCTCATCCGGCAGACCTCAACCTTCCTTCACTGACCATTTCGTCATTGAACAGTTCGCAAACAACACATCGTAGTGTCATGAATGTGGCCAGCAAGCCAGAGATGTACATGTGCTCAGTGCAACAACCACTAGGGGTTCAAATCAGTGTCTGGCCCCAATGGTTCACCATATCTCCTATGCAGACAATAAGGCTGGAAATCAAGTTAAATGCTACACAGGTGCTGGAAGATTTTAGTTACTGTGAAATTGTGCTTACAGGAAGTTTGAATCATATTGTAAGAGTGCCCATATCAGTTTTGCCTGTTTAACTGCCTCAATGAACTTGAAGATGCATACAATGAAGTGCTTATTTATTCAAATTGAGGCTGCATGATACTTAATGAGGATGATATGAAAGAATTTGCACTACAGGTTGCAAAAGTAACATACCGTTATTATGTTCTATTTACAATGGCGAGCATTGCATTGATAATAGTTTATTTTTCTGGAAGACCAAGTGCTAGGAAGGCTCTTCCTGCTTGTGAAAACCAAGTGCTAGGAAGGTTCTTCTTGTTTGTGAAAACCAAGTGCTAAGAAGGCTTGGCTCAGAGAGAGGAACTTCAGGATGAGTCAACAGAGAAGAGAGGAAGAGCCTTGTTGTTTTCTCGGTTATCTGTGCTAAGGGCTTATGTCCGTTCCTCTTTTTTGCCAGAGACTAGCCAGACAGATAGATAAATATGGGGGAGAGGGAGAGCCCATCTCCCTATCCAATTTAACTACCGAGGACTTCATGTCTATCCTCGACCAACTTTGTGTGTAGGGCTTCATGCCCCATTTTTTATTTACGTCTCCCATATTCTCTCGTGGTTTACATGGGTTCAAAACCAACGACCCAATATCCCTTACTTGGTCGTGCCTAAAAACCAAAAAATAATTTGTGTACTAATTTTATCATAGTCTAAGTGTGTAGATGAAAATATTTACACTATACTTAACTAACGCCTTAGCCGTGTGAAAGTCCTAAACTATGAATATGATTTACAAATTGATGTTATTAAGGCATTTGTTAACCGATTTACAAATATATCAAAAGTAAAAAAATAATTTACCACTATTTTTTTTTGTAAAATGTTAAAAATAAAAGAGTATTGCACCTTAATTTGCTTACCTCTTATGTCGATTTCTCTATTTTTAAGAGTAGCATGCATGCATAAAATTTAATTTCTATAGTTAGACTTTATTACTCTTTTATTTTTTTAGCCCAAGTTATAGCATTGCCTTCAAACATGAAAATAAAATCAGTAGTGAATTTTTTATCATTTGTATAATAAATATAGACAGACAATGACAACTCCTCAGCCTGATAGGTGAGTTTCATACTTTTGATTCTTATGAGGTAATTTAAAACTCGCTTCACTGCTTGTCAGTGATACATGTCTGGGTTTACCTGATATCTACTTAAGAACCATATAATACGGTTCAAATCAGGCCGAGTACAAATTATGATATACATTAAGTTGTTAATAGTCTATGCATAAAACATTGACTCTATTTTGAATATTTCCTTGTTAGATGATGGTGCCTGACTCTTAGATAGAATTGTATTCTTATAGATTAAATACTTAATTATATTTTAGCCAATTACACTAAAATATTTCAAGACACTTTCTATATATGATTTTTGAAATATACTAAGTAGTCTTGTTTTTCTATCTCTATTAATCTTTATACCGAACATGTAAGAGGTCTTACTCATGTCTTTCATATCAAAATGGGTCTTGAGATACTTCTTTTGATTGACAATTAAACTTACGTCATTTCCCATCAAAGAGATATTATTTGCATACAATGAGAGTATTATAAATCCAATTCTCTCTCTCAAAGAGTAGACACAATGATTACTCATTGACAGTGAATCCATGCTCATAAATCACTATATGAAATGTGAAGTACCATTGTCTAGGAGATTGTTTTAAACCATATAATGACTTTATGAGTATACAAACCTCAAATATTTTTTTCTAGAACAAACAAACCCCTTGGTTTGAACCATGTAAATTTCCTCCTCTAAATTTTTATTTATGAAGGTAATTTTTACATCTATTTGGTATAACTCTAAGTATAATGTGCAACTAGGGCCAACAAACACCTAATCGAAGTAAATTTAGATACATGTGAATTAGTCTTCTCGAAATTAGTTCCTCTTACTTTATACTTGTTAATTAATCCATATGCCTTAAGCTTTTTCTTGAAGATCCATTTGCAACTAATGAGTTTTCTATCTTTGAGAAAGTTAACAACTTATTAAACTTTATTTTTTAAGATTGAGTCTATTTCCTTTTGAATAGTAGCCTACCATTCCTTAGAATATGAACTCTCTATAACTCACTCAAAAGTTGATAGATCATCAATTATATGTTAATAAATAGTAACATCATCTTCCTCAAACATTACATAGAAGTCTCTTAACAAAGTAGAGGATCTTATTTCCTCAATGCTTGAGTCTTGTTTTTCATTCTCAGTCATAGGCTGAGAACCATTCACTTCCTTAGAATTAGAGGTAGTTCTATCTTCCCTTTTAACCACAAATAATTATACCTTCGTACTAAGAGTTTTGTAATCTAAATCCTCTTTACAAAAATATTCATCTCTAGATTCTATTACCCCTACTGTCCTATAAACATTATGAATGACAAACCTATACCCCTAAGAGAGTTCATTATACCCTATAAAGTTACACATTATTATTTAGGGTCCAGCTTGCTCTTGCATGATTTGACACCTTGACATGTGTCTTTGACCCCCACACTTTAAGGTAACTTCAAGTTTAGACATCTACCTATCCATAACTTATAAAGTGTCCTCCTAATAACCTTAGTTGGTGCCCAATTTAGCACATAAACAACAATGCCCATAGACTCTCTCCAAAACTTTGTTCCAAGTTCAAAGTGATTAAATATGAACCTGTCTATGTCCACTAAAGTCCTATTACGCCTTTCACCAACTCCATTTTGCTGTAAAGTATATGGTAGGGTATTGTAACATCCTAGAATTTTCTAAATTTTCTATACTTGCCACTTGGAGATAATGGGTTTGACCCCTAGATATTGTTAATATAATATTCCTCTATACATGAAGTTTGGATATAAAACTTTATTATTACCATGTAGACATAAAAAACTTTGTAGAATTTCTAAGAATACACAAATCGAAGCTCGAATGAGGAGTTATGCTAGATGTAACATCAAGGAAGTTTTGGGTGTACTTGTAAAAAATAGTGAATTTGACCTTTAATCGTAATCAAGAGAATAATTTATCCTTTTAATTGAATTTAAATGTGAAACTTTAAGGATATAAACTAGATAGGCATAGCTTTGAAATGCCTTAAAAATGTGAAAATTGGAGTTTAGATAAATGAGTTATGATTGTTAGAAGTTGAACCTAGGGTTCTATAAATGACGTGTAGATTCATATTGATCTGATCCTTGGTCATTTTTAATAGTATAATTATTTTTACAATATACTTTTTAATCTAAAATTTTGGGGTTAAAAATTAAACAGAAATATCTTCGTAGCTCTACCAAGAACACATTATTTGGAGTAGGTATGAGAAAGTTATGGCCATCCGAAGTTGGGTCTTGTGTACAACCATAGTTACTATCGTTAGCCTGGTTAACATGTCGATAGGTTGCCGATGGATACGAGTAGTTTTGTGGTTTTGCTTAAAAACTATTTAAATTGATGGTTTTAACTAGAATTTTGTCCACTTTCCTTTATACGCGACTTTTAAGACCTTTATACTCCATTTCTTTTAGAAAAACCTCTCCAAATGAATATGGTAAAAATCAAGGGCTCTCCAAATCAAGATAAATAAAGAAAATAAGTATATTTTTGCGATTGTGTTTGAGAAAAGATTGTATATCATGAAATAGATTGGATTGCTTATCTTGTACTATAATTTAATGTAGAATATGCATGTATGACTTGGATTAAGAAATAATTAGATATGAAAGCATGAATGCAGGATTCTTTGTGAATTTTCATCATGGTAATGTTGATGAATCATGATATTATATAGGATTGCAAACCATGATTCCATGATTTGGTTTTGAAGTGATTGTATGAGATATATTTGGATTACTTGCATGACATGAAAATATGTAAAGGATAATTTCTGAGATTTTTTCATGATTAAGTTCTAATAACATGTTTTCCCACGTTTAATGATCAATTAATAGTAAAAATCATCATTTGTCATTATGAGAAGGTTATGTATGAGAATGGTTATGATATGTCATGATATGGAGTGATTTTGGGAAGTTGAGACAATTTATGTTATTTCTTCCTGACTATTAGCATACCCATCAATACATTGGTGACATTGCTAATGTAATAAATGAGATGATAGTGTTGATATTGATGAGCATCAACATGTTGGTGTGTTACTAGCGGGTCATCGGCAATAAGGTCAGCACGTTAGTAAGGCACCGATGAAGATAGTTAACTTTGTCATCCTACTGCTGGTAAGGGTTCGACATATCAATGAATTACCAATAGTCACTAATGACTTGGTTGACACATCGATAAGTCTACCGACAGTAAGTTACTTTTGAGGTACATCATATGAGTGTTAGGCTATTATTATAAGTGTAATAACATGATATTTAATGCATGAGTATGTAATGTTAATTGATAGGTCGATGGGTTACTTATGGGCACCGATGAGGATAGTTAACTTTGTCATCCTATTGCTGGTAAGGGTTCGACATATCAATGAATTACCAATAGTCACTAATGACTTGGTTGACATGTTGATAAGTCTACCGACAGTAAGTTACTTTTGAGGTACATCATATGAGTGTTAGGCTATTATTATAAGATGTAATAACATGATATTTAATTCATGAGTATTTAATGTTAATTGATAGGTCGATGGGTTACTGATGGGCATCGATGACCTTGTTGACACATCGGTGAGTCTACCAATCATAAGCCGGTAATGATATTTTTAGCATGAGTTACTACTTGACATAAGCTATTATTATGTAATATAATAGGATGAAGTTATATGCATGAGTGTATGTATATAAGATAATATGATTGCCCAGATATGAGATGATATAAGCTATTATTAAGTAATATGATAACATAGCATTATATGCATAAGAGTGCATGTGTATGTGATGTTGTAATTGATGATTGTTTGGGTATATTTGCCCTTGCATGTATGAAAATCCTTGTCATGGACCGCACTTTGAGAATATTGGATAAAAGCACATATGGACAAGAAGATTCTTATATCGGTTTGGCTCTTCAAGTGAGTTTTTAGCCATAAACGGAAAAAGTTTGGTATAAAATAAGACCAAGGGCTTTCATATATCTAAGGATGAGAGTTATGTAAAACTACTTCATTGACCCGGGAGATGTGTTCGAATGGACTAAAGTATTAAAAGATGATTGACCCCGTATAGCCCAATACAGGAGTTTCCGATGATTATGGAAGTTGTGACTTTAACTACTTGGGTCCATGAACCCCTGCAGGCCTTAGCTTCATAACGTGGATGGAGTAAGCATGCCTCAAATACTTGAGGTTGGTAGTGAGTAGTCAGTGGTCTAGTGCGGTGATGCTATATTCATAGACGTAGCTACCGTGACATAGAGTACTTTATGACTTACACTTATGGAGCAAAAGACTCATAAGTGAGGTCACATTATGATTTGTGAAATCATGAAAAATGCATTTGTGAATCTTATGCTTATACCACTTATGTATTATCATGTTGATGATGCTATGCCTATTTCACTTATATGTGGTGGTGATGATGATGTTTTCTATTGAGTATGATAGTTGAAAACATATACTATGTAACTTTGTATATGTTTAGCCATTAAATTTGGTATATTCGTATACTAAGCATATGCGAGATGCATGTTCTTTGTAGGGTTAAAGTTACTTTAGAACTTTGAATATACGGCAAGGACGATGTTGCTAAGCTACTTGACATGTTTAATATTATCTTATTTTAAGTTAGACGACTTTAGGCACAATCTTTTTGTATTTGTGCATATCAAGATATTTAAACATGTACTTGGGCAAGACCTTGTGCAATTTAAAATATGATTTAACTTAGATTATTCTTGTACACTGATTTATTACTCGTATGTTCGAAAAATAGTGGGCTCATACCCTAAGATAACTTGTCAAATGCTTGATAAAAAAATTTAAAAAATTTATTTTTGCTATTATATTTATAAAAATAAGTTTAAAAATCTCGGGGCATGATATGTATAATGGTGAACTATCCCATGATTAGTAAAATGTTCTTAAACTCATCTGCGATATATTCACTATCTTTGTCACTTCTAAAATCTTTAATAGTTCTACCTTGTTGAGTTTCAACTTTAGCTTTATACTCTTTAAATTCATCAAAAACATCAAACTTTCTCTTCAAGCGATAAACATACCCAAATATAGAGAAATCATCAATAAATATGATTAAAAGTGTCATACCCCTATGTGTCTGGATGTTTAAAGGACCATATATATCAGAATGAATTACTTCTAAAAGGTTAAGAGCACTTTGACATTTAGGGAAGGGCTATCTACTCATTTTGACTGAGTGACAATCGTCACACACATAAAAATTCTTTGATGTTTTAGGGAGTAATCTTTGGGAGGACATCTTGCGCATTTTATTTAAGTTTATATGGCACAAACTCATATGCTAAATTAGAGCATTACCATCACAAACACAAGAAAGATACTCAAACCTACTCATATCATTAATTGAAGCATAATCATAGATATATATTTTTAAAGTCCATTTCATAAGAAAGCAAAAAATAAAATCTTATTGCCTTTTCCTACGCTGGCCTTGCTCCCTTTAAACTTTATTTCAATTCCCTTTGATGATATGAGAGAAACTGAAATTAGGTTCCTTCTAATAAAAGGACCATAAAGAATATCAGTCAATACTAGGGTATTCCCCTTGAGGAGAAGAATCATGTATATCCCTACAACTACCTCATAGTAGGCATTGTTCCCCATATTTTATATTTTTCAGAAGGAAAGTAAGTCAAGTCAACACTCCTCACTATGACAACATGTCTAGTAACTGTAAAATCCAATCACCATGTCTTACCATGAGTGTCATTTATCAATGCATTTGTGGCGACACACATAATGTCTTTACTCTTTTTCAGATGTCTTACTTCCACTTGCCTAGTCCTTATTGTTTTGACTCTTATGAGGGCAATCAACTTTGAAGTGGACCACTTAGCCCCATTTGAAGCATGCCTCTTTAGGCTTAGACTTGCCCCCTTGCCTTAGGGCTTATTGCCCTTCTTCTTAAAATTCTTGTTCTTGGACAGACTTGGACCACTATTCTTTGAGCCATGTTGAACTAGGTTGGCTGATGCATCTAAGCCCCTTCAATAATTTATGATGTACTAAAATAATGTTCAATTAAATATTTTAAAATCTTGAATTATAACCTTATTTTATATTAATTTACTACTTATTTGGGTCATTTATATTTTGAATAGGTGGATTGGACATTTGTTGTGTTTACATATCCAAATGGGCTTCGATAGGATCAAAGAAGAAGAGGAAGTAAAACCCAACTACCTAAAGCTATTCAAGGGTCAATAATAAGATTTTAATGGTCTAAACATGCATAGAATGGTTAAACACAATTTTATAGATCCATTGGATTTCAGATTTGCATCAAGAGAACCAAATTCTTGAAGAATTTAATTTGGACAGATTGACAGAGCCTTGGTATTTCTATCATATCTTTTTATATATAATTCTGATTGATATGATTCAAGTGGCATTAGAAAGAAGCCTTCCATGGTTACAATCACTATTTAAAAAAAAAATTCACAATACCGAATAAATATAAGTTACATCTAACATGCAAAGTGGCAACTAGTCAATTAATCCGAGGCCAACACATGAATGACCTTTTCACTTGTTGTAATTGATACACGTAAGAAAAAATAATGAAATGGATTGGATAACTAAAAAAAGACTAAATGATACTTATTTACTAAATAAATTATTAATTTATTTAATTAATTTAGAATTTATTTATTACCAAAGAAGCAACTAATTAAATAAGTAATCAGGAAGCAATCAAATGATATGATTAGACCTTCTTCTTTGAAGTAATTCCTTCTATTCTTATAAATAGAGGGGTGAATGTGAAAGAGGTATAATCTTCTCCTCTTTTGAGCTATCTTCTCCTATTTTTCTCTTCTTTTATTTGAAATGATGTTTATTTAATATTGTTCTTCTTGTTTCTTTATGATCTTAATATATAAGACACTTAAAGGTTATCCTTCTTAATTTTTTGTGGTTTTGATATATAGAACTCTTTAAGAAATAATTCTTTTTTTCCTTCATCTATCCAAAGTATTTTTTATTTTTATTTTTGCTTTTAATGTTCTTATCTTCCGGTTAAATAAGATCTTAATTCTATTCTAATTGAGATAACATGACACATGAAGAACATCACTAGATGTTACAATGACACTCAATGCTTTAGTGTTTTATCTTATTGATTTCTTATCTCTTTATTAGTTTAATACTCTTCTACTATTTCTCTCTTAATCTTTCTTTACTCCTCTTATTTTGTAATCATTGTGATAGTTACACAAAGGCAATCCTTGTGGATTCGACATCAAGACTACATCCACTTATACACTTACAAGTAATATAACCCAAAACTTTAGCTAAATTCAATGAATTAATAATTTAGGTGTAACAATCTCTTCTCCTTTACTCTAAGCTAAGCTTTAAGTGAGATAATCCAAAGTTAGTTTTTTATCAGTCATATTCAATGTTATGACTACTGTTTTCCGAGACTTGGGAAGACTCTTTAGAATAGGGAAGACTTGAATGCCTTCACTCAAAGGGTTGTTAAACATCTCCAAGTCATTTGCAATGAGTGACATAACATTAATGTTCTCTAGCATATTATTAGTCTTTCGTTTTCATATTTTGGTACTATGTTTGTAACATCCTGAATCTTGATATTGGCTTTAGTTTGCCTCCCCATACCTTTCAGCAATTGCATCAAGCATGTCCTTGGAAAATGCATGCTATTAAAAAAACATCTCTATTGTCTGCTCAATGATAGTAAGAATTATGGCCCTATCCTTAAAGTCATCCTCTGTATACTTTTTATAAGCTTTTTGAGAGTTGTAAGAGAGTTTTCAAAAGGACAAACCTCTACCTTGTCCAACACATGTGAGAGACCCTCTAGCAACAAAATGTGGTGAATCCTCCTATTCCATGTGACATAATAAGTGTTGTTGAGTTTTTAAATCTTACTCAACTTAGCAACAACCATTATAAAAGCTTTTTTTCTTAGGAAGATTAAATGCATATATATAAATCAAATAGCAAACAAAAGGCAATAAATTACTCAATGTTATGACAAGATTTGCTAGTAAAAAGATAAAATTAGATGAGACTCTTCAAGAACCAATACTCTAAACCTAAGTATTATGTTGCAATAGATATGAGAAAATGATCAACTATGTGTGTATAATACTTGTGAAATTATTAAAAACCCCTCAGGGAGGCTAAAATTAATCTCACTTGATCTTGACTAAACTAATATGATGATGCAAAGGACTGTCAAACTTCAGTCAATATGAATGACTTGAAGTAACTTGACAAATCTCAAAAATATTAAACAATAACCAAAGAACAATAGATCGAGTACCAGATGCCAAATCAATCGCAAGTTCTCGACTCGAAGACAAGTATATCGATCGATTGTCTAGACAAATGATTGACTAATTTGCCCTAAAACTGGGATCTAGATAATAACTGATCGATCATTATGGTCTCGGCCTAAAAATTGGTCAAAGATAGTAGATGTAGGGATCAATTGTTCCACGTAAAATAGTGCGAATGTGAATAAGTTGTCCACCTTATTTCATGTAAAAACACAGGAAAAACTTGAAGATTTCTACTACAATATCAACCAATACGCATGGATCAATAATTGCACTAAAGAAGGGATTTCTCTCTTTGCTCTATGGCAACTACCACAACCTAAGACTCCGATACCACTAATGGGTGAACAGAAATGACAGAAAGTGTGCAAGTCCACCTGGCTGGTGATAAGCCCTCGGTGGCACTAAATACACGAGCAATCCCTCAACACAAATAAAGCAACAAAGTCAATATTCTTATGCAATATTATTGATTCAAAATATGCAAAGTAATTGAATTAAATTGATGAATTTAACATACTAACCTTTGGGGTCGAAACCCCATGACATAGATTGTGGAAACCTCCACCCCAGCTCCTCAAGCCTTCTCTTTAGGCCAAATGAAGATTTGTTCTGCTTATGAAAACCAAAGTGATGAGAGAGGAACTTAAGGAAGAATCAACATAGAAGAGAGGATGAGACTTGTTGTTTTCTCAGTTCTCTACCCAAGGGCTTCTGTCCCATGCTCTTTTTTGTCATAGACTAACCAGAGAGAGAGAGAGATAGATATGGGTGAGAGGGAGACGGCCTCTCCCTCTCCAATTTAGTTGCCCACGACTTCTTGTGTAAATCCTATAACGTCTTTTCTCGTTTTTCATATAGGTTTTTCCCATGTTCTCTGCTCGTTTTTCATTTAGGTCGTGCTAGGCTCGGGCCAGCTGGGCTACAAGGCAAGCCCAACAGGGTCCACCAAGCCCGCTACCGCAGCAGTAACCAGCGAAGCTAGTAGAGGCCTAGAGAGCCCGTCATGCCCAAGGGCCAACCCAATATAGCAGGCGGGCCAGCCCATTTAGACCCCTATTCAAGCTACACCGCCCAACCATCCATGAAAGCATAGGGCCCGCATTTAAGCTCGAAGGCAACCGATTAACCCATGATGGCCGATCTTTGTAATTGGCGGCTACCCACGAGGTCCACGAGTTCCTTCCTTCCTTTTTAACAGGCTTATTATTATTGATATACAGCCAAAACCCCTCCATCTTCATCTTCCAAGTCTAAACGCCTCTCGATCACAGACTACCGCAGAGGAAGTGGCGAAAATGGTCAACATGGCATCATTCCTTCTCTTCTTCTTCACCCTCTTCGTCCTGTCCTCGGCAAATTCCATCGACCCACAACCTGAAATTCGAAGATCCTTCAAGATCAACCGCACCCAGGTCCCAATTTCGCCTCATTTCGCTAGAAACGTACAAGAAATGGCTCATGGATATGTCGGGTGTTATGTGACAATGTTTTCTTTCATTTGCAGACAGCCAGTGGGTGCTCATATACTGTCAGCATAAAGACGAGCTGCTCCTCGACATCATACACCAGGGACGCCATAAGCCTTGCTTTCGGAGATGCTTATGGAAACCAGGTACCCAAGTCAATCTGTTCTCTATTAAGATTTATGAACAATCCAGATCACTCCTATTACTATGTGTCAATTGGTTTGCCAATTTTTTGATACTGCTTATATGTCTAAAAAATTGGGAAACTTTAAAATCTGATGTTGGAACTTCCGGGAGTATTGATTAGATCATGTATGTGGGCATTATTAATTTTTTTGTTTTTTAAATGAAGCGTACACATTCAGTATGACTTTCTAGTCAAGTTCATATTCTTGGAATGGTTTTCTTTGAATAATCACTTCCTATTTTCCAAATTTGGGTGAAACTTGTTCATGTATAAGTCATTGGTGCCTACATAATCACTTCTCAAGCTGGGTACCAACATACTGAAGGTCAAGAGTTTATGCTGATACATCTCCCTTGGGCGTCAAAATTGTTTCATACTTCATCAATAATACTAAGGTAAGTTTTCAGCTGCACCAGACAAAGTTTATCTGAATCAAATTGAGTTTGTGAGCAGGTGTATGCCCCAAGGCTTGACGACCCATCATCACGAACATTTGAGAGGTGCTCCACAGACACATTCAAGATCAGTGGCCCCTGTCTCTACCAGATATGCTACCTTTACCTCCTCCGGCAAGGATCCGACGGCTGGAAGCCTGAATCGGTGAAAATCTACCCGCCAAGTTCGACGGCTATCACGTACAAGTACAACATTTTCCTTCCCAATGGGGTTTGGTATGGATTTGATCATTGCAATGCTGGTGGTTCGGTCTCAGAAATGTGATAGCCTCGTAACAGTCTACAGTTATGAAAACAGTTTTGCAAACCTAAATTATCCATCCATTACATATGGAAAACTTTAAATGCCTTTGAGAGGATGAGACTTGTGGTGCTCGTTGATCATTGCGAGCTTGTTTATCTTTGTAACTGGTGTATAATTTGTGAACCTTTTGGGTGTGAATGCTCTACTATAGAGGAGTATTTTATGCATATAATGGATATATAGGGCACCCCTAGATAGGAGGTACTTGTGAGGAAATGAGTATTTTGGTGACTGGCTGGCCGGACGGGGGTGTTCTTTGCCGGTGTAAAATACGGAAGCCAGAGTGCCTTGCCTTTCCACCTCCATCCCTGTCGTTTGCTGATGTATGCCCAAGACCAAGTGCCTTGCCTTGGCAGTTTGCAATCCTATGGTCAGGTAATTCTGTTGGAACGTTTGCCTCCAGCTTTGGTTGGAGGTGGTTGCAGAGTTTGCCCTTGACGTTGGGGTTCAAGGTCCATTGCAGTCGAGCTAGCTTTCCTGTGGTTCTTTCAGCTTGGTTGATATTGTAGCATTAAATGTGGAATACTCTAATCGTCATCTGATTACCTGTTAGTGCAATCGCCATGCCATGCGACACAACTAAAAACAAGTGCAACCCTACATCTACCAGCATATGCTTATTAACCTAAATTGAGACTTGTAACTCTGCAAACAATCAAGAATAACAACGTGACCAACCTACATCTCATGGCAAGTCCGTAATGTTACTGTTTCTAAGCAGGGAAGTGTTCAATTCTCACTATCCGTGACCCACCCGTGTTTTTCAAATCGTTCATGCCTTAAACCATACCTGTTATTTCACCTAGATTGAGACCAACAATCAAAAGACCAACCTATATCTCACCTGAAAAGGTTTAAGAAGACTGTTGCAGGAACATCTGAACTACTATATAACATCAGTTCGCGGTCTATTCTCCACGGCAATTTCGTTGTAACATTTTCCCCGTCATGTCTATAATTGCCGAACTTCCAGGCTGGATTCAGGTCTTCTCTGATGGCACCATCAAGCGCTTCTCGCCAGACATCTCCGGCACATCACCTGAGTTTTTAAATGGCCACAAATCTAAGGATGTTACTGTTGATTACTCGAAGCCAATCACTGCACGAATATTTGTTCCTGACACTGGAAGTTTGACGGGCTCCCTGCCTGTACTGATCTACTACCATGGAGGTGGCTTCTGCATCGGCTCAACCACATGGTCTGGCTACCATGAGTTCCTTGGTGATCTCTGTGTTAGATCAAAATGCATAATTGTCTCTGTGGATTATCGACTGGCACCTGAGAATCGTCTTCCGGTAGCCTATGAAGATTGCTTCAGCCTGCTGGATTGGTTGATCTGCAATGTGGATAAAGAACAGTGGCTTGAACGAGCAGACCTCTCGCGAGTGTTCCTCTCAGGTGACAGCGCTGGTGGAAACATTTGCCACCATGTGGCGCTCCGGGCAGTTCAGTCAAATGTTCACCATCAAATTATAAAGGGAATAGTATCCATCCACCCTTACTTTGGCAGTGAGGAAAGAATCCAGAGCGAGCTCGCTGTTGGGGCAGAGGAAGGTGTCAAGATGAATGACATGTTTTGGTGGCTGAGCTTGCCCCTTGGAGCAGACCGGAACCATTATGCGTGCAATTATGAGAAGGCGGAGCTGACGGAAAATAAGTGGGCTCAGTTTCCAGCAGTGTTAGTGTGTGTTGCAGGCTTAGATCTGCTGATGGAGAGAGGAACCCTGTATGAGGAATTTCTTAGGAAAAAAGGGGTGAAAGAGGTACAACTCTTCTTGGCCGAGGGTGAGGAGCACGTGCATTTTGTGTTCTCCCCATTTTCTGAGGCAACAAGAGTGCTTCAGGATCGAATGGCTGAATTCATGGTCATGTTCTAAAGGCTAGTGTGGAAACCCACCGTTATATCCATAATGATGTTAGGAGAAAACGCTTCTATTTTCCCTATACTGATGTTAGGAGAAAATAAGCACTTCCATTTCCTTGTACAACTACATTCAGAACTTTTCTGCCAAACTACTTAAACTTATAATGAAGCCGTTTATAACTTTAACAATATTACAACGTCTGAAAATTGGGTTACAGTGCTAAGCACATAAGCACATATTTGAAATTCGTGTTTGAGACTAATTCTGGACCAGCTATAAACTGTCAGAAGTCAAGAACTATATCTTGCATTCTCCAGGTAAGACTTACTCTACTCATCAAATGAACTCATGAAACCTCCCAGGAAGCCGGCACCATTACAGTTCCCACACAACATTTCCTTTCTACCTCTGCAAACATGTGAAAACAACTTGAAAACTTCACTATCTTTTCATGCATTTGCATGATATTGTGATGGTTTAGTTTATAGGACAGCTAAATTGGCTAGAAATGGAAAATCCAAAATGTAAATTTTGGTGAACTTAGAAAATGATGCTTTGTTTTCTGAGACTTTGGAACCTTTAATAAGGTAGAAAGAGAAGAGCATAGCGCCACTACCTGCACAGCCAGCATACGGCTCCAGCTTTGAACTGTCCGTTGAAGTGGTCAATGGCATTTACTCCTGCACCTTTGCATTGCGAACACTGCACTGCACCTGATACAACAGAGATAAGTGCCACTAATGGATATCTTTCTAGGAAATTTCAAGTTAAAATGAGGCATATTTCCAATCAAGAACCAAAAATGAAGACTTCTTAATCTAGCGCATGGTTCAACAATACAAGAAACTTACAAATAACCATTATCAGTAATGTCAGAATCAAAATCAAGTGATACATTTGACAAATTAGGTATATCAGTATGCTGTAAGTTTAATAATATTACTTCTTCGCTGACATGTCTACAAATATCTATTGAAGCTTGAAACCAATGGCTCCAAGAATTGAAACAAAGGTTGACATATTCAATATGATTACCAAGTATTTCTTTATCCCAGTGGAAGAAACATTCTTACTTCAGCTTCTAGGTCCCATGTTTAATTTCAATAGTGAAACCCCAGAAAAGAAAATTCCAAGGGAAACAGAAACATCTACAGGATTACGATTTTAGAAGATACCACTTGATTTATCCATATCAGTTTGGTCAAAATACTAATTATTCTAACTCTTTCTAATTCAATTTTTTCCTTATGTCTCCATTTCAGTTTTGGGCAATACATACTCTGTTCATAAGTTTCATCTTTAATCAAAAATCAATAAATGCTAACAAGAAAGATTGGCTCAATGTGCGTAATAATTCATTTTTACTTGATACAAGGGTTCGATTATAAAAAAGGAAAGCATACTGAAAAATAATTAGCTCTTAAATAAATGTGAATCAGAATTGAAGTAAATGGAGCCATACACCTTCACAGAGTAGTAACGAATAATAAAAATTTATAAATCTAGAAACTTTGACATTGAAGATACTGTTCTAAGATTATTACAAAGCACGGAAATAAACTCTTCATTCCACACATATGGGATATCTATCCAAAAAAATTTGTTGAAAAAACAAAATATATAATTATCAATTTGCACTTTTACAATATAGACCTAGAACAGTTGACTTTTCACAAAGATAATATGATATATTACTCATACAATATCGTCTTACCATTTCCATCGCAATCACCACAAAGAATGCTTTTTACTTTTGTGTTGCTTGGATTACTGTCTGCAGCCTACAGAAGAATAAGAGGTATAGAAAAGTTAGTTGTATGTAGGGTGGAGGCACCCATATGCACCAAAAATACTAAGAAAATATATGTTGGTAGCACTTATGGAATATATATATGCCTGCTATTATTTGAACAGAGGACATGCAGTTTAAAAGGTGAAGGATAGATACATACAACATATATCCGATAATAAAAGGAAGGAAGACCAGTAATACAAGAAGCGATAATAATATCTAGATGAACATCCCCCAAATAGAAATCATTCTAGCTTTTGCATAAGGTTTCTATACTCATCTGCCTACTTTTGTAGAAGTAACAAAGATATGTATCGATCTATTCAGATCATTCTAGCTTTTAATTATCCTTGATTCTTGTAGGACAAATTGATGACTCAGATACGAAAGGTACAGTTATTTGTCTTTCATAGGATTCTTTTCTTAACCAGTACATGATGTGGAAGTCTAACCAAAGTTTTCCCATTTTTCATATGACTCCTAAGTCTTTAAATTTTCTTCAAATTGACAACAAGGAAACTTTGGGTTATCCTTAAATACAAACTTGATGAAAAAATCTGCAACAATGAAGAGTATGCCAGCAATCGAGGATTAATCATCCCGAAAATTACCAAAATCATGAATTTGGGTCTAATACATCCCATCCTATTAGGAGAGAAGGAATACACATACGACTCTCATTAGCAGCTATTCTTTTTTCCGTTAATTCTGCTGGTCACACTACGTGTAAAATTCCAACAATCTAACTGATGTGACCAACAACTTCGTTCTACATGTATCCAAAATTACTCTGAACGGTTTTTCCAATTACCAGTAACATTCCACCACAAGCTACACTTTCGAGTATTTAAATGTTCAAATTTCAGCAATGACCGATTTAGCCGTCAGGCTATCATACTTTTTCTGTACCATGCCAACAAACTCCACATTTCACACTACTATTTGCATAGTATCATACTACAGATATGCAGAACGATGAAACAAGTGAAGGAATTCAGTGTTGAACAAAAAGAAAGGAGGCATCTTTTCCTTCAAACTTGAGGTTCCCCCAAAACACAAAAGCAGCTAACTAAGTTACTACAAAATCAGCTAAAATTAGAATTTAAGTACTTGCCTTGGCTCTGACATTACGAAATTGCGCAAATTTCACTCCAACAACTTCAACGCGGGGAGTCTTTAGAACCTCACAAGAGCTAATATTTCCTAAGAAGAAAAACCCAGATAAATGATCAGAACGAAACAAAAAATGAAAAAGCAAAAATGGGGTCTCTCAGATTTTGCAAGAAGAAGAGAAATGGGGAGATGGGCTACTACCTGGCTTAACTGGGGTCTTGAAGGAATTTGCAAAGGTGAAGCAAAGCGCATTCGCCATTTCCAGTGGAAGCTACTTGGGAACCAATAAATGTTTTACTTCCAAATGGAAACTAGAAATAATGAAAAGAGACTGGGGGGGTGGATAAGCTCACACGCGGTGGAGAGAGAGAGAGAGTCTCAGTTTGGTGATGGGAACGAGGGAGGGAGCAGCTGAACTGATAATATCCCCGTATTGTTATTTCTAATGAATTTACCGTTTCACCCTTCTTTCTCCTTTTAATTAGCTTCCACAAAGTAGATGATCTTAGCTTCTTGGGGGATAAATATGTCTTTCGAAACTTTTTTCTTTATCTAATCCAATGGGAAGACCAACCACAAATTGAACAGGGGTCTGCACCAGCACAAGGAAAACAGGGCGGGAAAAGATCAATGGCCACTGCTCTCGTATCGGCTTCTCAACAGCTTATGTCTCCATGTAAGATGCATTTCAATGTAATTCTGTTACTTTGCAAGCTCATACTAGTTCTTACTAGTTCATACTCGTTTGTAGTAGCTACAGTTGATCTGGCATATTGTCATCTCCGATTTTTTTATTATTTTTGTTCTTATTAAAAAGAACAAAAATCTTAAAGAAAATTCACTGGTCGAATATTTATTTTTTGCTAATCGAATGTATTTGTTTCCAGGGATAAGGAGCTTGCTAATTCTTGGCTTTACTGTCTGTAATCGGTTGCTATTCAGTTGTTTCTGAGATTCTGATTAATGTCAGATCTGTAGGGCATATTTTTTCTAGTTCTTCTTGTCTGTAAATTTTCCATTTAGGTACTGGAATAGTTGGGAAATGCCGATCAACATTAGCTCAGGACTTCATTATAATGCTATATGCTGGAATGAACTAACGGGATCTTGTGTTCCAGACAAATATGCTTTCTACAATTAAATAGGACATTGAATCACAGATTTAGAGCATAATATGTGGAAAGGGTCCGCCCAGATTTTTCTTGATGGGCTTAAGAGACTGTTTGTTTTCATACCAACAACAACTTCTGCTTTTTAGTCAAATTGCTACAAAATCCTAGTGAAATTTGTGTAAGCGAAAGATTTTCTCCATGCAAAATCTGAGAAAGTTTGTGTATTTTGAAGTTGCTTGTTCTGCACCATCAAAACGTTCGCATGTTTCCTTTTAGGCATGCTTTTCAATCTTTTCTAGCGCCTTGAAAAAATTTACAGGTGGCGTGCCATTGCGAATTTAATTAAAGCATTGAAAATTATGGAGCCCAGCATTCTTTTCTTCTTTACCTATATTTCTTTTTGTGATTGCGCTATACATTATGGACTAATAGGTAATTTTTGTTTTTTTGTCTGAGAATTGTCTTTTTGAGCAGGCAGAGAAGTGAGAGTTTGTCCAAAGACCAAGAATTTACTTTACATTAAACCTATGGATAGCAAACTATTCACAAGAAGAAAGAGCAAATATTTCAACAAATATTCTTCTGTGGTTGCTGTATTGGTTAGTGAATTTCTTTATATATAAATGAATGTTCATTGCTCAAAATTTGGATATGGATGTACCCCATGTCTCAAAAAAATGAAATGTAATTTTGTTGCCATTATGCTTTTTGAATGGATTCTAAAATTAGTTTTTTAGCGAATGCATATATACTTATTTTTATTCTTTACTTGTATTTATAGTTTTGAAAAATAACATTTATATACCCATTTTCTCTACACCCTAGGCCTTACACCACCTTTGATTGGATAAGGAAGGTGGGTCCCACCTAACAACGTGAGATTCACTTTTCTCTATCAAATCATAAGTAGTGTAAGGCCTATGGTGCATAGAAAATGGGTGTAGGAATATCACTATCCGTTAGTTTTAATTCTGTTATATACTTGTGTAGACACTAATAATGCACTGGACTTTCGCAGGCTGGAAAGAAGGCCAATAAGAGAGAAACTATTGTTCCTGACCCGGATTATAGGATCCCAGTTGTTTTATTAGGTAAAAACTCATCTTTTCATGGACTATATCCATATTTAGGCTTGCCTTGTACCAGATGGCTGCATGTGGGCGTACTGTTTTCAATCTCCAACTTAGTAGAGGCTGAAATTTTAGTAAAAACATTCGGATATTATCTGCAGAACATAATTACTTTTTCATTCGTCACTGTTACAATATCTTCTTTGACTTAAACATTAACAGGACTAGCAGGTGGATTGGCATATCAAAATAATCTGCTACCAGCTGCCCCTGTAGGTCTCCTGGGTTTGCTTCTATTGTTCCAGGTAAATGTTCTGAGACAAATCTCTGCTGCGTTCACTTCAAATTATATTAGCATACAAGATGGTTACTTCTTTGTATCATTCAAAATAGACCATGGGTCTACTCTACTTCCTAATTTTTCAGTTGGATAGGAGCTGGGGTACTTGCATATCTTTTTTATTTTCATCCATTTTCGAATATCAAGTTCCTATTGCTATCCCTTGTTTTGATTACCGTGTCTGTATGTTGTTGGTTAGGCATACTGTTGCTGCCGCTACATACAAAGAGATATTATGTATTATTATATAAATTTATATGTGTTTCTATCTCACATTTCTGATGAGGGTTTGTCTCCACCTTTTGTTTTTGTTTCTATTTTTCATTTCTTCATAAGGCTCATATTTGTCTTCTGTCCGCAGACTAGCAGAGTAAGATTTGTGTTTGATGATGAGGCCCTGGTGAGTTGACTCATCTCCCAAGAGGTAGCAGTTAAGATTTTATCTAAGCTTTTATACATTTTGGACAGTAGGGGAAGTCTTCGGATAAAACATTCCAAATAATATGAACATACGAGGAAAAAGCTTAAAAAGGTAATCATATGATGGATTTCATGACAGGACACAAAATGAAAGATTCAAGTCTTCCAAATCAAGAAACGAAAACTGAAGTCTTTGTACTTGTACTCTTATTTTCTTAGGATTATGAAAATTCCTGAGTAGATTTACCATTGCGAATAAAACTTGAAGAGTAAAAGGCTTAATTGAAAATTTTGTATAATATGATCATAATGATAAGAAGCCTGGGGCTCCATCTGTCTCTGCACTTGCAGGAGCAGTTTTCGGCATAATTCAGCTGGTGATCACATAGAACAGCCTGATTGCTCTGGTGATTCTAGCAGTCTTATGTTTTTATTTTATCTTTTCTTCCTTTTGTGTACAACATTAGGAGGTGAAAGTAGGGGATCAGCTCCAAGAGTCAGGTGAAAACGTGTTTGTTGGTGGAAAAAACCGCTGGAAGTGAGTGTAGTCTATGCTTATTCTGAAATTGTGGTAAAAAATTGTTAGCCCCTGTAATTGTAGAAAAAACTTGAAGTCATCTTTCCTTTCAGATATTCAACCTTTGTCAATTGGGAGCTATGGTGGCCAAAGTTTCCAGTCTTGGTGTACTTCAAAGAAACTCAAACTAAACCAGAAGGACAAGTGCACTTCTTCCCCGTCATATTTGTAAGTAGTATCCTTTTAACTTTTATACATATGCATGCAATTTGCGATTCCTACTTGTATTCGCTATCAAGGTCATAGTCTTACTTTCTAGTGGTAAAGGTTTTGATTAAGAAGGCAATTATCTTTTTATGCAGAATGGAAAACAACTTTATGATGTGATGGTTGAAAGAGCTGGCCCTTCAAAGACAAGTGTACCCAAGCAATCCTGAGTTCATGTGGTCTGGGATTTCTACTCTAAAATGTAGCATTCTTTTCTCCCTAAGCTCAATGTTTGGAAATTTCAACTGAAATTTAGTATTTCCAGAATGTCTCTCTAGACCGTCTTTGTTGCTTAGTTTGTTTTGATTTCTCTAAACATCAAACTGCTTCTAAATTCATCCTTTTCTCTTCACTTTAGCAGGCGAGTGTACAAAAGGCTAAAGGGAAAAGGCACAAGTATTTGTTGAATTCTAATTTTGCTAATTGTGTTTTGTAGATGGAAATCCATATTTCTTTTTTTCTTGCCAAATTCCATTTATCTGTTTGTTTTTAAGGGAAGAATTTAAGAACAACTATAATAGTCTTCCTTTATCTTTGTACAAGCTGTAAAAAAAACAAAATTGAACAAGCTAAAAAATAAACGTTCTTGCCGAATAATAGTTCTGAAATGTGCCTATGACAACAAACTTGCTTCAATCATCTTGAACAAAATTTCAAATGGAACCATTGATCCAACCTGTATTTGAAAAGGCTCTAACACTTATGGAATTGATAAAAGGGGAAAATCTTTCAAATTCCATTGCTTGAAGTTTGAAAACAATATACCTTTTCTTGCCTTGGCGCCAATATTTCAAGGCTGTTTTGACTAAGTTCACTGCCAGCTCTCTAATTCCTGGTTCTCCTCATCTAATTGTATCTATATTTTCTTTGTATAACAACTAATTCAATTACAGGGATCTTATGCAATCTTAAATAAACTCTTTGTAATCTTATGTGTACAAGTCAATATAGTGGAAAATTTCAAGTGGTAGAGGTTATTTTCCTCACATGGTATCAGTCGGTTCTAATCATCTCATCTCCACGATCCTTCTTTCATAGCATCCTTGTCAGGACCCCGACCCTGATGAGTAATAATATATGTGGTTCTATGTATTTTATTGACTTATTTTGATTATCAAAATAATATTAAATATTGTGTAATTTGAGTCATAATATTGTTGAAAATCACATGATGAAGATGAAGTAGTACAACAAATTCAAGTAGTGTTTTCACAAGTAAAACACACACTTTAGTCACACACTTGAGAGTTACGAGAACTTTATTCTATAGTGTAGGAGACAATTGAAAGAAAATTATATTTTTATTCATCAACGATCAATTGCTAATGAATGCCCAATTGATTGGCTTTGAATGCTATTTACAAGGTTTCCAAGACTGTTGAACGATCGATCACCAGGTGGTGAGATTGATTAGTATCTATGTTGTGTGATTTGGAACAGTGATTGATTAATTGTTGTCTTAAAAGATCAATTGATGGTACTATTATGTTCAAATAGAACAAGGTTTGATTGATTGCCTTGTGGAACGATCGATTGCTTTAAGGCGTAGTTTCCTGAAATGGGATATTTCGAATGGAATTAGTTACCTATTCAAGGTAGAACTTTTTAACCAACTTTGAGGTCTATAAAAAGGGGTTAAAGATATGGGAAAGTGTGAGAGGAAGGCTTGAACAACCTAGAGAAAAAGAGAGTAACTTCATTAATGTATTCAAGAGTGAAATAACCTCCTTAATCATGGAACCTAGTCAACAAAAATCAAAAAAGTGATTTGAGTTGAGTGGGAGCACAAACACTCAAAGGACTTATTGTGTTTCTTAGAGATTTGTTGAGAAGATTAAAGGGAAAAGATCGTTCGTACTAATGGGACTTATAGTGAAGATCTGGATATGTCGGAAGAAGAACAAGGTAGTGAAGACCGAGTTGATGCAAGTAAACAATGAAGCTTTGCGATAAAAGAGTTTAGAGTAGAATTGGAGCATACAGAGTAAAGAAAAGAAGGGATTTTTTTTTTGTAAACTAGTAATTCTATATTTGTGTTTACATAGTGCATATTTGGTTTGGACAAAGGGTCTTGTAGTTTTTCTCGAGGAGCATTTCACGAAGACATTCTTGTGTGTCAATTTTCACTTTGATTTACATGTTTTCTCTAGATACATTGGAATTTGATGCATAAGATAAGAATTTAATTTTGATTTTGATTGAGGGGTGAGGTATAACTTATAGTTTAATTATGAACTAAAGACAATCTATCTTTCTTGGTTTTTCCACAATTACAAACCAATAAATGGTAGTTGAGGAGTAAGATTTGATATCTTGTATGGTTTGGGCTTGTCTTCATTTGATATGGATTTCAAAAAGATGGTAAGTTTGTTTCTCTTTCTTTCAAATTTTGTAGTTGCTATAAACAATCACATTTTTTATAAATTGCAAGCTCTTATATCTAAATTTTGTTCCGTTGATTGTGAAAAATCTAAAATCTTGCATGCCAAACATTTGTGCAATATTGAAAATAAAGAGTTGGTCTTAAAAGTTGAAACATTAGGGGAGCTGAAAATCTCTAAGCAAAAAGTGCAAGAATTTGTTAAGGGAAAAAAAACTTGAGAAAATTCTCTCCGTTGGTCAATATGGAAATGACAAGAGTAGGTTATGTTATGTCAGTCATAAGAATTTTAATTCCCTAAAAATAACTAAATTTGTCCAAGTTAGTAAAACAAATGAGAATTATGCCAATTCTTCAAATTCTTAACCATTAGTTAGATTTCACACTCCTAAGAAAGAGATTGTTACAACCTAGCTCCTTGCATATTTTACAGAAATTACAACATTTTTTTAACAAATAGGTACAAAATTCAGATTTTCAGGAAACTACAACAATGAGTTTGAGGTATAGGATTACTAAACAATGAAGAGCCATATGCATCAATCTTCTATCCTACCTGCCAAAATTTGTGTCTACGAAATGCATGCTTTGGTGAACTACTCATATGGCAAAGCTTAGTAGTCTTTCCTACCCTATGCTAGATTATAATAAAGATGAAAGATACATGCAACCTACACATGCTCGTGCATCTATGTGCATCAAACTACATGAATGCTATTCCAATCATGCCCTTAATTTAATTGCTCATGCATCATACCATGCTATGTATATACTACTCGTAACACTACACAAGCATAACACAGAATTTAGGCATGTCAGGAAAAATTCATACACTGACAAACTTATGGGTTCTAGACCATATACCATCAAATACACCATCAGGTTACAATAATTCAACCAAGATCATCCATACTTCAAAAGAACCATACCCAGTACTTTCAAAGATTATCCAATGTATTCCACACATTTTGCAAATTTATTCCTTGAAGTATCCATATAAGTCAGATTGAGCGCATACCAATCAGTTTTACTCAATCAAATCTTTCCATTAGTTAATCCTTGAAAACTTCACCAAAGAAACTCGGGCCTTTGGACTGCCCGTATGCATCCGGGACCGGCCCTGAAGTATATACATACCATGTTTCCCAAACAACCCCTGAGCTTACGTAAAAATCAGTATGACAAAAGTGAACCACCGTGAAAGGTTTTTTTTCATGTTATAACCCTTAACAATCCTTGAGAAATTATCGCATCCCATTTATAACCATTACATTGCCTATCGCCCAAAACATTTCTACTTGTTATCTTAATTACACATCAGGGTATTGTCATTCCCAATACAACCGTCAAATAACAAGCCATATAACCAATTTACCTATGCTAGAATAAAGGAGTTAGCATTATGACCACCTGACTGACTCGGCGAAACTGACCTTTCCATATAGTAAATCTCAATGACATGTAGGGGAAACATCATCCCTGTGGTCCCCACCGGTACCTATATCCCATACCATAGGTCCTAATGGTTATTCAAATAAGCATTTCTATGTACATGTTACCATGTATGTAGGTAAAAACCACCTATATTTCAGCGGCCCACACAGGCATCTTCACCACATACATCAAAATAAAACATGCTCCACACTACTTAACTGTGCATTAAATTGTCAAGCATACTACACATTCATAATACGAGCATTCCTCCTCATTGTCATGCTTCAACATTCATCAATATCAATCTCATTCCCCACGTGCAAGAGTTCCACATGAGATCCCTTACTTAATCATACAATTTACTATTCTACCCCTAGCCCACATGCTTGACATAAATAGTAAAAAATAGGACTCTACCTATAAATATTCTACATATAATGGAGTCTTCTCAAGTTTTGGAAATAATATTAAAATGACTGAAAATGGGCTATTTTGAAACTTTAGTCAAATCGGGCATTTGGCATAGCAAATTGCCCGCCTAAGTCCCTCATAGGGTAAAACCCTAACTCCAATACTTTTCCAAATTTGCATTTTTAGAAAAAAATACTTCTATAAATCTGATTAACCTAAAATTTGGATCACTGCAAGTACCATGGGTCTAGGTTCCAAAATTAAATTGTGCGTCCAGGATGGTTAATAAAACTATTTATCCTAGATTGTTGGAAATTACAACACAGTGACAAAATTCCAAGAAAGTTAGGGGGTGCCTAAAGTCATATCTAGGTCAATTAGAGTCCAAATTGACTTAGGGTTTTTGCCCAGCACCGGAATTCAAAGGTCTAAGTCTCAAAAATTTTGAGGACGGTTTGACACCGTTCGGTCCTTGGGAATCGAGAAGAACTAGGGAACTTAGAACCTAGAAATTCGGTCCTTTTTCATTTTCATAAAATCTAGTAATTTAATAAATCACAAGAAAATTTCTCAAAATAGACCCTTTTAGGTGTCTCTGATAATTTCTCTAAGGCCATTCTATGGGTTTTTGGTTCTGAAACTTAAGTTGGAACTCGGACTAATGAACTCTAATAAAATTTTGACTCCGAAATAGATCCATGATTCATCAATGAGAACCTTACCCATCGACTTGAAATTTTTACCAAGAAGAGTTGGGAATGTTCCTGAACTCTTACGAAAAAATTGGAATGATTTGAGCACTATATGGTTTCAAAATTGTTAGGCCTTTCTTGGTCCACAGTAAAATCCAAGGTTAAAAATTCTTCTCCCAATCATAAAAAATCTCACCCTACTAATTAATTCCATTAGAAAATCATTGAAAACTCTATTCATGACTCTGAGAAGCATCCTAAACTCCATATATCATGTCATATTAAGCATATATCACATGCTTAAGAATTTAAACACATCTTCAAGCATCAAAATCACCTAGCATAATCATGGGATCATTGAATGCATAACATGATTTACACAAAAAAGCCAAGCACAACCTCTTTACTATAATCTAATCATAGAGGAGGTAGTTCCTACCTCTTCACAAGGGAGACTCTTCCAACATTGAGTTTCTAACTTTGGGTGGGGGAGTCCTCCTTCATGCTCCAATGCCTTCCAACTCCAAAACTTCAAGAGGGTTGGACAAGAGGAGGGGAAGCTAGGGCAAAGGAAAGAGTGAAGGAGAGGGGGGGAGGGGGAGGGAGAGGGAGTGAAGGAATGCCTTATATGGGAGTATTGTATCTTGGCTAGGATTTCCCTCCTAAGAGATTCCCCTACATCCTATTCCAAGTTAGTCTCATGATTTGAACTAATCATCTCCTTCAGAAAGATTCCCCTGCTTTATTTGGGTAGCTTGGCATCAAAGCAATGGACTATAATCAATGTTTTGATTTGTATTCAAACATAAATAATGTTTGTTTGCGTTTCTGTACTCC
Source organism: Saururus chinensis (assembly GCA_035235625.1). Taxonomy (NCBI): domain Eukaryota; kingdom Viridiplantae; phylum Streptophyta; class Magnoliopsida; order Piperales; family Saururaceae; genus Saururus; species Saururus chinensis. Next base: position 26,488,301 of record CP141143.1, on the reverse strand, counting down.
GATAAAATTAGAAAATAAAATTTAAAATCCGAAGGTTCTGAAACCGCTCCATGATCTTGAGGGGGATATGAAGCGAATATACCATACATGGCCTCATGACCAATATTTCTAAGTTGTTTTAACTAAGTCCACCGCTAGCTCTCGAATTACTTTGATTGTTATTGTAATGACCCGTTTTTCGATTATGTCTAACCCAAGGGGTGAGGGCTAATTCTATAATTTTGGATAAAATTTAGGGGTTTTTAAGGGATGAAATTCCTATATATGGGTAGAGCTCGAAGTAATGGGCATAACGAATAGAAGAACGTGAAAAATAGAGGTCGGGAGTGAAAGCTACAACCTCGGGAAGTGTGCCATATGAGAGGGACCTAATAGAAAAGTGCAGGATAACCTACCTATGTGTAGTTTAGTTTCTAAGAGCTTGTCGATACAAGTCTATCATTACAATGAACATGCAAATTTGACTTTCGGGTATGAAGTTGTCGCATTTTAAAGTTGGAATATTATTTGAATAAAATATTATGGAAAAAAGTATAAAAAATTGGGATAAGGATGAAATAGCCAACATGAGCTATTGATGCTAACTGAGCATGTGGGCCGGTGTCATTGTGGGCCGCCAATGCGATGTGTGGCTGGCCACATGTCAGCCCGCCCGGACATGAGATGGGGCTTGTATACATGGGCCGACTTCCGTGCGATGTACGGGAGCCACGCATCTTGTCTGCATAGCATGGGCTAGGGCCCACGCAACTTGCAGTCTTATCCCACACAGCGAGGGGCCTACTGCATTATGTGTGCCGCACAGGATGCATGACCTTTGCGCCGCGGGGGGGGGGTCTTCGTACGCTCGCAGACTCTTCCCTACAAGTAGGGAAGAGCCATTCTATTCTAGAAGTTTTGCGGGGTCATTTTTAAGTCCATTTTTGCCCGTTCAAGAGGCATTTTTAGCTAATTAATAATAGGGTATTCTACACAATGGAAGCATTCACTCCTCGAGTTGGCGATTCTAGAGAGGAGAAATGGCCCGGGGAATAAGGAGGCTCTGTTCGACGCCCCCAAGCAAAAAGAGAGAGAGAAGTTGTAACGACCGCCCATTTCTGGATAATATAATAATAATAATATCCAACATGTGTAATTAGTATTATGTAATCGGACATGACGGCCGTTAACTCCAAACAGCCAAACATTTTTCTTTTCTTATCATCTTATACTCATTGTAGAATATGTCGGAGTAATAACCCAACCAAAAATATTAAAAGAAAATAATTACAAGAGTATATAATGTAAGATTAATACATGTACAAAGGGTTACTGTACATAGAGCTAGCAGTTATACAAATAGATAATTATTCGAGCACATCGTGCCTTTACACATCGGTCATATATATAATTACATTGTTTTTCTGACATAGCAATCACACAACTATTTGAAAACTTTTTCTTCATTCACTTTTTCGATTGTTGCATCACCTGCAAAGTCTAGGGGTGCGTGAGTATATTTATACTCAGTAGCTTTGTTTAAAATCTAAAAGAAATGCTAAGCAAAACATCTTTAAAATCAAATCAAAACAAATTCACAAATCCAATCAAATCCACAAGCCATGATACCCAATGACCTACGCCCACGCTCATGGGACAACAAAGGCCACTAAGGGAAGGAGTTTCCCCATGATACTCCACCCTATGTGCACCACTAGCATATTATTTTTCTCGGCAGACATCAAAATAGTGTACGAAACCACTACACTAAGTGGTGGTACATACGAAATTAATTCACATCGATATATGCAAAAAAAATATCACGTAATTCATGCGAAAATCCATTCATCGATTAAACAAACATCATACTCATATTTGAATCAAATACTTCAAGAGAAACTGACTATGATAAACAAAGCAGTTATTTAGAGTTTAAAACACCCTACCTTAACCTTGGGTATAAGATTCGTAAATACAGAGGCTTCAGACGATAAAAATAACCTCACCACAGCATTTAGCACGATCACTTTAGTAGAGAATGCCTTTTGGACGGGTATAATTGGATTTGGAACAACCCAGAAATAGTATAAATAAGATATGGAGAATACGAGAAGGAAAATAAGGTTTTCTCAGTCTTAGAGAGTTTAGTTTAAGAAAATAACTCTTCCACTGTGAAGAACACCCTCGATTTAGTAGGAAACAGTTTTTGAATGGGTTAAAACGAACGTAGAATAGCTAAGAAGTAGAGAAAACAAGAAAAGGATAAAAAATTGGGGGTGAAAATCAAATTTCACCCCTCCCCCTATAAATAGCCCGTGGGCCAGGGTGGTGGCTCGCCGTCAATTTTGGCGGCATAGCAAAAAAGGGCGGCGTGAACGCGTGTTTGTCACGCGTGCGCTCATTTTTTTACGAAAAAAACTTTAAGCTTCAAACCTTCGTATCTTTTTATCCCAATCTCCATTTTGCTCGTTCTTGGTATCATTGGACTTGTATTGACAAGCCTAATAAACCAAAATACTTATGAATGCATTTGCTCATACTTTATAAGTAGGTCCCGCTCATAAGTTATTCTTTTCAATGTCGTATGTTTCACTCCCGATCTTTGTTTCAAACGTTTTTCAACTCATTATGCTCGTTTCCTCGTGCTCTACCATAATCTTATAACATATTACCACATAAAAATCTTTAACTAAAGAAAAATTATGAAAAGCTCCAAAATCATCTTTATTAAAGACTAAAAATTTTACCGTGAATTTTAGAGTCATTACAGAAGTGGTCCAAAGTAAGAGGAGGCTTCGTCCTTCACTATCGGTCCACACCGAGGGAAGTGGCCCGGAATAGGGGGAGGTTCCATGCTTCATCGATGGGCTACACAATGTGAAAATTGTCCCCTAGTAAGGGGAAGTTCTATTTGTTGCCTACAGGCACTGAGAGAAAAGTGACTTTGGGAAAGGGGAGGTTCTGCTTGTCGCCTATGAGCATAAAGAGAGAAGTGTCTCTGGGTTAGGGGAGGTCTTGTATGTCGCCTATGGACGCTAAGAAAAAAATATCTCCAGGAAAGAGAAGGTTATGTCCACCGCTTATAGGTGAGGAAAGTAAGAAGCGTCTTTTGGTAAGGGGAGGTTTTATCTATTGCCTTTAAGCATTCAAAGAGTGATCCGTCTCCAGGAAAGGGGAGATTCTGTCTATTGCCTTCGGGCATAAATAGTGAGATGAGCCTGGGAAAAAGAAGTGTCTATCTATCACCTTCGGGTGCAATGAGAGAAACTTTCTAGAGCAAGAGGAGGCTCCACCCGCCATCTCCAGACCTGAAGAGGACAAAGCCCCCAAAGAAGGAGCAACTTTGAAGGCAGTTACTTCCAAAACTTCAGTGGTATAAGTATTTCTGACCTTCTGATTTAATATAATTATAAAAATATGTGTGCATCCTAAGTAGTTAACTTAGGATGTTAAATAAGTTCGAAGCTTCGTTCTGATCCAATGTGTTATGATGTGTTTTGCTCTGATTCAATCTGCTCTAAAATACTCTTTTTTGATATGATATAATTTGATGTGTTCTGATATGCTTTGTTATGATTTGATAAGCTTTGATATGCTCTAACATAATCGGATATGATCTGATATGGTCGGATGAGATATGATATGATCTTCTCTGATGTGTTTTGATCTGCTCTGTGAAGAGCAAGATGTCTGATTCAGCTAATTTGTTAGTTCGTTTGACTTCGATGATT